>JAGFMF010012000.1:5495496-5604929 GCA_019455555.1 Galemys pyrenaicus
CCCTCCCTGGCCGGCAGCAGGGATCGAACTCATGCTGCAGTGGCTGCGGTTTGCTTCATAGTGCATTGCTTAACCCACTGCGCCACCAGGGAGGCCCGAGTAATGTATTTTCAAGACCTGAAGTGAAACTTTTCTTCTCTTCAGCTATTCTCATGGGCTGAGAATACAAATGTCTTCTATATAATAAATATGTACTGCATTATATTATATATATATGATTTGGACAGTAAATGTTATAAAATCTTTGATATTTCCATTATACATTTTGTACTCTGAGATTCTTTTCTAATCATTTATTTCCAGAGAGAACAGATTTTTCCCAAAGTAACTTTGATAATTGATGGCAACAGTACACAAATATAGAAGTTCATCTGAATTAAGGAGCTATTTCCAGTTGATCGTTTGCTTAGTTCTATGGCTCTGTTTGTGCCCAGTTCATTCATCAACAATCATGTTTCTGGTTCTGAGAGATAAAACACAGAAAACTACTGGTTATCAGCAGACACTTTCCAGAAAACTGACAGATGTCACTTAGAGCTTTTCAATAGGGCTTGAATAAGGAAACTCAGGTGAGTACAGACAGAGCAAGGAATAGCAAAAGAGAACAAATGCTTTTAGCATAGTGCTGGGCTCTTAGTAGATATTCCAAAGAGAATGCTAAATTGATTATAAAACCCAACCCCTTATCTTATACATCCTGCAGTCACTGTTTCAGGAGTTTTTCATCTTTCTTTTTCCTTAACAATACCCAAGAAGACCTTCAATATTAATAACATGGACACATCTACAACTGTATATGCAAATCTGCACTTGAGTTTATTAGCAGTTAGAGAATGTTAATAATATATTTCTAACTACCAGTTAAATTTATAGTATAACTAACTATATCACAATGGCTTTCATATAGGTGATTTATATAATCACAAAACACTGTTTTGAAACTTATACTGGCATCCCCCTTTCCCTCACATGCCAGAATATATTCCAAAATTTTCAGTTAAGTCCCTATAAGTCAAAAAATGGAAGAAAACATAACCCTGCTAGAATAGAATCTCACTACTAGACAAATGAATGTTTATGTGGAAGGAATACAAAAGATAAAACTTCTTTCAACCTCCTCCCTTTTAATTATTGTTTTCACTCTGGAAAAAGAAGGGGAGATAAAGTCTAGAGTGCATAACTCCCACTTGCCCTCCCCCCCCCATCACCACCACTGTACCTTGAATTTGTCTTGCATTTGAAGAGCCCAAAGGAAATTAAAAAATAAGTCTTCTACAACTGATAGAAAGGTTTCTCCTAAGAATTCTGCCCAAGTAGGGCCTCCCTGGTGGTGCAGTGGGTTAAGCAACACACTATGAAGCAAACCTCAGCCACTGCAGTGTGAGTTTGATCCCTGCTGCAGGCCAGGGAGGGGACCCACATGGTGTGGCAGACCTCTCCTGCCTCGTCAGCTGCTCCCCTCAGCAGTGTACGTCCATTGACCTACCTGTTCTGCTCCCTGCTCTCTGTGGTGAATCCTCTCACCCCCCCACACACCTCTGGCCTGTACCCCAGTGCTTGTATGCATAAATAAATAAATCTTAAAAAAAAATTCTGCCCAAGTAAAACTTAGAAGAATATTTTTCTTATATAATGCAAGTATATCAATTAAGATGAGGGAACAGAATGAGAACTTCTCACGAAAGATAGAAGTCATAGAAACAGAATGGAAAAGACAGGGAGTCCCTAATCCTCAGTGTGTTTGATTAATAAATATAAATATAAAGATACAGGTAGTAGGAAGACCCCTTTCCTTTCTGAAGTAATTCATCAAAAAAAAAAAAAAAAAGTGGCACAAAACTCTAGAGCTGCAACAAGAACTCAATATCACATTGTTTATATTCATCAATTAATTGATAATTTAGAGATAAAATTATCTAAAACACTAAAATAATATGTGAGTTTAGAATTCAAAGTTATTAGGGTGAACTATTATATGTGAACATGCCATTTTGTAGATTAAAAAATGGTTGAATAAAAACAATTTTATATGGCTTGATTAATATAGTATTAAGCTACTGACATCAATTTAAACATAGAAGATCCTAACAGTGAGTAGTCAAACATTTCAATAATCCATTTTATAATACAGATTTGGGCCTCTAAAATTTTCTGATAAGTTGATTTGCAAATGGATCACTCCCAAAAGACAGTAGCCCAGAGCTCTGAAACATTATTCAGGAAACACTTCTTTGCCATGACAGCACTTTGACACTCTGCAAAGCAAACACATGTGAACAACGTTCTACTTCCCCATGCCATGGGCAGCTTTTCAGGCTAAGCTAGCTGATTTGTGCTTAACTATTCTCACAGCTGTGGCAAAGCTTTAGTTAGGACCTCAGTATAATTTATATTCAGCCAATAATTGTGTGAAAGTACAGATTTAATTTTTAAAGGGCAGGCCTTCAAGGTTTTAGCATAACTAAGCCTGAATTAACATGTTTGCAACAAGAGCTGAAGCAATCTGCTCACTGCACTAGCCAATTCCAGTGTACAAGCAAGCCCCTTAGGTTTTCTACCACATGCTTGATAGGCCTGTTCTCCATGGTAAAGTCAGAATATATCCTGTAGGCTCCCTATGCAGCAAGAGGCTGAAACAGCATTTAAATTTGATCCTTGGAGCCAAGGGGGAAACACAAAGCCTTCCAATTTCAGGAGAAGAGTTGGAATGAAATTCAGCTGATATCACTGTCATGCTTCTAAGAACGAAAAGGCAGACAAATCCAAGAGGAGAGAGTCACAACAAACAAGAACTCTAGATCTTTAAAGTAGAAATAGAATGCCAAGTCTAACAGTATACAGTGCTGTGTATGCTGGGAAAACCCAGGTTCTCCACAGATGGAGACTGTAGACTGGAGACTTGTAGACTGTTTTTCTTTCAGCATACATTGTATGTGGAGACTTCTATTTTCTTTCTTTCTGTAAAATATAAAGAGCATACACAGTGTGCTAGATACCATCCTGGACATTAGGTCCAGATCACAGATTCTGGAGGACTGAGAAGAAAATAAACCTGAAAAATATGCAAGACCAATCACGTCACTATGGGTAGAAGTCAGATTTGGGTGGACAATATGCCTAATGTAGAAAAATTCCAATCAGGCTAACAGACCTCAAGTACACAGCATCTAGATAATTAAGACAACATTCAAGGGAATTTAAAACATCAACTTGAACAGTTTTGTTTTCTCCTTGAAGGGGGAAAAAAACACCTTAGTTCTTTCTCCAACCCTCCACACCTAAATTCTTTACTAAAGGACAGAAGTCTTGGATATATAGTTCCCATGAGGAATTAGGACTCACATATTGCCTTGAATGCAATCTAAATTTTTTTCACAATAGTTTCTTTATAATGGGTCTTGACTTTTATATTTATGATTTAGGAATTAACCATTATGAATTAGGAAACTAAAACTGAGAAGTGGTGAAAAAGTTAGTGTATAAAGAGACTTCACGATTGTACCTCACAGTCCCCAAAACACACAACGTTTCTTTTCCATAGTATGACTAAGACCATGACTTCTTTAGCTTGACTTAATCAAAGTAACTCTTTTCAAAGAAAGGCAGAATGTATGGATAAAATAAAGAGAAAATATTCTGGTCCTGTTGAGGTTCAGCCCTGTGATCTTTGAAAATACTATTACCTGACTCCCCTATACCAAGAAGAAAAAAAAATATCTGGACATGTTATAAAATTTAGTTTTGCATGAGCTAAAAGAAAGAAATGTATGCTTTCCAAAATATAGTTAATAAATTTTTTTCCTGATTTCCTCCATATTGATTTCTTTGTCCACTAAACTTTTTAAATCTTATCTGAATATTGTTCTAAAGTTCTTCCCAATCAAGTATCTTTTTGCTGATCTTTTGCTAAAGCACACAAATTACCTTTTAGGAAGAAGGAGTTAACTGTATTGTTATTCTAAGTTTTCCCCTTCCCTGTGTACATGCAGTTAGCATTTCTCCTACTACCAAGCAAAGAGAAAAATACTTCCCCAACTCATAGATAAAGGGGTGGCAGCGTTATTTGCTTCAGTCAACAGAATGCTAACAGATATGACACAGAAGCTTCAAGTATATCTGTATCAATTTGTTCTGTGTCCTTCAGCTTTTGCCATAGAGTAGATGCCTCCAGGTACAAGTCCCAGGAAAATAAGAAACACATAGAGCACAGCTAAACCAACACCTGTCCAGAAACCATGCTCAGTTAAGGCGAGTCTAGATCAAACACTAGTTAACCCACAGAAATATCAGCACGAAATAATTTTTTGTTATATGAAAATGAGATTTTGTGTCTTATACACTATCATTGGCACCATATATTATTGATACAGAAACCAAGACTTTCCCTGAGTCCTGGTGAGACTTTCAGTAAAGATTCCCTGCTTCTACTACACAATAAGGCACAGGACCAAAAGCTGATTTTCTCCCCAAAGAATTACATCCAACCTGAGTAACAAAGATTGAAAAGTGTTAGATATGTTTCATCCTGGGAATTCTGAAGAGACTATAATAATTCTCAAAACCTAACTGCCTAAAACTGCTATGGTTCTTGCTATGTTTCATCCTGGGAATTCTGAAGAGACTATAATAATTCTCAAAACCTAATTGCCTAAAACTGCTATGGTTCTTACAATAATTATTTGTTAAATTCATTCATGTTTTCTTAAGTTTTAAATTAATTTTTGTGGCTAATAACTCAAAAAACTTAATTGATGTAAGGACTTTTTTATCTTTAAGTAAATTTATGAAATTGTAACAATACTACATCATGTGTATTTTCAGGAAGACAGATATTTCTGATGAGGACAGAGTTTCCTGTTACAACAGGAATTTCTACAGAATAGATATGAAATAAAGGAAATTTTTCAACTTAGGTAACTTACATATAGTCTTAATTTGACATAAGAGAATGAATAAGGTCTAACAATGATTATTTTTCCTAGAACATTAACAACTCTACCCAAGAAACATTTCATAGATGTTATTGTCTTTATTTTATCATAGTAACTATGCCTTAAGAGATAAAATTGAAGGAAGAGATAAAAAAAAAGGACTACTGGTATAGTCCTTGAAATAGCAAGGACTATACCAAAATTAATTGATTCAAATTTATGACAACTTTAGTTCAATAACTTAAGAAAATGCAATTACTTATTTTAAATGGTGAAATGATTTTTGTTTCCATCTAAGCAATCTGAAAATGTACTTGTTCCCAAGCAGTTAGATACATGGAATATAATTTTAAAGAAAACTTTTAACTGTATGGTCAGTATTTAAATTATACTGATCAGAAATATTCAGGGGCAAATATTTTAAGAGGAACTAAGAACAAAGAAGGAAATACATGAACTGACAACTGAGTTGAGGAAGAGTTGGGAACAGTTCCTTCCCTTAAAAGATGAAGGATCGTGAATGTATGTTAACGTTCAAATGAGGATAATGCTGCATCTGAGAGAGACAAAGGATCATAATCCCATATATTATATATATGCACACATATATATGCATATATATATCATGAATAGGTGTTTTTATTTTGTGAAAATTATTGGAGCTATTTACTGTGATTTGTTTCTTCTGTATATATAGACAAATACAAGTTCACATCTACACAGGTAAAGAGATAGCACAGGTGAATTTACATTTCCCCGTGGGCTTTGAATTTTGAAGAGCCTTATCTGAGAATTCATAATAGACCAGAGCCTAAACATGAATTGAGGTTTAAATCTCTAGCAAATTGTGTGGTACCACATGCTACAAAATAAGCACTGCTTTGATTGATCTACCATTGATAGTTGGCACAATGCAAAAACGTACAAGTAGGCAACAAGATTAGCATTAGGTAAAAAAACACAGCTATAAATATAGAGAAGATTAAAAATAGTACTGGGAAAAAATAGTAATAGAAAACTCTAAGAACTGACTTAACATTTAATAAAAAGGGTTACAATTCATGCAAACATGGCCCAGTTAAAAAACTTAGAACCATTACAGTAACTGAATTACTGATGTTTTTCATCCTTGATACTCTTGACATTTTGGATCAATTATATGTTTTCAGAGGTTGTCCTGTATATTTGAAGATACTTAGTGGCATAGTTCATCTCTGCAGATCCAAATCAGATGCTTGCAGTTCCTTAGAATTGTCACAATTGTTATCTCCAGACAGTGTCTCTATATCCTGTCCCCTTGGGAAAAAATTGTTGCTAATTTTTGTTAGGTTCATTTTCAAACATTTGATGTCTTTACATTATGTCAAATACTACAATTTTAAATTTTGTTTATTGCTAGAATAGAAAAACAATTTTTTACACTGACTTTTTCTGAGTAAACTATCAACTCACTTATCATTTTTAACAGTTTGGGTATAGATATATTAGGAATTTCTCTACATGCAATCGTGCTATTTTCAGTAGACCTACATGGCTACATAGATAAGAGGTAACTTCCTTAAAATTTTCATCTCACAATCTATGAAACACTTTTTAATGAAGTTATTATAGTTTAGTATGTCCGAAAGATCTCATGCAAAATAAATTCTACTTCTTTCCTTAAAAGGGAAAAGAAAACTACTTAGTCCTTAAAAAGCAGATTTTCAATAACATATTTTTATAGATATCAGACTATACAGATGTACTTTTATTTCTTTTAGAAATTTAATAAAAATTGTCAAATTTACTAATATACAGTTAGTCATAAACTCAAAATATCTTTATTTTTATGTCAGTAAGAACTGGGTTATTGTCCTCTTTAAGTTTTAGTACTAGTAATATGTTATTTATTCTTTTTTCATTTAAGGGTCAGATATTTTTTTTTAATTTTTCAAGCAACTAACTTTTGTTTTATTTTCTTTATTGTACAGTTTTTTCTTGTGTCTTTTGCTCTTATATTTTATTTCTTTTTTATTTTAAGTTTGAAATGCTAGTGTTTTTCTAGCTATCAGGTAGTAAATTTACCTCTGATAACTTTTATTTTCATTTCACAAGATTGAATATGGTAAATTATTCATATTCAGTTCAAACTAATTTATAATTTTAGTTTTAAATCATTCTTTCACTCGTGGATTATATACAATATATTAACTCCAAGAAGTTTTCATAGTTAAAATTTTGTTGTTTATCTTAGTTTAATACCATTGTGGCCATAGACCATAATTGTATCAACTTGATCTTTTCAGTTTTGTTAAAGCTTTATGTTAGCAAATGGAAAATTGGGGTAACTTTTTCATTTGAACTAGAAAAACTGAATTCTGTCATCTATAACTGCAGCTTTATGTACATGTGTATGTGTTTAAATTTACATATTAGATATAAAAATACATATGAAATAGGACACAATTTTTAACTATGATCCTTAAATCTTCTATATGCTTTTTTTTTTGGCCCAACTGTTATTTATTAACATAAGTATATTAATATCTTCCCAATAATATTGAATTTGTTAAATTTTCCTTTTAGTTTTGTTAGTTTCTGTTTTGTATATTTTGAAGCTATGTTTTTGGCTGCACACAGATTTAAAATTGTGGTATCTTCTTGTGAAATTAGTCTCTTCGCTGTTATAAAGTCTCGCTCCTTATACGTTATTTTTTCTGACAGTATAGATGATCTAGCTTATTTTGTTTAGGATTACACTAACAATAATCTGAATAATCTGATGAGGGAGCATTTAGTGCATTTACATAAATTATAATTACAATCTGATTGCACCTGCCCAATTATTATTTTTTCTATCTACTCCATCCATTTTATATTTTTTCTTAATTTTGTCAAGCTAGATGAAAAAAAATCGTTAGTTATTTTGCTTCTTTGAAATAACATGCAGATTATTTGTTTTCTTGCTGTTCATATAGAATATGAATGATTATGCTAGATAATACAACATAATTGTTGGATATATCATAACAAAATTTTTATTCTTACTGATTTTCTGATGCCACCTGGAGGAACAGACCATTTTAAAACTACAGTATGTCTCTTGCCTTTTATATTATTCTAGTCATATTTTTTAGCTCTCCATATAATTTAATCCTACAAGATATTATAACAATTGTTGTAGGTACTCCATGGCATTTTCTACTTGCCAAAATATTTTTATTATGTAGATTTATTTATATTGTATGTTCACATTTCCATCTAGGATCATCATCTCTTTCCTTTCAGTTTCTCTGTTAGTAGAAACCACTAATGACAAATTACCTCAGTTTTGTCTGAAAATTGATGTTGTCCTATTTTTTCAAGAACATATTTTGGATATAGAAATCTTAACTGACAATTTCTAGACATATCATCAACTTCTTTTTCTGTCTTTGATCATTCCTTTGAAAAAGTCACCTGTTGGCCTGGTATTCCTTTAAAGGCATTTGTGTCTTTGTTTTTGCCTTTGATTCTTTTTACTGTGAGTCTTGGGGTGTTTTTGGTTTTGTTTTGTATTTGTTCTGTCTAGGATTTGTTAAGATTACTGAATTGATTAATTTGTATACTACATCAAATCTTGAAAATTATCAATTACTTGCTCTTTTGAATTTTGCCTCTGACACATCTAATTTGTCTCTGAACATCACATTCTCCTCTCTCTCTCTGAAATCCAATTATATTAAGGATTTTATGATGACCATGTCTCAAAGTTGTTTTATATTTAATTTTACTTCTTTTTTTCTCTCTGTATTTGGTATATTCTATTGACCTATCTTTGAATTAATTTATCCTGTTTTCTGCTTTGTACAATCTGTTAGTAAACTTCAAAGATGAGTTCTTTTTAATGTATAATTTTTTCAGAAATAGACTTTCTATTTGATTCTTTTGTATATTTGTCTTACCAAATTTATATCTTCTAATTAATTCTATTTATATATTTCAATATATTAGTCATAATTAATGATTTTGACATATCTGTATCATATATAAGAGCTAGTATTTTCTTTTTCTTTTTTTTTTTTAAAGATTTATTTATGCGTACAAGCACTGGGGTACAGGCCAGAGGTGTGGGGGCGTGAGAGGATTCACCACAGAGAGCAGGGAGCAGAACAGGCAGATCAACGGAAGTACACTGCTGAGGGGAGCAGCGGGCACAGCAGGAGAGGTCTGCCGTGCTATGTGGGTCCCCTCCCTGGCCGGCAGCAGGGATCGAACTCTTGCTCAGTGGCTGAGATTTGCTTCATAGTGCATTGCTTAACCCACTGCGCCACCAGGGAGGCCCTTCTTTTTCTTTTTATTATCAATGTTTTCTTTCCTTTTTGAATGCCTAGCAATTTAATTTTTTTTTCCAGATACTAATTACAAAGTACAAAGACAACAAGTGGTATTATCTTCCATCAGAAAGAGTTTTCTGTTTTGGTAAGGTGATGTCAGGAGTTGATTATTTCAATGTAATTAAGGAATTAAGCTAACACAGGGCATGTTTACACTGAATGAGACTCAGCTTAAATGATTCACCCTGTGCTTGTGACCTATGTATCAACTGAGATACTAGTGGGTATTTGTTTCCTTTGCCCTTGAAAGTACAAATGATCATGTTCTGCCTCTCAGAGTTTCCAAATTTCATGTTCCCTACAAAGTTTCAAAATCTGGCAGATGTCATGAAGAAGAGTCCAGCAATGTACTTAAGACCACCCACTTTCCCAGTAGGTCATGTTCCTAGTAGGTCATGTTCCTAGTAGTTAGTGCAACAGATTTCACCCCACCCTTTGGCTCAATTCCTTTGCTCCTTGTACATCCTCCAAATCAGAAAACATCCTGTTGTTAAAATATGTTGTATATTTAAGGTCCCTTACGTTTCCTAATTGTGTTCTACCATACTTGATATTTAAATTTTCCTAATTTTTTTATTCCATTAGAAACTTCCTGACAGAGTTCAGCACTGTTTGAAAGTACTATACTTTCAAAATTCCCAAATTTTCATAAAGAAAACAATAACTAGTGATTCTCAATTCCTTTTTCACATTCTAAAATTTCATTTCATCTTCACTGTTTGTGAAGTCCTGTTAACCCTTAAACAGAATTCTTTCAGTTTCTCCAATTTTTTGTAGTTGCTGAAAGGAGTTCATTGCATTGCATGATGTGCTGTACTCTTTGGAAGGAGTTCTAGCATACTTTCACAAATTAAAAGAAGTATTACTAGGAAGTACACTATGAGAGTAACTACTCCTGTAAAACCAGGAGATACAATCACTCTAAATATCTAAGTATTGTCTTTAACTTCATAAAAATTAAAGGGATAAGTCTACTATACTACCATCTATTTGACATTGAAAAAGAAGGCCTATCAAATGTGTAAGAAAGGCAAGTTCATTCCAAAGACTGTAAATGAACCATAGACCTGAAATATTGACAGAAAGAATAAAGAATTGCCTATGTAAAACTATATAAGAAGGTATAAAAGGCAAAAATATTTGAATAGAAAGCTCTGCATTTTTCTATAAGCCACTAACTCATGAAAAGCTCATATACTGAATTTCTAAAAACTGTTAATAAGCAATAGGGAAATATAATTCTAGAGCAGATGCTATTTGACATTGAATTTTGACATTTCAGATGATATAGTACTGGAATAGGTCCCCCATCAAAATTATATGATAATCAAATTTTGATATAACACTATTTTATGATAATAAAATACAATAGTATAAAACATTGAAGAGTTCCCCATAGCAGGAGTTGAAGGGACTATTACTCTTTACGGACAATAAGCAGGACAGGAGGGCAACATTTACTCTGGATATTTTTCTGAAAATATATTCCAATTTCCTCTAATGGGAGAACCTTGGCAGAGAGCAATAATCTCCTAGGATAAGGAAACATGGGTTGGAGTTTGAGACAATGAAACTGACTACAAATTGAGGAGCATATTTCCAGAAAAAGAACCACAGAAAAGTGAGTTCCAAAAACTTGGATCCAAATTATTAATGGATTCATTTCCTGACTTCTAAGCTGTGCGTACATATGCTGGGTGACACCACAAAAACAATAGGTCATAATGAGGAAATAAAATCAAATTCCATATTGAACATTTCTTTATCAAGTTAGTCCATACAAACTTTTTTTTTTTTAATATAATAAGATTTAACAAAGATTCAGTAGGGTATACAGATTTGCTGGACTTGTTTTTTGTTTTTTTTTTAACATAATTCTTTATATCTTGTAATTGTTAGGAAATTTTATAATTTAAAAAAAGATTAAAATGACAAGATAGATGAAAAGATGTTATAATGAATGTTATATTAGTCTTTATCACACTAGTTTAGTGTTCCAAAGGTGCAAAAGGGAAAAATTAGTATATCCAAGTCAATTTCAAAATAAACTCTTTAAATGAGGTATATTACCTATATAAGAGCAATCTCTCAATTAATTCAGTGATAATTACATATCAGTCAATCCAATAATACATTCCCAATGCAAAGTTTAATACTCTAGGAAAAGAGAAAAAAAATTAGTAGAAAAGGGCATAACTGAAATGATGCAGAAAACTCCTTTGAGCATTCAAAGGAAAAACAAATTGCTTTTTTTAAAATGATTTTATTTATTTATTTTTGCATAAAAGAACTAGGGGGTAAGCCAGAGTTACAGGGGGTGAAAGGATTCACCAGAGACAAAGTATGGAGCAGAACAGGCAGATCTACTGAAACACACTGCTAAGAGGAGCAGTGGGCGAGACAGGAAAGGTCTGCTGTGCCATCTGGGTTAGCTTCCTGGTCAGAAATCCAATTCGGGCCATCTCAACGATTGCACTGATCCTTAGGCCCCCAAGTGACCAGGGAGGCCCTTAAAACAAATTACTTCTAATTAAGATTTGATGAAAGGACTATTATTTTATCATTTGAGTATATCTTTTCAAATGAATTGAATTTAAATTACTTGGGAAAGAAAGTCTAACACTAGCACTTATAAATCTTTCTCCCAACACTCATTGAGTCAAAAGAAAAGCTCAACTTCAAAAAGGATAGGATTTAATATTTCTGGTAGTACACAGAAAAGTTATGATTTAAAAATGGTTTATAGTTATTAATGAACTTTAATGAATTTCATTTATCTCATTTAATAGCTCTGTAAATTATGTGATTTTTTCTGTCTTTAAAACATTGGTTAGAATCTAACAAGACATCCACTGCTTCTCAGTAATTATCAATAATTCTATTAGCTTCAAATTTAGGAATTCTATTAGAGTTGTGAAGTCACTGATGTTTTTAGCATCACAAAGACTCAAATGCCAATGTGACTGATGTTGGTTAATTCTATATGTTCCTACATGAATAAGAGAAAATTCCTATCAATAAAGATCCTCCAGTTTAAGTATTGTTGGGTCTCCCCATACATCTGTACCAGTGCACAGATAGATTTGTAACAATTTTGATTAGTGTTATCTAAATTCTTAACTATTATTAAAAAGTGTATGCTTTAATTTACCCAAGACAAGTACGTGGATAGGAGGATAACACAAAAATTCTTTAAACTAATGTTAATTAGTGCATTATGAGCAAAAAATTGTGTCCCATCATCTAATGTTAGATGAACTATAGGTTAAGATTATAAAATTATAAAGATTAAGGGCCTCCCTGGTGGCACAGTGGGTTAAGAAATGCACTATGAAGCAAACTACAGCCACTACAGCACGAGTTCAATCCCTGCCACTGGCCAAGGTGGGGACCCACATGGCATAGCAGACCTCTCCTGCCTCGCACCCTGCTTCCCTCAGCAGTGTGTTTCAGTCAGTCTGCCTGTTCTGCTCCCCACTCTGTCTCTGTTGGATCCTCTCACTGCCCACACCTCTGGCCTTTACCCCAGCTCTTGTATGCCTAAATAAATAAATCTTTAAAAAAATTATAAAGATTACAAAATTAGTAAAAACATAGAACACATCTAAAGATTATAAGACTGTAAAAATATCTTGGCAAATAACAATTAAGGGTAACATGGTACTTTGAAATGGATGGAGAAATTAAAATATGCAGTCATAGTGGGAAATGGTACAGGAAGTACTATCTGCACCAATCAAATTCTTACATTTATTCAGTCAGGAATAAAGAAAATACCGATAGTATTTATTCAATAATATCCTTTGAAAATGAGGACTGGCACATAATACATACATATGCACATATGTGCAACAGAAACAGATTTGATATTCATCTCTACACTAATAGATCAATAACAAGCGAAATCTTAAACTTTAATTCATTTTCATATTTACTATGCCATTATATTTGGATAGGCTATTTGTAGTCAACATAGTTTTTAATGCTTTAGTTTGACAATCATTATTAATGAACACAAACACATAATTGATCATGTCATTTTCCTACTGAAATGCTTCCAATAATTTCATTTCAATATTCTAATAAATGAATTTCAAAGTTTGTACCACATTATTCATTCCCTGGTTGTAAATGGCCTAGTGCAATCTAACTTTTAAATATTATCTCGCATTGTTCTCTGGATGTTCTTTTTACTATAGCATACAAGGTACTCAAATCAATATTTTCCCAATGTCTCTTAATACATCTAACACTACTAACCTTGCCAATGGTATTCCCTGTACTTACTGTGCAGATAACCTTTCTTTTTATCACCCCTTACTTTTAGTGATTTCCATAAGGTATTGGTATAATAAAATCCTTACTGAGAAACAAATTCTAAAATAAATGAAAAATAATGAATTTAGATGGAGTATAAAAAATCAGTGTAAGATGTGAAGATCTGTGCTAAAGAAGAAAAAAGATATAAAAATTAACATATCTTAGGGATAGTAACATCTATTTAAGTTTTTATCTAATAGTGCATGAAATTATGAGAGTTAAGTTGCAATTACCAGCCTGTTTTAAAATAGAACATAAATTTCCTGGAATATTACAGAAAATTATTTTGGTGTGTTTCTGCTACAAAATATTGTGGGGTAACATTTCTATGTTAATTAGTAGGGGAAAATCGTGAAAAACTAATGAACTAATAACATTACAATCCTTGCTTTATTATAAGTGGAAAATCAGTTTTGCCACCAAACCCACATTATGGACATCTACACCGTCAAATCTATATTCATTGTTGACACTGATCATGTCTACAAATACTTTATTATTATTCCCAGTTGTTATGACCACATAGGAAAATTGCCCTGAAATTTTATGAGATAACTCTTTATTACACTTATGAATTCTTTAGGTCAGGAAATCAAAGAGGATACCACAGAGATGGTATCTCCATGCACATATAATTGGTTTTAATAGACAGCCTTAAAGACAGAGGAGGAGAATCACCCCTCTCCCCCAAAGTTTCATATATTCACCTATTCAAATGTTGATTTTGGTCATTGGCAGAGACTTTAGCTGGTGCTAAAGAACAACTCAAACGTCCTCTCCATGTGGTTGGAGCTTCCTCTGAACATGGTGGTTAAATTATAAGGATATATATCCTGAGAGAGAACTAAGTAGAAGCTGTAACATTTTTTTTTTAATGACCTACTCTTAGACATCACAAAGCATCCCTTCAGTCCCAGACTATTTATAATGATAGCCACTCACACCATGCAATAAAACCAACTCATGGGCCTCCCTGGTGGCGCAGTGGGTTAAGCAACACACTATGAAGCAAACTGCAGTCACTGCAGCATGAGTTCAATCACTGCTGCCAGCCAGGGAGGGGACCCACATGGCTCGGCAGACCTCTCCTGCTGTGCCCGCTGCTCCCCTCAGCAGTGTACTTCTGTTGATCTGCCTGTTCTGCTCCCCACTCTCTGTGGTGAATGCTCTCACCCCCCCACACCTCTGGCCTGTACCCCAGTGCTTATAAATAAATAAATCTTTAAAAAAAAAATTCACAGTGGATGAAAGAATTAGACATAAGACCTGAAACCATAAAATATATAGAAGAAAACATAAGTAACACTACAGGACATGCATCTCAGTAACATCTTTAAGGACATATCACCTAAAGCAAAGATAGTGAAGGAAAAGATAAATAGCTGGGACTACATAAAACTAAAAAAGCTTCTGTACAGCAAAAGATACAGTAACCAAACAAAGAGACACTCCATTGACTCTAGGAGAAAAATTTTTTTACGCAATTACTAATGATAAGGGACTGATCACAAAGATCTACAAAGAGCTAATAGACTAAACAAAAACAAAGTAAACAACCAAGTCAAAAAATGGGCAGTAAAGCTAAAAAGACTTTTCCAAAGAAGAAATGCAAGTGGCCAAAAGGCATATGAAAAATGCTCAACATCACTTGTAATCAGGGAAATGCAAATTAAAATGATAATTAGGTGCCACCTTTCACCAGTAAGAATAGCACATATTAAAAAAAAATAGCAACAACAAATGTTGATGAGAATGTGGAAAATAAGGAACTCTCCCACACTGCTGGTGGGAAGGCAAACCGGTCCAACCACTATGCAAAGATGTTGGGAGGTTCCTCAGACTACTAAAAATGGAGCTCCATATGATATAGCAATTCCACTCCTACATATCTACCCAAAGGACACAAAAACATTAATTACAAAGGACACCTACACCCCTATGTTCACTGCAGCACAGTTTACAATAAGTAAGTTATGGAAACAGACCAACTGCCCAAAATAAATGATTGGATCAAGAAGATGTGGTATATTGACACAATTGATTATTACACAGCAATAAAAAGATACATCATGTCATTCACAGCAACATGGATGGAGCTGGAAGGTATGATGCTCAGTGAAATAAGGCAGAAAGAAAAAGAAAAATATCAAATGGTTTCACTTAAGGGAGGAATGTAGAGGAACCAAATTAAGGTATAGGGAGGGGAAAAAGTCATTACAATAAATTAAAAAACAAAATTATCAGGCAACTATAGATCAGAGACATTCTGTAGGGGAATAGGAGGGAGAAGGATCAGGACAGGGGTGGGAAGAGCACAAGGGACTATGGTGGTGGTGCATGGGTGACTTGGTGGTGGGAATTTCACAGAGAAATCAAACATTGTATAAATATGAGGGTTGATGTAATAAATATACCAAAAAAAAAAAAAAACAAAAGAACAGGGACACAGATTCTAAATCTTAGGGATTCTGAAAGAGCTGGTAGAATCAGAAATATGGTTACAGTTATTTTTTAAAATAAAATTTGTCACAATGATCAATGGTTTAATACTAGTTAATTTCAAGCTAGTTAATTTCAAGCTAGTTAATTTAAAGCTAGTTAATTTCAATACCTTTATTCCTTATTATTGTCTCACTTAGCTATTGCTGCATAACAACCACAAAAACTTTGTTGCATTTATTATTATTCTCAGAACTTTGAGTCAGTTATTACTCTAATTTCAGCTGTGAGTCACCAGATTAACTGAAGTGAATCTTCAAGGAACAGAGAATATTTCCAGAGCATATCCTATTCATGGCAACAGAAATAGTGATAAATGGAAACATGTGGTCTCTTAATACCTATGGTTGGCACTGCAAACATTTATGACTGCCATATTTCGTTGACCAAGTCCCTAGTCAACACGAAGTTAATGTAGTCGATGTAATCACAGTCACATGGAAAGTGTTTAAATACAGAAAGAGATATATAATTGTAATCAATAAAGCAAATCTACATAGTATCTTCCATCCAGCAACAATAGTACACCTGTATCTATGAGAGAAGCAGGGTTACCAATTAGAGTAATTGTATTATAGGAATTATAAGATACCAGATTGTGGGAGGATCTATGGAAGTAAGTCTGGATATGAGAAATGAAGTCTCAAGAAAGAGTCATGTATCCATCAAGTATTTTTAACCATAAGATCAAGAGGCTCTCATGGATAGATTATGGGAATATGTGAATTCTATGTAGCTACCACCTCAGTAGGTCCACAGCTACATAGTTAGTGGTAAAAAGGGACCCACTGTTGTCAACAAAGTCAGGAGCAGTGAAGAACTGGACACCTATCAGAAAGAAAAGACAGTTACAAATGTCTGCAATGGAATCTGACTACAAAATGACCTTCAGAGACTAATGTCTGCTGCTTCATATCTACCTTCCCAACATTATACAAGTTACTTTTTTCCCGACACTGAATCAGATTCACATGCAGCTAGAGATTCTGAAAATGCAGTACCCAGCTTAAGTAAGCTAAGAAGCGAAATATACCACTTATGTCAAAGTTAAGTGCTTCCAGTGCTTCTATCTTATATATTATTGTAAATATATTTTCATTTATCATGTATTTTACTGCTTCAAATAGGACTAAGGATGCTAACAAAATTTCTTAGCTTTTAATGAAGCAACAGGGAAATTACTCTTATAATTTCCAGATATAAATTTTGACTCTCTTCTACAATTAAAATACTTCTACTTACTGGATGACAGAAAAACAAAATTTCTATTTATGATGCCTTAGAAAATTAAAAGTTAACTTAATCTAATTATTAATTTTTAAACTTGTTTCATCACTATAGGAATTAATTTGTGATACATTATTAATCAGTAATAGTGGGAGAGCATGTGCTTTGCAACGTTTAAGACATAATTATAGAATATTGTCTAAAGAGAAATTCTTGTTGAATTTTTTTGTCTTTGTTCTTGGTTGATCTTGACGTTTTTTTACTTCACTGTATCTGAGTTGTTTCTACAGGAACCCAGAGAAGTAATAAACTAAAATATTTAGGTTTAATTTTGGAAAACTGCTAAACTTTAAGGATCTGGTCATGCACATGCAGCAGCACTGTTGCCACACACTGTAGCCCTTTTGTTCAAATTTACTTTTGTTCCAGGAAAGCAAAAAAAGAGAAACCTCATGTACCTTGTTGCTTTGTGAATTCTCCAGCTTGCAAGTGTCTGAGAAGCTGCCAGAACCTTGATTTGTTTTATAATCTTTATGCTCTTTAAAAGGACCTTGACATTCTGCTTACCTTCTTCATTTCAGCTATCTATTAAACATCACTTTAATGATTTCTAACTATAACTGTAAAATTACCTTGCTCATCCTTCTGATGTCATAGCCTTTATCAGACAATTCTTCCCTCTCCTTATTTGCTCTAGGGTGACATTGAGGGCACGAACATCAAAATCCTTTTTTTGTTTTCTATTCAATTCCCTGGACACACAGTGCTCCTTGCTGCATCCTTATGTTCCCTCAAATTCACAAAACTGCCCCCTGACTGTAAGTCATCACCCCAAAAAAAAAGTCATTTGGTGAGCTGATTTTCTCTCTCATGCACAGCGCATACAAAGCACCTCATTATATCTTGGTATGGCCTAGTAAACTGCAGACATGTGATGGCCACGGAGGAGCCTCTGCACTCCACAGCCCTGATTTCTTCGTTCTTTCACTTGTACTCCTCTAAGGAAAGTAATCTCTGGAAAGAAGGAACCTTGTAGGCTTCTCAAATTGAACTCCCTCTGTCCCCCGCTTCTATAACCTGCCTTGTCATTTTCATCCTACCCTCATCCAACACCCCTCCCTTACATCACTCTCATACAAATCTCTTACTCATCCACCGAACCTTTAAAAGAAACCGTTTGAATTTAGTAAGCTCTTTTCATATATTTCTCATCCTCTCTGGAAGAGGATTTTATTGATCCATGAATGTCATGACATTTCCAAGATGATGGCAGTTATAGAATTTTTAACATGGGCAAAACTTGGTTTGGGACAAGACAAAATGACAAATGGAGAACTGGTGATGATAAGCATTGTACACCGCAGAATATTAGGTATAAGAGAGCACAATGCTTGTACACTAGGAAGATTCAGTAATATATCAGTTTCTTTAAATAAAACTGAAGAAGATGAAGCAGTGAGGATATAGGGGTGTTTATTTTTAAGAGAAAATTAAAATAGCCATTAAAATTGCAAGTGAAACTTTTTATTGGGACCAGGTGCTTTAAAACATAAGCAATAATTATGGTGGAATGTGTTTTCACACTGTATATAATTAATTTGTACATGGATAATTATTTTACACAACAAAATATCCTTTCTTTTTCCACTGGATAAGAAAATGGGATTTATAAGGCCAGTGGAATGGCTCATTAAATTATGGGAAGGAGCTACCCATTTGATAGATTTTAGTACTTAGCATAAATCAAGAGAGTGGAAAGAGGAGTCAGATAGGTGATGGGAAATTTACTCAAGATTTTACAAATGGAGTGGAAATTGGGGTCTGTAAAACTAACAGGGAAAGCTTTCTTTTATGAAGAGCTTTTTGTTTATTTCCCTGGAAAAAATAAAAATAAAATTAGTTTTAACTGTAGTTTACCCAAAAGTTTACTGACTTTAACTTTTGGATAAAAAGCTTACAAATGCTGATAATCCTGTGGTGAAAAAAAAAAAAAAAACCTTCATGTAGGATAATAACTCAAGTGTATGCTGTGGAAAAAGGCTGGCTGATAGATTTTTTTGCAATGTAGTTTAGTTATGTCACTCTTCAAACTACCTGTCCTTTGCATGTCTATCAGTAAGGCACCCTCAAAAAACAAAAGCCAAAATGTTACTAATTTTCAGTGAACAAGGAGTCTTGGGAAATAAGTGAAAAAGTGGAATGGAGCAACCAAAAGCAAAGAATTTCACTATAATCAATTCTGCACTGTCGTTGAGACTATTACCTAAATAATATGAAGTCAATCAGAATTTTCTAAATGGCACAATAGATAGAAATATTTATTATCACATTTTCATTGCAGTATAGATATCAAAGTAATGTCTCATATACTGATTGGTTTCAGAAAGTGAGTATGTTCCATCAGAATTATCATCACCATGGTTATCTGATTGTGTTCTATATTTCAACTTTGAAATAAAACAACATATGCTATGTGACATCAAGAGCGAATTTAATTTATTGATAAACATAAAGTGTGCAATCTGCCTAAATAACAACAAAAATACCCTTTTAAATCTTTAGGCCACACCAGTTATTTTCCCACTATGTTAAAATTGCAACAAAAGATAACTTTCTCATAAAGTGACCAAGACATAACTTAGGAGAGACAACACTCCTGAAATAGGTTTTGGTATAAAGTTTCAAATTTTCACCCTACTTATGGATGTCTGGGAGAGAATTATAAGTGCATTCTGACAAACCCTGCATATATCTTGTTTTAAACAACTAAAACAGTGGAAAACAATTGTCCTTACATTCCTGTCACAACACAGCACTGTTTTGTAACACATAAACGTTGACTAAAGCTGACTCCTAAAGTTCATTATGACAATAGTAGACTTTTGTCATAGGAATGCTTTTAAATCGATTATTAAATTCATAGGGTATTTATCCAGCAATTGCAAAAGATGTGAGCATATATTTTCCATGGACTACTACAAGTGTTCTGAAAAAAATCACCTAATGTAAGTATCAAAAAAATTTCACATTACAAAATCACAAGAGTATTATTCTAAGGAACCAACTCCTGCACAATGGATACTGACCATCTAAGCAGTAGCCCTTTTGTAAACCCTACATAGTTGAATTCTTAGAATTATTAATCCAATTCCAGCTTTCTTGTCAAATTGAACAATAAAGAACAAACTGAACAATGTTGTCCAACAAAAGGTGTGGCCTACTTGCTAGGAAGATTGTTATCCAGAAGAACATGTCTTTTGTAAGCATTTACTATTTCCACTGGGATTTCTACACTGTCCTCTGTGCAATGTGCCAGAGCAAGTCCAGCTTGTGCAGGATGGGCAAGTTAAAATTTCAGTTCTCACCTACTACAGTGAAAATGTCAGGGTGGTTAACATAATCACTCAAATTTAGCAATTTCCAAAGCAAGATATTTACCATTTGAGTTCCTAGTGTTGCAAATACAAAGGATCCCCATTGTCTAGATTCCTTTGTATGTACTGGTGGGTATAGAAAGACAGTTGTTTTCCAGCTGCATGGCCTTACATATGTGTTGAACAGTCATCTGTGCAGAACAGAATCATTCTTATATCTGAAATCCAAACTTTACTATTTCTAGTATCAATTCACTAGAGCTGAATGAGGGATGCAGCTTATATTCTACCCTAATTTTTCTATATTTATAGCTTCACTCAATGACAGGTCCGATGCACAGGAGTGGGTTCTTACTCAACACATCTGCTCCCCATGTGCTGCTGAGTCACACACACTTATTCCTTACCAAAAGTAACAAATATTTATTTTCTCCTTGACAGTCCCACAGAGTCATTGCAGCAGAGGGAAAAACAAGTGAGATTCCATTCAGCTGTGTTCATAAAAAGATCACTATTGATGCATGTGTCTCTACAACTAAGTGTTGTGGAAATCTTGGAGTGTGTCCAGAGTATGGCAATGAAAACAACTGGGAAATAAGATCTAATAAGATCGAAGAGAAATGACTTATATAAGCCTAGGAATAAAATTGTATGGAATTACAGATTAGATGATTCAGGTCAAAAAATTATTTAAAGACTAGTCTACAGCTGAGTTTTCAGTGTACAGTTGAGCCTACAAAAGCAAATATTTATAAACATGGGAGAGGCTTCAGAGGACATTCAAAAGCCTCCCAACCCCCAAATATATAATTAAGCTTGATCATTAAATTCCATATGATCCAGGAAAGGAATCATGTAATTTTATCTAAAGGTAATAGCATAATTAAATTTTTCTCATGACAATATTAGATAGCAGAGTTCAAAGCTAGGATATTTTGTTCATTTTTGTAATTTTCTATTAGTAATTCTTCAAAAGGCATATTGAAATTTAGGGCTTACACATAAAACCATTTCTGATGTAGAAGAGTAGGAGGCATAATGAACAAGAAAATCTATATCATTTCTCCCAACCAGATTTATAATTGAACTATACTTTAAACTGATCTACCAAAAAATTACAAAAACTAACAAAATGTTTCTCAAAATTTTATAAATGAATGTCATCCTGATTTGATTGGCTGATCTTTGTTTCAGATCTTTCATAAAGCAGCCCAAAATAGCTGCTGGGAAACACTGAAAACTTGCCGTGTTTTAGTAGTTATCAACTTATATTGCCATAATTTCTGTGGGTTATAATTACGTTTACTTATTAACTATCAAAGCTCCAGGATGGAAACTTTACAGATCATACTGCTTTTCTCTTAACAGATAACATTGTCATTTAGAAAAATTTTATGAACCAAGTAGGTTGACTTTATATTACCACAATGTAATAGTGAATTAGCCTTTTTGAAAAAGTTTGCATGTTTGCTATCTTAACTGCACGCATGTGAAATCAAAAACATTCACAGCAGAAGCTCTACAAAGGCATATTTGCTTGTATAATGATCACTTTGCTCATATAATCTTGCAATGGGCTTAGACATGGTTACATATATTTAGGGGAAAAAACCTTCTATCAAGGTGGCCTAAATCAAAAAGCATGTTAACTGACTTGAGCATCAGCTGCTGCTTCGTGACCTTGATTGCGTTTAGATCACCTACATTCCCCTTACTTCAGAAGAACCCACATTATGCTAATGACCCCACTTCCCAAAATATCTACCCCTCTCACATCTAGTTAAGCTACTGCTGTACCAAAAGCATAGATCACCCAAATGCTCAGGTGCTTACAGGAAACGCATCTTTTCCAATAAGTCATTTTGGCTTGCCACTGCAAGTGTTCATGCATAAAACATACAAACTGGTTCAAGAATTTCCATGAAAATATGTGCCCTAGAATATTTTTCATTACTTTAAAACCATGTGTTTTAAATTGTACATCCAAGTAATTAGGAATATAGGCTATGTTAAACTATCTCTAAATACTGTAAAGAATTATTTTTCTACCTTTGATCTAACTAATTGCATTTCTGTGCTACTTATCTTTCAAAAAAGTACTAAGTAAAAATTTGAGATTCATTTTATATATAAAACCTGACTTTCTGCTTAAATGTAAATTCTCAATGGGATAGGAAATTCAATCTCAAAATCTAATCTGTTTTCTAGTCTTAAAAATCATCTGACAGCTCTCCAAATGCAAAGTACACATACATTTTGAAAGTTAACCTTCAGGGAATATAAATAGAATAGAGAGAAGCACCTTGCTGTCTCATTGTGTGTGTGAAAGGCATAAATTGATTCAAAATCTATTAAGATTAATCTTTCAAAACTAATACTCTGTGTTTCGAAGGTTACTGAGATAGTTCCCTTCATACCTTGACATGTTTTATCATATCTCAAAAGTGTCTTAAGGACTCCCATATTATCTGATGTTTATCTAGGTTATTGGTCCATTCTATTCATAGCCAATCCACACTATTTCTTGTCAGACAAAAACTGATAAAACCTAAACAGCATATTCAAAAATCTTTTTTCCAGTGATGCTAATGTTCTAGTAGCCAGGCAGTAAAATTTTGAAAACTGGAAGTCCATTATATATTTTTAAATGCTCATTTTCAGAGACAGTTTTCAAGGGAATGACTTAACATTCATGGGACTATTTCTTTCAAGCCAGTTACCAAGAAACATTTACTGCTAGGTAAAATAAAGTGTATGTAAATATATGTCAATTCAAAAAAATTATGTGAACAGAAAAGTAATTGTGGAATTAGTGAAAATAAAGGCAGTCAATATGAACAATTCATTTTCCAAATATTTTTCTCAAAAGTAGCATTTTGGCAGACTCTCAAGATTGTAATTTCAGCTTTCTATTTATTTTTGCATTCATAAAGAGATCCAAAAATAATAATGGGTTGCATTTTTCCCAATGAAACAGTCACATAATTACTTTTGTCTTGAATAAAATAAGATTCTGCTAAATGGTGAAAATCTGAAAAAGCATATATATGAAAGAGTAATGTTCTTTAACTTTATCCATGTTATATCTTAATTAAATAATAATAAAACCCTTGGTAAGCTACACTTTCATGGAAGTGGGGGGTGGGAAGGAATTTATTAGAAGGACAATTATCACTGGGAAGTACCTATATAGTTAATATTTTCAGATTGACATAGAAACAGAAACAAAGAAAAAAATAAGATATTCCTTTTGCAATTATTCAGTTTTCATTCATGAAAGAATTCCAAATCCAATCACTATATCATTATTTTTATTCTTAAAGATTATTCATTCTGTCTTCCAGGTATGATGACTGCTACTCAGAGATGAGTTCTTGAAGTCTGGTGCCAACATGAATAGAAGTGTATATGTAGTGAATCCTTTGAGTAATGTCACTGTTGGTCAAAACATAGACTGAAAGAAAACATCAATTTCTTGTCTTCAAAACAATAAAAATCACATTCCTTATGTTCACTGCAGGTACCAAAGGAAATTCCAGGGATAATGAGATTTATACCATTGTTTAAGGAGTAATGAGGATTTGTTGGCAGATATCTGAATTGGAGAGTGATGTTCTTACAAAAAAAATAGTTCTTTGCTATCATATATATGTCTATATATACACATATACATGATTAAAATAATAAAAAAAAATTAGAACTGAAGACTGCCAAGGAAAATATTTTATTTGGCTATTGTAAGTATTCCAAAAACATTTTAAGTTTGTTTTTTAATTTTTGCTTAGAAACTGGGGTGTAGGGCAGGAGGTTCATGGTTAGAAGATTCACCAGAAACAGAGTGGGAAGCAGGACAGGTGGATTTATTGAAATACACTGCTGAGGGGAGCAGCAGGAGACACAGGAGAGATCTATTGAGACATATGGGGGCTAATTCCCTGACTGAGGATTTAATTCAGGCTATAATGGTGATAGCACTGAGATTTAATCCTTAGGCCACCAGGGAGGCCCCTATTGCAAAAACTAAGCAATGATATATACATATATGGAATAAAAGTATTACACACTATTAACTTATATCAAGTCCAATGTACCTATATACATTACTAGACTATCCAGTTAACCTTCCAATTTCACTTATTATTCTTTTGAAATACAGTTTTACAGTAATTTGATCCAGCAAGTGAATTTCCTTTTATGTTAAGTTTCTACCATTTAGAAAAGTAAAAATATAACAAAAACCCTTTTAATAATTAAGGTAACTGGGCTAGGGGAGATAAAATAGCATTTTGTATTTTTAATTGTTATTTGTGGCAACCAGTTCACAAGAGGAAAATGTAAATTCTTCAGGAAATGCAGCAGTTGAATATGCAAGGCAATTTGGATTTTATATTAGATATCACAGATGTTAAGTACATGCCCAATAGGTAATAATCTATTTAGGGAATAAACAACTTCAGCCTGTCTCAAAATATTGATGTTTTATTTTATGCCTAAATATTATCATTGAGCTAAAATAATTTATACAGTTATAAACATGAAAACATTACCCGTGAATGTAATTCAAGCAAGTGTAAGTATCACCTGTCAGTTGGCTGTTATGAAAACAAATTATAATTAAAACAAACTTAGATTAATTCAATTTCTTTAAAATTCTTTGCAAATATAGTACAGCTATTTGAGAAACGAAAACTAATTTGACTTCCATTACTCATAATTAGCATTTGTTAATAAGGCAAGAACTTTTAAGCAAGATGTAGCATCTTTGCTTCCAATAGTAGAAGAGTTGGCTATATTAAATATAAAATATAATTAGCTAGCTTAGATGGCTTCAGAATATGACCTGCGTCCTGAAAATGTGGATAGATTTGGCTACTCTTCCTAAAAAAAAAAATCAATACTGTTGCCAAATATTCCACCCGAAAGGCTGTCAAAATCTATTAATTGATAGTTCATGATAATTTGAATATCTCCTCTTTTTTGTGTAGAAATCAATGTGTAATAGACATGGAAAGTATAGTCTGCTCTTTTAATTTTGCAGGTGCTTAAATTGTCTCCTATACCTCTATAGTGTAACTAAACAGAAAGAGTTATTTTATGCCTAGTATCTGTTTAGAATTTAATTTCCATTTTACATTTATTTTGAGCGAAGAAAACTACTTGACCACACTATGTGACCACAGTTAATTGTCACAAACTTCCCTTGTCTCTCCAATTGTTCTGCTCATAACTTTCAGGAAACCGTCCTCACCATTTCTGCTATTCAGTCATGCCATTCTTCTCTCTTCTTGTTCAAAGGCTATTGAAATCCCCTTCCTTAACACAGATTCCCATGAATAAGGAATACAAAAGAAAGAAAGTTAATCTCTTTGCCCCTAATTTTTTTCTCCCTAGCACATTCTATCATACAGTAAAAGCACTCCTGGATTAGTGCTTGTAGCACTTTCCTATCAGTGCTTGCATAAAGTGAGCTATAAATGCATCATGCAAAATAGATGGTGACTTTCAGACTTTTATATAACCTTGTTCTTTTGTATGTTAATATAAAAGCTTCTCTTCATTT
The DNA here is from genome assembly GCA_019455555.1 of Galemys pyrenaicus. Taxonomy (NCBI): domain Eukaryota; kingdom Metazoa; phylum Chordata; class Mammalia; order Eulipotyphla; family Talpidae; genus Galemys; species Galemys pyrenaicus. The sequence goes on from JAGFMF010012000.1 coordinate 5,521,763, forward strand.
AAGATACCTTGAAATCAGTGACATTAACATTTTGAAATAATTTTATGAATCCCACAGAAGATGTCCATGCAACATAACAAAGAGCAAGATATAAAATATGATCTAAACCTGCTCAAAACCATATCCAAAAGTTTGCAGAGACTTAGAGCTAAATTGCATCTGACAGTGAGTCTACTTATTTTCAACTGATAGCAGATATTTCACTGACCTAAACTAAGTGGATACCCCATGTTGTTAATACAGTTTCAAAAATGCAATAAAATACACCTATAAAGGTCTGTGTCAGTAAATTATAAAATCTAAGGATTGAAAAGGATGTAAAAATATATTGATTCTCACATTAACCAGAAAATAAAATGTAGGTTGTTTTATTGAGATGAGAATAAAATAAGCAGCGGAATTTCAGACCTCCTAGGTGGCTTCCTACTAAATATTCTGTTGCAGTTCAATAAAGGATGCAATTAATTGCTTTCTGCTATTCATTTACTTATGTGTAGCTCATCAAATATCTTCCTAGAAGTTAAGGCTCTTTGTTGACTTCAATATCATGACACTGAAAGGCCCATTTGTTCATCTGACATACACAAGACCATGAAGTCAGTATGTATTTTGAGAGGTCCAGAGTGTCTGCAGAATTCAAAACTAGCATATAGTCTCAGAACAGTTTACAAATCAAATGCTAGTATTGTTCATGCATTATTCAGTTTAAACTTCATGATATCTGGAACAGCTGCTGATTATCTCAATTTTACAAACTAGAAAATGGGTTAAGAAAGGATAATTTATTTACCTGAAATTATATTTCCTACTAACAGCAGGACTAGAATTTGAATCCAGAGTCTTATTTTTTAGTCACTCTGCTTATCTGAATTTCAAAACTTTTGATAGAAATTGTACACAAAATGACTGGTACTTGATGTTAATCAATTAAGTAAAAAACTTAATTAAGGTAAGAAATAATCTGTGCCTCCTGGTGACGCGGTGGGTTAAGCAATGGACTATGAAACAAACCACAGCCATTGCAGCACGAGTTTGATCCCTGCCTCCAGCCAGGGAGGTTACCCACATGATGTGGCAGACCTCTTCTGCTTTGTCCGCTGCTCCCCTCAGCAGTGTGTTTCAGTCTATCTGCCTATTCTGTTCCCCACTCTGTCTCTGGTGAATTCTCTCACTCCCCCCCCCCCCATGCCTCTGGCCTGTACTCCAATGCTTATGTGCATAAATAAATAATTTTTAAAAAAAGATAAATAATCTGAAACAATCTGATAGATATGGAGAAGAGATAGCACAAGATGTATTGTCAACATTTTCATATAAGGGGATAATTTCTTTCAGAAAGAATCTCATTTCCTGTTCTGCACAAAACAGGCACTGAGATAAGGATTAAGTGACCACCATACAGCACAAGTAAGAAAGAAGGGAAAGAGAGACAGAAAAGGGAGAAAAACACAATAATATGAATGTTTCACCACAACTACTGAAATTCAGTCATACTGAAGACCCTCTGAAGAACTGTGATTGCCCTAACAAGAAATAAAAGAGCTGGTTTTCCTTTTATTCACTGATACCCATGGTTCCATGAGTCAGAGCTGCACCTGGCAGTATGAAATTCTAGCACTTTGGGTGGCCTTGGCCCTACACTGAGCAAGATTAGTAGTCTAAACTTCCTAAAAAACCTCAAAATGCCACAAGGTAGTTGGCATTAAACAGTCAGACTTTTGAAAATGAGGAAGAAAGCAAGTGATCAGATTTATGAACCATTTCTAAGAAATAAATTTAGGTGTGTCTATTGGCATAGGGTACTGAGAAAAAACAATCAGATGAGAAGATGTTCAGTAAGCAGCAGAATTCTGTTAAAAAAATAAAATAATGACATTCTAAAACAATGGAAGATTTAGGGGGAAGTTGAATTACAATCATTAGGCTAAGAAGCAGAAAGCAAAACCTATGTGGACCTCACAAAGGGCACATTGTCCAACATTTCCTTCAGATTTCTAAAGATTTCTATAGTCTTTTCAGTCTATAGGGAAGCACATTATCTGGAGATTTTTAAATTTTGAACTGGAGGCAGTGCCGAGATTAACTTTGGTTTGTCTGCTTCATTGGAGATGTCATTAGTTTTCTATGGTTAGCAGAAAGTGAGACAGATACTTCACAGTATCAGGACAGACTTTGACCCCAAAAATGCTGCATATTCACCAAATATACCTTCAAATTTCTTACCGCACAGGAAGACTACATTTCTCACATATCCTTTGGTTAGGATAGGGCATACACAGGGTCATGTGTGTGCCAATTCCACAAATAGTTAAAAAAAATTTTATCTACATGATTCTCTAGGCTCTTTCTTCCCTTGTGCAGGGAAGTCACTTCTTGAGAATGGCAGTCATATCATGGGTGGAACATGGATCTGGGAGTGACTACATGAAGCAGAGTTTCACTTGCAAAGACAATAGTGCATGTGTGAGTAGCCATGTGTAAGTAAATACACATTTCATTAAATGATTAGATTTCAGAATTATTTGGTACAGCAGCATATTAGTTTCCTAGGGTTGGCTTGACAAATTATCACAGAATTGTGATAAAACAACAGAAATTCATTGTTTTACAGTTTCAGAGGCCAGAGCACGAGAGGTAAGGGTACCACAAGGGTATATTCCTTCAAAGACTCTAAAAGAATGTCCTTTCTTGCCTCTCCCAGTTTTTAGTGATTACTAGCAATTCTTAGCACCTCTTGGCTGACAGAAGCATCAGTCCAGTCTCTACCTCTCTTTTGTATTGATTTCTCCTTTGTACATCTGATGTCTCAAATCATCCCCTGACTTTTCAGTAACATCTGACATTGGATTTAGGACCCACTATCAGACCCACTACTAGCCTTTAGTCTATTCAGTTAATTAAACTCCCAATTAATACTATATACTATTTCCCAAAAATATCTATGCAGAATAACAAGTGTTTCACACAAACTGTAGTAACCAAAATATTTTAGTGGTACATATGTCAATGTTAAGAACTATATCTGTCATTTTAAGGTTCATTCTGAAAGATAGAAAGTTCTTATTTAAATAATTCAATTAAATAGACAAATTTTGAATAATTGGGGAGATCCATTAGTAAGCAATAGAAAACAAGGGTACTTTCCTAATATCCTTGAAATCATGGCATCAGGAATCAGAGGGCACAAAAGAATAAAAGTGGCCTCTGATTATAGGAAGTAAATATCTTTTAATAAGACTCAGGCACAGGCAGCTTTCAAGTTTGAGCAAATGGCATGAAATAGTGAATGGCTTTGTGAAAATTTGGATAAGCTTCCACTTGCATCCTCATTTTGGAGAGAAGAAAAGATCACGCACTTTATATATGCAATGTACCCACATACGGATAATTTCTTTGGTTTCACTGATACAGGGAAATCAAAGTGACTCCATTTTGTATTGCTGCCATCTTAGATCTATATCCAGTTATTGCCTTACCCTGGCAAGATATATAATGCATCCATTACTTCTTTCATGTGTACTACTAATCTGTAGCTTGACCCAAAGATAATCATTCATTAATAAGGAAGGTATAAGATAGACAGTTCTCAAGGACCTCCCAGGTTTCCCAAGGGGTTATGCACCACACTGTGAAGCATCTGCAACTACTGCAGCACGAATTCGATCCCCAACCAGGGAGGTGATGCACATGGTGCAGCAGACCTCTCCTGCCTTGCCTACTGCTCCCCTTAGCAGTTTATTTCCTCAGTCTGCCTGTTCTGTTTCCCACTCTGTTTCTGGTGAATCCTCTCACCCCCCACACCTCTGGCCTATACGTCAGTTCTTGTATGCACAAATAAATAAATCTTAAAAAAAAAAAACAAAAACAAAAAAAGAAAGAAAGATAGCTATTAGGGTATGGATCCTGCCTGGCACCCAAGTCCTGTTCACTGGCTCCAGTGCTAAGGACCCATGTACATAAGTTACCACTAATAAACCTTAAGTATAATTAATGGTTGTGCCTGCTTCCTTTATCAACTCAAATTACCTTCTCAACTTGGAATAACTTATTCATTCACACAGCCAGATGACCAAAAGTCAATGATCATGGAAAAAAAAAAAAACACAGAAGTATATATCAGAAGAAACAATGCTGATGAACTACATTAAGCCTGGATGTCTCATCAAAACATCCTGTGCAAAAAAAAAAAAAAAAATTTACAATAGAATTTATGTCCCTTATACTGCCCAATGAAAGTAAAATTTAAAAAAATCATAAAGAAACTACTATTTGACAGATAATCTCCTTTGACTCAATTATGTCAATTAAAGCATTAACTAACAGCTATTTCATCAGTCAGGGACACACTAAAAGTTCTATAAAATCCTCACCAAATGAAAATATTTCAAGGACCTCACTATAGTCTCTACAATATTAAATATCTTTCCCTGTATATCTATAGATATTTCAGTATATGCAATTCACATCAATTTTATTTGAACATTAATTGAACAAACCTATGTTTGGGATTTATTACAAATATATGGAATTAAGGAATCAAATAACAGGACCAAATTACAGTCTTATAAATATATTATGGGCCAAATATCCCTAATGTCAATAGGAAGAAAAGACAATTACACATTATTGACATTCATTCTAATTTGTTCTAATTTTCTAAATTATTCATTTTATGTGTTAATAATTCTCTAATTAAAGGTTTTAGTCATACAATGGAAAATTATATTTCTCTTATTTCTGTATTAACATATACTACTTAAGAAAAATTATGGAAGATTATAAATTGAAAAATAATGAATTGCTACCTTTTTCTTCTCTATTTTGATTATTAAAAAACCCTTTTTACACAGGATAATTCATCCACATAGCTAAAATTTTTGCATTTTTTTCTCATATTATTTTCTGTTTAAATTTAGTAAATAATTAATTTCCTTACTATTGTGTAAAGAAAATATCAGGCTGGTTAATTACAGGATTACAATTTGCTGGCTTCTGCAATTAAATAAATTTTAATGTAATTTTCTTTGTTAGCATTCCTCATCAAACCTTAAAACCCTGCTAAAATATATATTTTGATTCAATGGCTTGGGGTAGATCAGTAATTGTATACTTCTAATTATTATGGAGATGAGATGGCATTGCTGCTGATTCATGGATCACACACACATGAATAACTGAGTTCTAGTAACATTAAGAAAATACTCAATTTTCATTTCACTAGCCTCATGCTGGCCCCAATAAGTACAGAACCATATTATATTAACTTACAACAGTAACATGCAAAAAGTTTTAAAAAAAACATATAAAGGAAAATATTCACTGAAATAGGATAACTGAAGTTTCAAAACCCCTTTCTATACACTTTGAATACATTTGCATATCCTAGCTGTACAACAAACTTGTTCAATTATCAATACTGCTCAAGTACACTAAAATTTCACACTCTACTAACACTTTCTCAACCACAGGATTTCCTTGCATCTTAATCATTTATCTATTTTTCATATTTCCTGTGTCCACACACTGGGGAACTTAGCCAAAACGCATCTCTCATTTTCACAGCCATATGCTGTGTAAGTAATAACAAAGCCCTTTTGCCCAAATAGAAAAACAAACATTCTTAAAAGCATCTCTCTTGAGCTCTTGCCAAAAGTGCCACTTTTAGAGATCGTTGTTCAATCCTAACTTGAAGGAACATTTGCCCGATCTCTGATAGTGTATGCATTCAGCTTTGCCGCAATGTTATCCATAAAAGTTCACCTACCCAAGAGATCACTTTCAAAGAAATATGAAATTCATAGTCTAACAATTCACCTGAAGAAATTATGTTCTTTAGAAAACATCAAAATTATGTTCATTGTTACATGCGTAAGTACAGACAGAGACATAAATTTAGTTTTCAGATTTGGAGTGCTTCAAGAGTTCAGGAAGAAAATTAAACTGTTAATGACAAACATTTTACAGAAGGCTTAGGCAGTCATGACACTTTCCAACATTTCTTTGTACCTGATGTTAATATGCTACTTGCAGGCAGCATGGCATGGTGGTTAAAGATATATACTGTAGAATAAGACGGTCTTAGACTGAATCCCACTTATACTATTCAATAAACATGTGATACATGTCACTTAACCATTCTGGATATGTTTCTTCACGGTAGCTTCTGCTTCAGAAATTTCTAAAAGAGTTTGTTGCATAACAAAAAAGAAAAACCTACATCACATACACATGGAACAATAAGCATTATTTCCTGTTCATAGCCCTATATGCTTGCAGATTGGCTGGGGGTGTCCATTGTGGATCAAGTTTACATCAGCCTTCTTCTGGGGCCTAGACTAGATGGGCAATGACTACCTGAAGGCATATTTTTCCTTATAGTGGAGTCGTAAAGCTTGTAGAGTATTAGGAAATAAAATGTGGTTCTTAAGACCCAAGTTCTACATGATTACAATGTCACCTCAACTCACATTTGAATAACCAATCTGAGTCATGTCAGACCCAACATTAAGGAGAAGTAGCAAGAGACTCCTCTTCCTCCAGCAGTGGTAAGTAGAGAGGCAATGCCAATTAAATAAACAATCTAATCTTTCTTATTTTCTTGAGAAAGTTTTAAATTTCACTTCAGATGCTTACAGACTGATATATAATAAGTACTCAGCAGATGCTTATTAGAAAAGAGAGAGATTTAGAGTAACACTGGAGCAGAACTTGGCTGGTTATTCACCAGCCATTTCCCTTACACTCTTAGATGTATAGCTGAACAACTTTTCCTAGTTTTCTTAGGATCTTTAGGTGTAGACATTTGCCTGAATTCTGACCAATGTAAAATTACTAAAGTAATCAACTATACCCATCTGGCAAAGAAAAACTCCTTGATAACACCCCAGGGGCTCTTTTACTCATTTGTAGGTTTGAAGCAGAGGTCCCAGAGCAAGATCCAGAATGACAACGATATCCAATAGAATTTTCATGATGATAGAAATGTTCTACAACTGCATTCTCCAATAGAAGGGATACTAGTCAATGCAGATATTGCACTTTTGAAAAATGGTTACTGCAGCTGAAAAACTATTTTTTTATTTTAATTAATTTAATAAAAATATGGCTAATTACTACAATATTAAATTTTGCAATTCTACGGAAGGAAAACACTAGATAGAGACTCCAAAGCTACCTACACGTAGGTAGATCATCTCATTGAACTCTAATAAGAGCCGGAAATAAACTTTTACTGGGTCAAACTATTGATTTTTGGAGATCGTCTGATAAAGCTGTTAACCTACTATGACCTATAGGGACTATATATGAGATGTAAATATGCAGCCCTCATCATTAAACAGAGCAGAGTTTGAGTCCTGGCTCTACAATTTACTAACTGGGTAACACTGGGTAAATTATTTGAACTATTCATCTATTGAATGAGTATATTATCAGAATCTACCTTACATGGTTGTAAAAGGACAAAGTAGTACTTTGCATTATGTTTTTATAATCATATATTAAAAAAGAAGGAAGAACTTAAAAATGGCTGTTATAATTATTGCTTAGGGCATTTTACCAGTTAAGTGACTGAAAATAAACAATTTATGAGGTTTCCCCCAAATCCCTTTTTACATTAATGAAATATGATGATTAAAATTTTATCTGAGAACAGGAATTGAGCAAGTCATGGCATTAGTTAAACAAACTTAAACAGAATGGGTTAAAAGTATATAAGACCACACTTCACTATAATATCTGAGACTTTAATAAACTGGACAGAAATATGCAGATAAAAGGAACTCCAAGCTTCTTATAAAAATAATTTAGGGGGGCCCTCCCTTGTGGTGCAATGGGTTAAGCAATACACTATGAAGCAAACCATGGCCACTGTAGCACAAGTTCGATCCCTGCCAGTGGCTGTGGAGGTAACCCACATGGTGCAGGCAGACCTCTCCTGCATCTGCTACTGCTCCCCTCAGCAGTGTATTTCAGTCAATCTGGATTTGCCTGTTCTTTTCCCACTTTGTCTGGTGGATTCTCTCACCCCCTGCACCTCTGGCCTGTCCCCCAGTGCTTGTATGCATAAATAAATAAATCTTTAAAAAATGACTAAGGGAAAGGAGAACCTTAAAGAGATATATTAATATTAATAACATTTTAAAACTATAGTTGAAAAACTAGGTAAAAAGAAACTATAACTTAGAAGTTTAAAAGAGATATGTTTTGAGTCATGAATGTTTTCTACAAAATCCTCACCTTGAATATAATTTGTTTGGGACTTTCCACATTGGGGAAATATAAGGGTATGTAGATATCCATAAAATTGCTGAGAAAAGAAAGTGGATGTGGAGATATATTGGATAGTTTATGACTGGACACTTAACCTAAATCAAATACAAATTAAACATATCATTGTGGTACTGGGAAATTTCCATAATAATTTAACAAATTACCACCAGGATAATTTCATATGCACTTTAAAGAGACATTTATCATCAATTTAAAAATGCCTTATTTCATCTAATTAAAAAAGGCTTAATACATTTGGTGATAGAAATTATTCCAAGAAAAAATATAATCTAAAATCATATTTATTACGTTTTAAAGCTGGTGACCTACTTTTAGGACAGGATAAACTTATTTCAAATGATAACTTTTTCCAGTTTCAACTACACTGTTAAAACTTGAAAGCTTATGAGGAGTTTCTCTCTCATTGTGATGTACAATTTGAGTTATGTATTTCACACTTTGATCTGCATATTACACAAAGGACAAAAAGCTCTTCAGATTACATCAAACTAAACGCTTCTGTACAGCAAAACTCATTAAAACAAAAAAACACCAATGAATAGGAGAAAATGTCTTGCACATTATACACTGATGAGGTACTAATATATAAAACCTACAAAGAACTCATTCAACTCAACAAAAAGAAAACAAAGAATCCAAATATGGGTAAAGAGCTAAATAGACACTTCACCAAAGAAAACATACATGACCAACGAGCGCATGAAAAAATGTTCATTATCACTTATCATGTAAATGCAAATTAAAACCACAATAAGATGCCACCTCACTACAGTATGATGCTACCTCATATCAAAACAAACAACCCAGAAATGATACATGCTGACAAAGGTATGGAGATAAAAGAATCTTCAGCTTTGGTGGAAATATATACTGGTCCAGCCTCTATGGAAAACAGTATGGAGGTTCCTCAAAATATCACCGATATGATTTCACAATTCCACTCTTAGGTATATACCCAAAGAATACAAAATAACTAATTTGAAGGGTTATATACACTCCTATGTTCATTGTAGCACTATTACAATAGCCAAGTTATAGAAGAAACCTAAATGGGTACTGGCAGAGCAGTGGATTAAGAAGATGTGGTATATATACACAGTGGAAGGCTATCCAGCTATAGAAAAAGACTAACTCTTGCCATTTGTGACAGTAGGGATATAACTGGAAGGTATTATGTTAAGTGAAATAAATCAGAAGAAGAAATATAAAAACTTAGTAATTTCACTCATGTGCAATATAAAGAAAAAAAAGGAACTGACAAAAACTAAACCAAAATAAACCCTAGAAATATGACTGCAGAATTGAGTTTACTACAGGGGAGAGGATGGAGGTTGGGATAATGAGGGCAAGCGAGCCCAGTGGCCTATAGTAAAGGACTTTGTTTTGATGGTGGGGGTGGTGTGGTAATATACATCTGAGGAAGAATGAACCTATTCCTCTAAATCATGTGAAGTGCTGTAAACTAATGTTACCTCGATTAAAAAAAAAATACTTTCCAAATGTTTACCGACAGTACCTATTTGTCAATTTTTTAATCAGTCACCTAATATTACAGTAACAAAAAGAAAAATATATTCTACCAATAAATTTGTAAAAACATATTGTTCTTGAAGGCTTGTTAATTTTGTTTTGTTTGATAAATCTATTTCTCAGTACAAAAAACAGCTAGAGATCATCATTTTCCTTAGATCATCTCATTTAACCCCATAGCTTTAAACACAATTAACATGGACTTCTAAATCTGTATCTCTATCCCTGATCCTATCAATTGGCTTTGCTAGGATAATAAATGATTGTAATATTTCAGTGACTTTCAACAAGTTTTATTTGTTGTGCCTACTTATCAAAAGCTACAATTCTGATGGTCTTGACTAGGAACAGCTCTCACTTCACAACTGATATTATACAGAGATGGCAATATACAAAAATCAAATCAACCAATTCATGTTTTTGTCTTAAACCATGCAATAGATACTCACCATTGTTGAAGTAAAATCCAGGTTCTCTGAGACCTATAGTAATGGCCCACACCTGCCTCTCTTTTTTCTCATGTTGTCATTACCCTCGTCAAATAGTATTTTGACACTCTAGAATTTCTGTCCAACTAACTTTACCTTTGTCTCCAAAACTCTTCCACGGCATCTTCACTTAGCTCTTGTTATTTAGGGCTCACCTTAAAAACTAACCTCTCAGAAAGACAATCCTTGATCATCATTGTAAAACAAACACCTAACCACACTATCAGAAAACCCTGTGTCATTTTATCTCATAGTACGTAGCAGGATTTTGACCTTTTTTTTTAAAAGTTTATTATCTTGTCTGTTCACTGTACTAAAATATGAGCCTCTTGAGAGACGGAATTGGTGTTTTGACTACTAAATCATTTTTCAATACTATGTTTCAACTACATCTTTATGTCTAGAACAAGTATACTTTTCACTGCATGTAACTAACAGGTATTTGTTTAAAAAGAAAACTGGTGAAATTTCTATTTATTGGACCAAATTTTCAGTATTTTCATTGAAGATTAAATCAGTGCCATTAAGACATACAATTTCTATTTCTTACAATATATTTTTTCTACAATTCAGAGATATCTAAGATAAACACTGTAAAAACAAGGAAATACTATCCTGATGTTTTAAAATTAAATATATTGATGTATTTGTGCCTTATTTAAGCTAAGAATGAGATATAAAGCAAATTAGGGAAGGCACAGCTATTGAAAAACTGTAAAAGGCATAACTTGAGAAATCTTGAAAGCAAAGATATAAGATTTTAATTTTAATTTTTAAGGATTCTAGATATAAACTCAGTTTTAGCATATCTTAGAATATCTTACGGATTTTTCCAATCATCCTATTTATCAACATAAAACTACTGAGAATCATCATCTCTAGTCCTTGACTAAATCTGAAGCAAATCAGACTAGTAATTAAAATACATAAACAGTAAACAGAAGGCAGGACACAAGGAGAGCTAATAATTTAAGGTGTTATAAGGCTGCATGTGAGGATGCTGTTTAATACAAGTGCCATACATGTGTACCATCTTTGCAAGTACACCACTTCCCCATTTTCCAAGAAGATTCTAAACTGTACTAGCAATCTATTGTGAGCTTAAGTTCCCTAAAATCTCCTTGAAAAAAATTTATGGGCTACCAACAGTTAAATGCATTTTATAACCTAAAGACAAGAAAATGCCTTGAACCAAAATCTCATTATCCAGGAAGAATTTTAAATACAGAAACATTTGTAACAGAGAGTGAGAGCTTTCCTCAAATTATTTTCAAGTGGATAAAAAGGGAGAAAATAAATTTGCTTTTCTTGACATCAAAATATGACACAAAAGGAACTGACACACCTCCCCACTTTGCAGATGAACTTGGCAATGACAAAGGAAAATAAGGAGAAAATTTACTAGGGTGATAAAGTTGCCATTTCCCTAATTTTCTCTGTGTGTGTGTGTGTGTGTGTCTGTATGCACACATGAGTTTATACATATATATATAATTCATTATATTAGTTAATATAGTAAATTTTATCTTAGGAAGAAAACTCAATATAAAGTCAAGACTAGCATAGTAGGTACAACAGATTCAAACTCAATTGTCCAGAATAATAATTTTCTAAGTTTTCTAGAATTCAACCTAGTTTCAATCTTAACCCCAGAAAAAAAATAATAGCTTTGCCAATTCAAGGTAGACTCAAGGATCTCCTCTACCATTCATCCTGGCATTGTATCTAAATAGTAAAGATATTAAGATGAGTGGTGGCATGGGACATGTGGCCATTTTGTCCTCTACCATCATCTGCAGATAGATAGTTATATCCTCATTCATTCTCCAGTCTACTCCCTGAAAAGAAAATCTTTCCAGTGACATTATATCAGGAGTCCTGCTCCCATGTGGTATTTTATCTGATCCATGCCCCACATGCTGCTCTAAGTCTCCAATTTTTGAATAGCAACGCTATATCAACATTACTTGGAAAAACTAATACATACATTAAGTCTTGGTGCACGGAAAACCCATTTAGTCATTACATTTCTAAATTTCTCTACCAGAAACACAGAAATCTAACAACATTGATCTTATCTAATTGCAGATTCTGGAAGTTCTACTTTGTCTCCATCAGTTTAAAATTGCCTGAAGCAGGGGGAAGAAAAAAAAAGTGTACAAGAAACTCATATCAGTATCTTGATTGATAACACCATGAGCTCTAGGGATCTTTCCCTGGTCTATAGAGGGGTCCTGAGAGAGAACTACTTCTGTGTAATGATGTATTTTTTCCAAAATTATTTTGTCTTACACATGACTAGTACCCTTTAAAATATAAAAGGCAAGAATTTTAGATCTATGCCTTCACTCTGCTATTCCCTTGAGATTCTTCTTCCCTATATAATGGATGTCCCTTGTGAGGCTACCTGGAGTGAGAATGAAAAGTACTTAAAGATGTAAGGAAATTTAATATTTAATATTTTAATTTTTGTCAACATTAGTCTTCAACAATTGGTTAGTTTTCTAAACATAATAATTTTGCTCATGTTAGTTTAATAAGTGTTAACCCTTAGTTACCTGTCTAAAGTTCTTATATATTTCATAAGTATATTATATGTTATATTTCTCTATGCTATGGTATAGTTCTTCTAAGAATGTAGCTTCAGTTTACTTCATGTAGGATTTTCCATTTATTTATATGAAAAAAATGGCATCACCAACTTAAAACCTGTAATATCTAAAATTCATGTTGTGATAGCATAAGAAAGAATATGACCTTATCAGAATTTACTCCTAAATGCAACTGATGTGTTTAATTTGCAGATTGGAAAGAGGGTTTGAAAGCTTAAATGAGGAATCTTGTTATTTTTCCAAGTTATCAGTGGGTTTATTCATGAATAACCACTAGTTCAAATATTTTAAGTGAAACTGAGAATTATGCAGAATATTGTAGCCAAGGCAATTATCAAAACTGTTGCATACCAATTACAATTTTATAGACAAGTTAACACAAGCCATTGTGCTCTTTGCCATACAAAATCCAAAAATTGAAGTCAAAATCATCCTGTGAATTTATAATAAAAGTAATTCAGTACATAGTAATAAGTATTTAGAATCTTGTTGATTAATAATTTTCAACATGGCTTTCAGATTCAAACTCATTCAGCTCTCACAATAGTGTATTTTCACTTAAGTAAAAAGCAATTAGCCTCAGAAGTGGTAAATAATTTACTTGAGATCCTAAAGTTGCAGATACTCAAAAGTAGAGCTAGAACTGTATGTTCTAAATGATAATACAATGATTTTTCTACCTCAGAATTACAGTGGCAAAAAATAAGTGAGTTTTAACTGTATTTAGAAATGGATTCCACATAGTAGCAGCACAGCTTAATTAGGTACTCTTACACAAGCTGTGATGGAGCTCATACACTGTAATTTTCTCAACAGACTGCCTTATAGTCTGAGTAATGTTATTCTAGAATATTTTAAAGGAACTACAGTCCATCCTTAATAATTCTTCCAGGCTTTTATACATTATGAAAATGAAAACTGACCTTTATTTGATATGTTGTAAATATAAACATATACTTGGATTTTCCTGAAATGACATAAGTCCCAGCTTAGTGAAATCATGATTAATGGGGATTTATTGGATTCCAACAGATAAGTGTTCAATAAGTGATGCTTCTTTTTAACTGTACTACATAATTCAACAATGAAGAATGGAAACTATGATAAATAGCATGCTAACATGATAGAGATTTGAGGGACATTTTTGTCCTCACAGATCTTTAAAGATTTAAACTCATATAGAATTCACTACAACAGTTATTCAAATAAAATAATAGTGGGGGAAAGAGCATTTCAGTTTCTATAAGCAAGATATTGGAATTACTTGAAACAGGCTTGTGGTAGCTATTCTCTGGGGAGGATAGTTGTTAACTCAATAGAATCAAATTCTGAGATGGAGGAGGAGAAAAACAAACCAATCAAAGCTAATGGCTTCTGATGAACCCAGATTAAACATAGAGATTGGTCTGGTTTAAATATACTCAAGGGAACAGTCCTTCAGATAAGAGTATCAATTTACACTCTGGGTCAATAGGATGAAGAGAGTATGGTGAAAAATCAGATACTGCAAATATATATAGCCTGAATATGCCTGTTGGGGAAAATAACTTGGCAGTCAAAAGACACTCTGAAAGTAGATAAAGAATTGTAATTCATATAATAAAATATTATTAAAATTAATCAGAAAATTGAAAAAGGTAGGTATTTTAAAAATTAAATGTTAAAACCTCAGTCACTTTTCTATATATCTATTGGAATATGAAAAAATGAATATATAAATAGGTTATAAATATAATAAATATAAACATATTTATTATTAATTTATAAGATAAATTTAAATATAAATTATATGTATGAATAAAAATATATAATTACGTTTAAATTATAATTGACTTTAACTTTATCCATGAAATATTAACTATACTTATAGAATGTAAATTTTACTTTTATACAAACTTTGTACAAAGTAACTAGGATTAAAATGAAGAAAACTGCAGGCTAATAAATAACATAAACATATTAATAAAGCAAGTGATATCAGTGTACATGCATGGAATGTTTAAATATTTTAAAGATTTAATATTTTTCTGTAAGTTAATTTCTAAGTTTACAGCAAATTTAATGAAAATCTCATTACTTTTGTAATTTTTAAAAATATTGAAATTTATCTAAAGATATGTTAATAAATGGCAAATTAACTTAAAATATTATAATAAGGATGTTCAATACAGCATTTTTTAAAATAGTGAAAAATGTGGGCCTCCCTGGTGGCACAGTGGGTTAAGAAATGCACTATGAAGCAAACTGCAGCCACTGCAGCACAAGTTCAATCCCTGCTGCTGGCGAGGGAGGGGACCCACATGGCATAGAAGACCTCTCCTGCCTCACCTACTGCTCCCCTCAGCAGTATGTTTCAGTCAGTCTGCTTGTTCTGCTCCCCACTCTGTCTCTGGTGAATCCTCAAACCTCCTGCTATTCTGGCCTGTACCCCCAGCTCTTATATGCATAAATAAATAAATCTTTTAAAAAATAAAATAAAATAGTGAAAAATGCAATGACAAACTAATTACACTGAATCTGATTTTACTGACAATGAATTTTTCGCATTGTCAGTTGGTTACAAAATGATAAGTATATTATTTTTTATTAAATGTATTTATTTTCTTACATTGTTCACTTTTATATATTGTAATTACTATTTTTTTATTTTGAAAAATTTTGGATATATTTCAGTTAAGTAATTTACAGAGGAAAGTACAAAAAGAATCCAGATTCGAATAAGAAGTAAAAACATCACTATTTGCAGGTTACATGATAATATATATAGAAAATCCTTAAGGCTCCACCAAAACACTAAATAGTAAAACAATAAAGTGGCAGTTACAAAATGAATTATACCAGTGAGTACCTGGACCCATGCTGGGGAAGGTTCAAGAGTGTCCATGGACTTGCTAAATCCTGTGAGATTCACCAGCACCCACCCAGACTGGTAAGACACTGGACTCACACCAGGGGAGGTGCCAGGTCAGCCAGAGGCCTTGAAAACCCCATGTTGCAGCACCAGAGATCACACTGAGATTGGTGAGAACACACACCCACCTTTAGAGAGGTGTCATGGTCGACAGATGACTGCTGAAACCAGTGAGACCCCAGACCCATGCAAGGGAAAGTCCCAGGGTGGCCAGAGAAAGGATTTGTAGCTTCCAATGAACGCTATCAGATACTCACCCAGATGGGGAATACCCTTTACCAATAAGGGGGGAGAAGATATCTATGCCCAGAGGAAAACCCACATGCAGCATCTGGCTCTCAAAGGTGATTGAGGAAAGGAAAAACCTAACAAATGGTAAAATGAGTCCTCAAGGGAACAGTACAGAGAGAAAAGAAATTTCCAGAATCTAAATTCAAAGATATGGAAGCTAAGTTTCCCCTATCAGATATAGAGTTTAAGACTAAAATGATGAAAAAAATTAATCATGTGGAAGAAAACTCTGAAAAACAAATGAATATCCTTAGAAATAAAATCAATGAACTTAAGACAGAAAACGAAGCTCTAAATAAGAAAAAAAATGTAGTTTTATGACTTAAAAAAGAGAAATATAGGACATAAAATATTTAGGAGAAAGCCATGTAAGTAAAATAGATAAAGTGGGAGACTGAGTCAGTGTAATTAAAGATGCAATGCACAAAGAACACTGGTAAAGAAGGAAAGGACAGAAAAAAAATTTAAAAATTGAAGAAACACTCTGAGATTTATCCAACTCCAAGAGAAAAGACAACTAAGAATAATAGGAATATCAGAGGGAGCAGAGAGGGAGAAATGGACAGAAAATCTATTTAAAAAAATAATTGAAGAAAACTTCCTGAACCTGGAAAAGGGAATAAATGTACAAATTCAGACAGATAAAAGAATACCAGCATATCTAAATAAAGCAAGACTGACACCAAAAGACATAGCAGTGAAACTTATGAGTGTTCAGCAGAAAGAAAAAATACTGAAGTTGGACAGAGTGAAGAAGGAGATAACATACAATGGTACCTTGATGAGGATAACATCATTCTTCTCTAAGGAAACAGTACAAGTAAGAAAGAATGGAATGTGTTCCCAGTGTCTAAAGATTAAGAACTGCCAGTCAAGAATATCCTGCAAAACTCTTCTTCAGCTATGAGGGAGGAATAAAGGCATTTTTCAAATATAGAGAAACTCAAAGTGACTGCAAACACTAAAGTAATCCTCTAAGAAAATTAAAAGGAGCTTACGCATTGACGCCAAAGAATGAACACCCCAAAATAAGAATAAAATGGCAGCAAGATATAATCACACATCACTAATCACTCCAAATATAAATGAACTAAACTCACAATTGAAAAAACAAAGAGCATCTAGTTGGATCAGGAAATAGAATCCAGTCTTCTACTGTCTCCACAAGAAGACACAACACACTTAAATTCCAAAGATAAACATAGGTTCAAAGTAAAAGGTTGTAAAAAAATCCTACAAGTGAATGAGACTCAAAAAAAAAAAAAGACAGGAACAACCATACTTAATATATCACAAAAAAATAGATTTCCAGTCAAAAAAAAGGTAACAAGGGATAGAAAGGTAATAATATAATGATTAAAGAAATGATGCATCAATAAGACATAACATTTACCAATGTATACAAATGAAGGAGTGCCAGAATACAAGACATAACACTTACCAATGTATACAAACAAGTGAAGGAGTGCAAAAATACAGTAGTCAACTTCTATCGTTTCTGAAAACAAACATTAGAAAAAACATGTTTGTGGCAGGAAAGTTCAACACTCCATTCTCAACCAGGCAGGAATAAAAAGGAGCCTTAAATAATAATATATTATTACAAGAATAATACAAGAACCTTAAAAGAGAATTAGACCTAATGGGCCTCATAGACATTTGCCGGCACTGCGCCCCCCAAAAATCACAATACACATTTTTTTCAAGTTCACATGGGAAAGTCTCCAGAATATGCTGTATTCTGGGGCATAAAACAAATACCAACAAACTGACAAAGATTGAAATCATATGTAACATCTTTTTGGACCATGAAAGTATCAAACCAGAAATCAACTATCAAAAGAAAGCAGGGGAATATTTTAATAGATGGAGACTCAGCAACATCCTACCCAAAGATTACTGAGTTAATGAGGAAATCAAAGAAGGAATTTAAAATTACCTTGAGAAAAATGAAAATGAACACATAACCATCCAAAACTCATGGGATACAGCAAAGGCATTACTAAGAGAAATTTATTGCAATACAGGCCTACATCAAGAAACAAGAAAGAGCTCAACTTGAGAAATCAGAAACAGAATAACATACAATTCCAAAAGCCAGTAAAACAAAAGTTAAAAAAAAAAAAAAGCAGAAGTAGAAGAGATAGAAATTTAAGACAGTCCAAA
Organism: Galemys pyrenaicus; assembly: GCA_019455555.1. NCBI lineage: Eukaryota > Metazoa > Chordata > Mammalia > Eulipotyphla > Talpidae > Galemys > Galemys pyrenaicus. Next base: position 5,540,053 of record JAGFMF010012000.1, read on the forward strand.
AGATCAACAAACCTAAACACTGGTTTTGAAAAAACAAGACTCCCCAAGAAATTAAGGGAGATATCTCAATTAGGATAAAAAAGAAATGGAAAAGTAATAATATATGCTGCATAAAATCTGAGGATAATTAAAACTGATATGAACATCTATATGCTAACAAATTCAATAACGTAGAAGAGATGGCCATTTTCTTTAGAATTATATAATCATCTGAGACTGAATGGAGATGAAATAGAAGTCCTGGGGAAAAAAATAGCAAACAAAGAAATTGAAACAGTAATCAAAACTCTTCCAAAAAAACAAGAATCCAGAATCAAATGGCTTCATAAGTGAATTCTATAAAACATTCAAAGGTGAACTACTACTTAATTTGCTCAAATTCTTTCAAGAAATTGAAAAAGCAGACTTCAAGATGCTTTTTATTAGGCCAATATTACTCTAATATACAAAGACAATACACAAAAAAGAAAATTAAAGACCTATCTCCCTAATGAATACAGATCCTGAGTAAAATCCTAGCAAAACAAATGCAATAATGCATTAAGAGAATCATATATCATGACTAAGTGGTTTTCATACTAGGGACACAGGGGTGGTTCAACATTCTAAAATCAATTACTGTAACTGACCAAATCAAAGAAAAGAAATATTAAAATCATATGATCATATGAAGAGATGATGAAAAAGCATTTGATATGATTTAGCATCAATTACTGATGAAAACTCTCTAAATGGACCATACCTTAACATAATAAAAGTCATTTACAACAAATCCACACCTAATAGCATTCTCAATGATGAAAAATTGAAAGTTTTTTTTATTAAATATCTGGTTTAAGACAAAATGTCTATTCTCACTTCATCTGTTCAATGTAGTATTAGAAGTTCTAGCTAGAGTAATTAACAGGAAGATATAGAAGGAATCTAAATTGGAAAAAGTTGCCATTATTTGCAGATGACTTGATAATATACATAGAAACACTACTCCATGGAAACACGAGTCAAAGTAGTCAGTTTAAAAAGAGTGCAGGGTATAAAATCAACATAAATCAGTGGCTTTCCTATATATAAAGAATGATATAGAAGAGGAAGAAATTAAGAAAGCAATCACATGTATATTTACACCAAAAAAAAATTGGATACCTAGGAGTAAATCTAACAAAGGAGATAAAGGATCTATACAAAGAAAACTCTAAGACATTGTTGAGAGAAATAAAATACATAAATAAATGTAAATATAGTCTCTGTTCATGGATTAGAAGTATCAACATCATCAAGTGCCCATCCTAACCAAAGTAATATATGTATTCAGCACAATCCCAATAAAAATATCAATGACATTTTTTCAAAGAATGGGAACAGACACTACCAAAATTGTATGGTATCACAAAAGATCCAAATGGCAAAAGGAAAGAGAATGGAAATATCATATTTCCAGAACTCAAATTATATTATAAAGTGATTATATTTAAAACAGCCTAGTAGTGTAACAAAAATAAACACAGAGATCAATTGAATAAAATTGAGATCCCAAAAATAAATCCATACATATGTAGACAATCAACCTATAACAAAGGTAAGAAAAACATATATATACACTTGAACAAGGAGATCTCTTCAACAAACGGTGCTGATAAAACTGGACAGCCACATGCAAAAGAATGAAACTAGACCACTATCTCACACCATACACAAAAATCAATCCAAAGTGGTTAAAAGACTTGAATGTAAAACCTGAAAACTTAAAATGCACAGAAGAATACATAGGTAAAGCATTCCATGGCACAAGCTTTAATGATGCCTCTAGGGATTTGTCCCCAATAGCAAGTAAAACAAAAGAGAGCATAAACAGAGGAACTAAATCAAACTAGAAAGCTTCTGCACAGAGAAAGACACTATAAATTAAATGAAAAGCACCTACTGAATGGAAAAAATATTTGCACACCATACATCTGACAAAGGACTGATATCAGAGATATTCAAAGAACTTATAAAACTCTACAAAAACAAAATGAAAAAGCCAAACAAAAAATGGGCAAAATAAATATACAGACACTTCTCCAAAGAAAACATATAGAATGCAAAAGGGCACATGAAAAATGTTTACAATCACTTATCCTCAGGGAAATGCAAATTAAGACCACAATGAAATACATGTTCACATCTGTGATGATAGCCCATATCAAAAACCACAAGTGCTGGTGAAGATAAGGAGAAAAGGAGCCCCCCCACATTGCTGGTCAATATACAAACTGATTTAACCCTTATGAAAGCAGCATAGAAGTGTCTCAAAACATTGAAAATGGGTCTGTTATTCAACTCAGTAATTTCACTCATAGGCATCTTCCCAAAAAATACAAAACATTAATTCAGATGGAAATTTACACTCTCATATTTATTGCAGCACTATTTACTACAACTAAATTATTGGAAAAAACTAAGTGCCCTAAAACAAATTAGTGTATTTGTTTTACAAATACAAAAATATTACTCAGAGATTAAAAAAAAAAAAAAGACAAACTCATGACATTTGTGGCAACATGAATGGTACTGGAAGGAATAATCCAAAGTAAAATAGGTCAGAAGAAAGATAAATACCAGATGGTGTCACTAATGCTTGTAATAAAGAGAAACAGTAAACTAAAGGTCAGATAAGGTCAAGTTAAAAACTAACCCTTGAACAGTGGGTATCACATTCCCAGACTTCAAACTATACTACAAAACTACAGCAATCAAAACAGTATGGCATAGTATGGTGATAAAAACATATGCACAGGCAAATAGAATAAAGACCCCAAAAATAAAGGCATAGTTATATGGACAGTTAATCTACAACAAAGGAGTCAAGTCAAAGTTATACATTAGAGAAATGGTTATAGGAAAAATGGACAACCACAAGCAAAAGAGTGAAACCCAACCACTATCCCACATCAAATACAACTAACTCAAAATGGATTAAATAGTTGGATGAAACACCTGAAACCATAAATTATATAGAAGAAAAGAAAGGCAAACACTTCCATGACACTGGCTTCAGTGATGTCTTTGTGGATTCATCTCCAACAGAAAGAAAATATGAACAAATAGAAATGGGACATCAAACTAAAAAAGAAATTATTATTTAAACAAAAGACACGTTACTGAATGGGAAAATATGTGCACACAATGCATCTGAAAGGAGCTTATAGCCATGATTTACAAAGAATTCATCTAATTCAACTAAAGTAAAACATAGATCCCAATAAACAAAATGGGAAGAACTGCTAAATAGACACTTCTCCAAAGGCTACGTATAGATGGCCAGATAAAAAAAGTGCTCGTGATCATTTACAATGATGGAAATGTAAATTAAAACCACAGTGAGATACCACCTCATTCTTGTTTTATGGCCCACTTCATAAAGACCAGGCATAACCAGTAATAGTGAAGGCGTGGAGAAAAAGGACCTCTCCTACACCATTGTAGAGCATATAGATTGGCTCCACCCCTATAAAAAACATTGTTTTCTGAAAATACTAAAAATACATCTAACATAATTTCTAGCAACTCCACTCCTATGTAACTACCCCATAATTCAAATGGATACAAGCACCCCTGGATTCACTACAGCACAAATTATAATAGCCAAATATGGAAACAACCTACGTGTCAAAGGACAGATACATAAGATGAATGGATAAATAACATAGGGATATCAACACGGAATGGATAAATAGCATATCTACATTAAAGAATATTACTTTTGTATAAATAAAAAGATAAACTTACAATGGAGTTGGAGGGGATACTGTTAAGAGAAACAAATCAGAAGGAAAAAGACAAGTAATTGATGGTTTCACTCTATGTGGTATACAGAGAATCAAAACGTAGGGTTAGAAAAACCAAACCAGTAACAAACTAGAAATATAACTATAGAATTGAGGCTATCAGTAGGAAGAATGGATGGTGGAGCACAAAATATGCAGGGAGTCTAAAGGATTATGGCAGAGGACTATGGTCGCTCTGGCGCTGGATGTGGTATGTTAACAGACATATGAAAAGGTGTGATCATATACTTCATAATCTCATACACCGTATACATTGTATATTTCATTGTATACTGTAAACTAATATTACCACAATTATATGCAAAACATTAACCACAATAAAAATAAAAATACAAATAAAATAAAATCTTGTTATCATTAAAAAAAAGAACTGACTAAATGTAATGCAAATGTATTTTAACTTATTGGAAAAATACAGGTCTTTTTCAGTTCCCAAAATGTTAAAATAAACGTGGCAAGCTGGTTATTAGTCTAAGATTAGAGTATCATACCTTCTCAAAGGACATCCAAACCATACTGTTACAAAAGGAAAAAAAAAAATGGGTCAATTGAACAAAGCTTATAGAAAGATGTACATTTACACAGAATTTCAGGGAACTTCTGTGTATTTTAAGGTTCTTAAAATATCCAATATGAACTTAGAACCTGTAACCTGTCCCTCTAGTCATTTTATTGACCTAAGTTTACTATAAAAATAAAGTCTTTATCTGCTGAAAATATGTACATTCCAAATAGAAGTCCAAAAACTAAGTAGAAAATATCTAATTTGACTGGACTGCTGATTGATTTCCTAAAGTCCCATTGCTTTCGATTTCTCAGTGATGACATACTTCCCTGCAGTCAATATGCATCTCTTAATTTGTTTGCAGGAAAATTGGCCTCTTTTGCCTTCTCAAATCACACTTTGTAATCAATGGCTATGTTCTAAATGCAACGCTGAAAGTCTTTAGAAACTGAGGGCAGTTTCAATACATTATTTTTAGCCTGCTGTCCCTCTAGGAACTCATTATTACCACAGCATAAGGGTGAATTGTTTTTTCCTACCTTTTTGAATCTGCAAAACAATACAGATTCTACTACCATGTGCCAAAAATTTACAGAGGAATCAATGCTCTGAATACATTTTTGTTCAATAAAATCTATTTCTAAATCATTTCTTGGAAACATGCCATAGTTTCGTAATTCTTGCAATAGCTCCTATCTTTTAAAACATAGAAATTGCTTCCTCAGTCATTTTGTATACCAAGTAAAGTTAATTTTCAATATTTGTACATGGACATAAATCTTACCTTTTAGGAAAATCAAGAGTCATATGATACTATTGAAAGACCCTGTATGTATGAGACCCTATATGTAACCTTAGGTTTGGGAATTAACTCAAAATTAGATTGCAGTAAATGATAATTACAGCTTTGAGTAAACCATTTCATTTATATTTTAGTGTTGCTGTTCCATGAAATAGTTGATCTTTTCTAGAGATTAATGTATTGTATTATCTTTTAATTTGAAGTAGGCTGTATCTGTATCATTTAAGTTACAGAAAACCTTATCAGTAGATGGTTTACATAAGTAAGACCACCAACATATAGATCGTGTCATCCACACACAAACCTCAACAAGTCATAATCTTTGACTGATCTGTCTTACAAAAACCATTCCTTATAAGCAACAACAAACCCATAGTCCTTAAAATCACACAATAACAGTGGAAGGAGATCCTACATTAATGCCTAGTTCATTTGGACAGAAGACATAGTAAAGAAACAAGAGCTAAAACTATAATGAAAATACTCCCTGAATAGTTAATGAAGGGGTGGATTCCATGTCTCAGAGCAGGATCACTCAAGATAGGTAAAGAGCTCAGTAGCAGTCACTGCCAATAACCCTTATATAGGATTCACTCCCTCAATGACATATCCAATGCCAGCCAGGCACTAGTGCTGCTGCAGATACTATCCTAAAAGTGGGACTCAGAAGTAAACAACACAAAGTCCTCCTCCCAAGAATCTTCTATTTGGATGGAACATTTTACATGAAATAACATAAACATTTATATATGCAAAAAATGACAAATTTTTGATATGGGAGCTCCTTTTATACATATATCAGATATTCACTAATATCTAAGTGATAAGTGCTCAGAAGAACAAGCAAAGTACAGAATTCTCAAACGATCACAATGCACTACATCTCTTGGAAATATACTTTAAAATAACATCAGTCTAGTATTACTGGAATTATGAAACAAGAACACAACTTTGAAAAGAGCATTTGTATTCATAATTATGTAAATAGCTTTTCAAAACTTTTTAGTAGCAGGATTAATGCAAGATTCAATATTTTCTAATTCTGGGTTTGTGTTTAGATGTATGCCTTAGCTTTCAACTTTCATTAGCCATAGGCTACATTTAAGTTTAAGGATTATAGTATTACCTTAAGAAGAGCATTAGAATAAAACTCAGCAAATGAGGATTGTAGAGATTCAAGAGATCCTGAGATCATGAGGAAATCTTAATCTCTTTATGTGGTTTCCTCCAACAAGTAAATTCAGATAAGCTCTTTCAAATACATATAAAGAAATACTTGAGAAGTTTTATTCCATTTATTCAACACAACATGTACCTGGGACTGTGATAAGCATAGAAGTACATTGAGGAAGATAACACTAAATAATTCATTGTAGGCATTTGAAAAAGCAGAGACCTAACATATTCTGGAAGAAAAATAAGCTCCTCTGAAACTTAAGCATAGATTTAGAAGATGAATATATGCTAGTACATTTGATAAGTGGTATACTTCAACTCCAAGGTTTCCTGAAAGAAAAGCAATTAGTTATCTATTTGATGATAATAGAAGTCATATTACTATAGTTTTATATCATAAAATAAATGATATATATATGAAAATAAGTGAAGAGTTGGAAGTTAATATTGTCCTGCTATATTCTTGAGTAAAATATGATGTAATCAATTAAAATTTAGAACTGTCCAAATCTTGCAGGTGTTTTCACAATGTGTTGATAGCACTCTATCTCCTCCTTTGTCTCTCATTTATACTACACTCTCTCAAACAATCACAGTAGTTAAGAGACAGCATGGTCTAAATGAAGTGGCATGTGAATTGCTCATTTTGTACTGAAATCACTGAAAAAAGTGAATTGCTATGAGCAGTTTTCTCTTTAAAGTTTTCTAGTTATAAAAGAGAAGAAAAGATGAAACATTAATTTCTCTATGCACTTTGTTTTAATTTTTATAAGTTTTATAAGGCTGATCATTCCACTAAATTACACTTTAATTTGATTTAAATATCAAGTTTTGATGATGAATCTGTATATATATATCACAATGATAGAACAAAGAAATAAGATTTCTAGGACTCACAAAAGCTACATCAATTTTCCATTAAAAGCTTCAGAATTTAGCTGATCTCATTTGGTAATAACCTAATTAGTGAAAGTAAGGAAATAATAACATTCATTAATCTATTATCTATTTTATATAAATTATATAATGAAATTCATTTACAGTAATAAGAATACAGGTTATAAATGACTGTGATAATGTATTAACACATTGAGAAACCCAATTTAACCTGTAAGTACATATTTCTTCACAGAAATCACACAAAATTCATTCATCAAATTGTTCTATCTACATTCATTTTTTAGCAGTAGGAACAAGGGAGGGAGGGTGGAGGAAGAAGATTTCAGGAGGTAAGCAGAGAGGATGTAAAGGAATTCCAGATAATATATTCCTGCACAAATTTAGGATACTTCAAATTCCTTACACAAAGTAGGAGTCAAAATAAGTATGCTGAATAGTGACTTTAGTCCTCAGTTTCAGTTCAATGCTAAGAAATATATTTCTTGATTTGACCTTATATTTTTCTATGAAAAGTTCCAAAGAGCCATTTAAAAATTATCATTTTATTAAAAGTCTGGTTCAGTTCCTCTTACTTGCTTTATTTGTACTTAAATATAGGTTAAGATTCTCATGACACCAAATTTTCAACATGTCCATGATGGTCTTTTGAAATCCTCCCAATAATAGCTCATTTTTCTCTCCACAAACAAATTTAAAAGGCCAGTTTATCAGCTCAAATTTTGTAATTATTTTATCTTCTTGAAACTAGCCTTTTTCATAAGACCGCTCTTCTAGTTAAGTATAAAATAAGCCTTACTACATAATTCTTCAAAGCTTTTACTTTCTATAGTAGTAGAAAGCAGAAGAGAAAAACCATAATAAGCACTGTGAAATCAAGTAGAAGATGAGTGTTTCTATGTTTTGTGCTGTTTTGCTTTATTTGACATTTAACAAGCTCAAGAAAATGGAAGCTCTCTCCTCCAAGACACCATGCTAGACGAGTAGTAACAGCAAATCTTTCCCTTACTGATTCCTAAATGGAATCAGTTGACCGTTGTTTTGGTCAAGTGTTTGGGTATGTCAGAGCCCTACCTCAAGATTCAAATTTTAATATTCATGTAAAATTTGTACTCTACTCCTTTAAGTACCCAGATGCTGTTTATTTTTTTTTTAATTCCTAAATCTTCTAAAATATTGAAGCTTAGGGTGCTATAACTCTCCTCTTTAGGAGATATCAGATAATATGTAGCACATTACCACAACCCCCCCAGAAGGAAACAATCATGTCTGAGACATATGAACTAAGATGACATTTTAGATGAGGAATAGAACCTACAGAAATAATATTAAAAAATATGGCAAATCCACAATAAGAGGCTAGATAGTCAAACCACAGTTTTTAGGTAAGACTACCTTAGTTTAGATACAGTAAACTTCCTGTCTGTTTGAAAATCTCCAGAAGAGGATTACATTTCCTACTATGTTAATTAGTAGTCAAGATATCATTCAAATCCAAAAAGTCATCTATTCCTACTCAGCCTAGGACGCAATGAAGAATAGTAACTCTTATTACAACATTATTGTCTCTAAAGTATAGAACCTAAAGGAAGATGTTTTTTATTTAAAAGCACTTAATTTTTGTCTGATGTGTGCAAGGCCTATGAGATGAAAATAAAAGAAAAGACAGACTTGAAACAGAATCTTCAATACCTCTGAAAGCTCAGGAGGATGGAGAAAACAAGGCATTGTCCAAACCAAGGTCAGGTAGAATAAATTTTTTTTTTTTAAATGATTCAATAGGAAACCAACCAAGTATATTCAGCCTCCTGTTTTTGCTGCTTGAATAGTCTCACTATCTTTAAAGTTCTTTACTATTCAGGTAAGATAGAGCCCTATGGGATTCATTCCCTCTTGTGCAGGTTGCTTAGCTGAGCCATACATTTCTATTGGCCCTATTGATTAGGCATCTGCTTCCTCTGTTGAGGATGGTTTGCTCTTGTGGAACCGTGTTTAGCAGCTGTTACAGTTCAGATGAGTGTTGACAGGATGAAAATTAAATTAACACCCAATAACATTTTAACACCTGGTCCAACAACTGCAATATCATTGAATTTCACCTTTTCGAAATTGCTTCTGGAGTTAATTCATCCTTACTTTGACTTTGACCTAAGGAGACACTCCTATAATTTTGCCACAAAAGACACTCCCTTGACTGTTCATTTATAGTTTCTGTGAACTTTCCCTCTGATCCATGTTCAGGGACTGCATGGGCAGTCTCTGGAAAATACCGTAGAAATATTCCATTGGACGATGTGCTACTCTCTTGATAATAGCTAAAGAGTGAGCACAGACAGGAAATGCTAACTGAAAAGGAAATATGCTTCACTGTAGCACAAACTAGATTTATGGGCAAATAACCATCTACTCAGAAAAAATAAAGTTGCAAGGAATGCAGGTTTCACACACGTATTTCTTAAGTCTTGACTGGCTGTGGCTAATGGTGGAAGGCACATTATCCTTGAACCCACAGAACCTGGAGTTAGACAGCCTCATTTAGTATTCAGTTTTTCTGCTTCTAAGTGTGTGAGTGTGCAAAATAATTAAATAGCTAAATGTCCACTGTAGAAGAGAATGTTCAAGCTTATGTATTTGGTATTTGATGCCAATATATATTAGCAGGAAATTTATATATGTACAGACAGAATAAAACTAATCAAAATAATTTTTCAGGGAGGGATAGGGCAAAAGGAATTTTCTTTCATATATAAATAGTGTACTAACTGTCTCAACATAAGCTGTAGACATAATTGGAGACCTCTAGGCATTCTATAGGGAGAATGAAACTCATACTTCAGGCATTCTATAGGGAGAATGAAACTCATAACCTGTGTTTCTAGAATGCTTGATCCAGACTTCAATAGATTTTTTTAAGTAATTCCCTAATTTCACTTTTAATAAATCTCATTAAAAACAAACCAACAAAGATTCTAATGGCAAATGTACCATTAGATCTACCAAAGATCAAAACAATAGTATAAAGGGACCTATTTTCATAAGCATATAGGTCAGGAATGTCAAGAATATAATGTCACAACTTGGGAAATCAGCAGTGAAAATGTTCTTCAGAGAAATCTTGACATTAATCTAATCTAGATATCAAGTTGCTATAGCAACTCATGCCCAGGTCCATGTGAAACACAACCTGTAGAACGCAAAATCAGAGAAAGACACAGTCATTCTTTGGCTTATATCTTACTTATTGTATCACCACCAAATGTTAAATAAACAGAGAAGAGTTTTTTTTTTTTTTTTTTTTCTTATTTGGAACTACGAGAGAAAAAGTCCTTTATGCAGAGATTGTGATTTGCAGGTTTTATTATAAAACTGGTAATAATAAATGGAATCATTTTTATTACATTTATTTAATTGTATTTGACATCATCTGTAGTCCCCAAGGAATTCCCACCACCATTTCACCTCATTTGTAGTCCCCAGGGAATTCCCACCACCATTTCACCTGTGCACCATCACCTCAGTCCCTTGTGCTCTTTATGCCCTCATCCCTGTCTTTGACCTACCCCCCCATGACCACTTTGGCTTATCTTTGAATTTTGATCTTGTTGAGTTTTTTTGTTTGTTTGTTTGTTTGATTTTGGTTGTAATTGCCCATTTTCTTGAGCTTTCTCTTTTTTTTTTTGTTTTCTTCTTTTTTATTTTTTGTTGCAGTTGTTGTTCTTTCACATTCCTCCTAAAAGTGAAGACATCCAATATTTTTCTCTTGCCTTCTGACTTATTTCACTGAGTATGATTCCTTCTAGCTCCATCCATGTTTCTATAAATGTCCCTAGTTTATCATTTTTGATTACTGAATAGTATTCCATTGTGTATATGTACCACATCTTCTTGATCCGGTCCTCTACTTTTAGACATTTGGGTTGTTTCCAGGTCTTACCAATTATAAATAGTGCTGCAATAAACATGGGGTTACAAGTACTCTTTTGGATTGGTGTTTTTGTGTTCTTTGGGTAAATCCCTAGGCATGGGTAGGGATATGGTAGTTCTAGTTTTAGTAGCCTGAGGAACCTCCATACAGCCTTCCATACTGGTTGGATTAACTTGCAATCCCACCAGAAGTATGGAGTCATATTTTTTAAGGGAAGAATCAAGTTTAATACATTTACACAGATACAGTTTCCTCAAGAAAATAGATAATGAAGCTAAGGTTTCTAGGAAAACTAAAACTGACAGAAAAGAAGTTGCCTTCAAAATCATTTTTACATATACATGAAATACCAGCTTAAAGTCTAAAGCTTAAAGACTTATTTTAGTAATTCCACAAAAATACATAATAATTTCAAATATTTCCCATCTAAGCTATTGGAATTTTGGGGAAATCATGAATTGTCAAATATTTGGGAAAAAATCAAACATTTTTAACAAGTTCAAAACTTAAAATATGATTATTATAGAAAGGTAACAGTTGAATGTCAGGTAGTGATTGTTTCCTATTTACTGGATTAGTAACAGCAATCTCATGTGTGTTCCATATTACAACAAACTGCTCCATATTCAAAACCCAAAATGCATTTATTTACAAGTTCAGTAAATGATGATTAGTAACTCTGTATGTCTTTAATACAGAATGTCCATGACCTGTCCAAAACTAGCATTAGTGATGAAAAGTTTAATATCGACAGTTCAATAACACAAATTTACTGCCACAACAAAAAGAGTTGTATAAACCAGAAAGAATGTTCATAAAAACAAGTATTGCTTGTTTGACTGACAGGTAGATAGGTAGGTAGGAGGTAGGAGAGCAGACAGATAGTTTGATAGATACTCTCAAAGTTCTTTAATAAGTTTATTACTGTCTTCAATAACATCTCATGTCAGGTATTTCACAGTTTCACAATTAAAAGTGTTTCTTGAAGTAATCTTAGTTCTTTTCAGACTACACCTATGACTGATTTTTCCACACTCTAAATATTTCAACAGCAGACCTCATAGTAACCTCAACTTCCATGTCTTAACAGCAACCTGGCAATATATCCATACTTTAATTTTTTTTTATCTTCTAAAGATATCACATTTCTTACTATATTGGGGTATTGTCATTGCCATTTGTTCCTACTCTTCATGATTATACCTCTCCATTCCACACTTAATTATAGAGATTCCTGATTATTAACATTTTATAATAATATTACCACATAGAATTTAGTCAGCAGTCAGTAACACACACAACACAATGGCAAAGAGTTTTCATGATCTATATTGGTACAGATGAGGTATATGTCAAGTTTAGCAAGAGAATAGAGAGAAAATACACAGGGGTATGAAATCTATCTTAGAGCAGACTATCTAGCAAGGACAACCCAGACTCAGTCCTTTCAATGCTACAATTTGAAATGACCTGCAGTTCACAATATTCAATCAAAAATCATTGCAATTTAATGAAATGTAACTACAACTGAATCCATATATTGTGCCATCATTAAAGGAAATCTTCTGTGAAGAGGTACTACTACATTTTATATTTAATATCACTTACGCCTAGAAAGTAGTCTGCTACCATGTAATGCACATTAAATATGTGCCAGAAACTATACTAGGTTTCTTCAAATAAGTTATAACATATATGCATCACAGTAACATCATACAATATTAAAGTTCACATATGTGAATAGAGAAGTATCTCAGGAAGTTTAAGTATTTTTTAAGAGCACATGATTAAAAAGCAGTAGCACAAACTTAGAAATTGAATACCTCTATGCATGTACAACTTTGCCAGACAAGCTTTCTAGGCTCACACAGGCAGAAATTGTCACACATTACATTGAACTAGGTCATCTGGTTCATTTTTAATCTAAAACCCTCAGCAAATACTTTCTGAATTTTCTCTTTGTTCCAGCCACCTAGAATAGCAGTGCTTTGAAGGATGAAATTAGTGAATTAGAAATAAATCCTGCCATAAAAATGCTAATGTTGACAGGACCCATACTAACAATGATACAATAAAGAAAGTGATGTAAGCCCTAAACAAACAAACAAATATAATCCTCTTGAATTCAAAGAAGAATTTATTCTATTTTGCTGAAGTGTCAGGGTTGACTCTGTGGAAGTAATAGCATCAGAGCTTAGGTGAGCATGTGGAGAAATCAAAACCTTCTTATTGCTGAGGGACATACTACTGGTAAAGGTGCTTTGGAAAATATTCATCTAATTATTTAATGGATTAATAGTTATCAAAAATTCCACTGCTAGGTATATGCCAAAGAGAAATTAAAACACATCTATATATTAAAACTTTACACAAGTATTTATAGCAGCATTACTCATAACAGCCAAAGATGGAAACAATCCACATGCCCATCAACACACAAATGGATAAACAAAATTTGGTATATTCATTCCATGAAATATTATTTGACTGTAAAAAGGAATGAAATACTGATAGATGCAACAAAATAGATGAACCTTAAAAATATGCTATATGAAAGAAACCAATCACAAAAATACACATATTGTATGATTCTATTCTTACATAATAGAAATATATATAGTAATGGGGGGCATAGATGGGTGGATAGATTACGACAGCTAAAGGATGTGGGGATAATTTCTGAGGTGATAGAATGGAGGAAAATCTTTCCAGATATAAGAAATAGCTAAGCTCACAAAAAAGACTGAACAATTTTATGTTTTTGCCTTGCCTTATTCCTGTTAACTCTGTAGGATATTGTTTTAGTAACATGATTTCATAAGGAAATTTATTATCTATCCATAAAATGTCTTTTCTTATTTATGTTATTAAGACACAAGTGAAATTAAAATCAACATTAAATTATTTCTTACATTTTTCCTTTCATGTATGCCAACTATTTTAGAAAGCCATCTTGATAGTTTACTTTGACATTTCATGGAGTTAGATAACTCTCAATGATTATTTAGGATTACAGAACAGATCTACAATTCATTCCAGTAAAGAAAAAATTCTCACTTCCAAATTCAGCTGTACTCATGGAAGCCAGAGTAAAAGCTACAAAATATAAACCCTCATATATTAATCAGCATGTAAAAGTCATGAACGTGATTACATATCACAATATGGAGGAATCTTACAAACATATTATAAAGTTGAAAAGCAGAGATGCAAAAAATCTAAAAGTAAAGTTAAAAATCACTTAGGTAAAGATAAAGAGCACACATACATATTTGTAAAATTACCTTTTACCCAGAATATGTATTTATAATATAATGGGTGCACGTAAGCTTCAATACTATTTAAAATAATTAAGACCACCAGCAGCAATGATTTTAAAATTATATCATGAACATATGCCTCTTACATGGAATGTTGCCAAATTCCTATCTATTGTGTAATTTTCCTATCCACTGTGTTTTACAACCAGTGAAATCTGTATCAAATACCCATCTTCTCTCTTTTACCTGCACATCCGTGCCATAATTTATTTCATTAATTAACTATAAGATTCATACTTGCACTACCATATTTACGTGATGTATGTGTGTCTTTGGAAAGTCTTCCACATAAAGCAGAGATTAAAAAAAAAGGTTTTTAATCCACTACCTTTATTGTAGTGATTGTTTCTTCTGGAAGTTAGGCATCAAGTCTTGTCCAAGGAATTGATTTTAACATATGATATATAGGAATGTCAATCTAAATTTCAGGCTTTGAAGTATATTTGCATCAACATATTTTCTCAGAAATACAATACATATTCACTCACTTTTGAGTTTTAAAAAAGTAAGTTTAAATATTTTCTAATATTTTCCTGCCATTTTATTAGGATAAAAACAGGTTATTCAAGATGAGTTTCTTGAATAAACTGAATGTTTATATTTTTCCAAACTGTTTTTTACTGACAAATGACTTGACTTTCTGAATGTACTTCTAGACATCACTTGTATAAACCATTTTATATAAGTAGTTTAGCTGAAATAATCCAATTAAAAAGAATTTCCCAATCTCAAAAGCAAGAAATAACTGTCATGACAACATCTATTATTTCTGTCATTCATTTACTACAATAACCAAAATATAACACTTCAAATTCTTGCTATAAAAAGATTTGATGCTTGAAATATTGTTCATAAGACTTTGACATTTTTTGACATAAGTCATATGAAAGAATATTATTGAACTTACAGCAAAGAGAAACTCCCAAAAAGCTGAATATGTTCAGCCACAGGGTGAAAATGCTCACTGAAACTGCTTATATTTAGTCCTGAATCCACACTCTGCGTAGAGAATATTATTCACTGCAGTGGAAAGAGTGTAATACTTCCTCAGCTTCCAGCTCAGGTTATAAATATGCAAGTTTCTTTCTGACATTTTTAATATTAAGAAATATCTGGGCCTCCCTGGTGGCGCAGTGGGTTAAGCAACGCACTATGAAGCAAACCACAGCCACTGCAGCACGAGTTCGATCCCTGCTGCCGGCCAGGGAGGGGACCCACATGGTGCAGCAGACCTCTCCTGCTGTGCCCGCTGCTCCCCTCAGCAGTGTACTTCCGTTGATCTGCCTGTTCTGCTCCACACTCTCTGTGGTGAATCTTCTCACCCTCCCACACCTCTGGCCTGTACCCCAGTGCTTGTATGCATAAATAAATAAATCTTAAAAAAAAAAAAGAAAAAGAAATATCTTCCAGATATTACTTAAATTGTTCCCTAAAAATAATCATCATTTAATGGGACCTAAAATATAAAATCTTAAGCAATAAATAATTGCTTACACTTTCTCTGATGAATTAATAGAAATTGAAATCTTAGGACAGTTAAAAACTAAAAGAAGAATCCCTTCTCAATGCAAGCAGATGCATAATGAATTATCTCGCAGAAGCTGAATTACCTACTGGTGGCCTCAGTCTCTGCTATACTAAAATAACTCACTATAATGCTATATACTTGCCTAGATATGAGTATATTTGCTCTAACAAAAAAGTGTATGGATAACACATAAGGACAGCTGCATTGATTGAGTAAAATCCTTTAACAATGCATATGTAAATCAAATAACAAGATATATATTTTAAATATTTTACAATTTTACATGCCAATTATATCTCAATAAAGTTGAAACCTTCTTAAAAAGGTTTTAAATAAAGTCTTATGAACAACTATCTCAAAAATAAATATGATTTGGTATACCAAGAAATAGATATGTCAGTCTGCTGTCAGGTAAGACCTTGGATTAATATTCATTTTGGTTGATGAGCTTCAGAAAAAAATCACTTTCATCAATAATTTCTTTAATTAACTCTCATACATTTTGTCTGCCTATTCAGATGAATTCTGCAGTGCTATTCTGTAAATTGATTGAAAAGAAGAACAATTGATTAAAACTCAGGGAAACAGATATCCTTGAGACAAAAGAAATCACAGACCAAGATGTCAAAAAGTACTAAAATAATTCAGATTATTTTAGCACAAGTACATATGGGGTTTTAATTAAGCAAAATGAAGAAATTCTGGAGATTTGCTTTACAACATTGCATCCATAGTTAACGATAGTATATTGTACACTTGAAATTTTATAAAAGGATCAATCTTATGTTTTCATACAACAATAAAATGAAATTTTTAAAAAAAGAATAACTGGGGTTTTTCACTTTCTTGCTTTTTTTATTCTTATCCTTTGCAACTCTTACCACAGAATTTAAACTCTTCTCCTGAAGCTTAACAAAAACTTAGCCATCAATTCAAATATATATAATTCAAAATTATTTCTCTGTGACCCATCACAGTACTGCTCCATCCTCATTTCTAGTTAGATATTTGCCTAATGTACTTTGAGAATATAAGAATGTCTCAAAAGTCAAATTCGAAGTCAAATTCAGATTAACAGTTAAAATGACTTCTTTTATTATTCCCTGTTTCAGCTAGTAATGTGACCACTTTCCCTAATAGCTCACACTTGAAACAAGAGTTTCTTGTTTTTAGTTCAATGATCTTGTCTCTGGCCTATAGTCAGTTAAGAAGCCATGTTGAATCGTCCATTACAATATTTCACATGTTTCCTATATAGTGCATTTCACTATTATTGTCATCACTATCTCCTGTCACAATGTGTCTTAAATTTTTGTTAAAGTTGGCATAAGTACCTTTCTTTATTCAAATATTCTCTATAACACTTTTGCAATATTTTCTTAATATTGCTTTCCCCCTCAGATCATAAAACATATTTCCAAGCACTCACAGAGGTTGATATAAAACTTTTAAATATAATACAAAAGTCTACTGCATTCCTCCACACTAATAATGAACTATAAAAGAAAGTAATCAAATGCCATTTATAATCTCATCAAAAAGAATTTAGTACCTAGGAATTAACAAAGTGAAATCAAAGACCTATTTTCACAAAGTGAAAATTGCAAAACAGTAGTAAAGGAAATAAAAGACCCAATGAAATGAAAAGATACCCCATCGTACGGATTGAAAGAATTAATGTTGTTAAAATGGTATTTTTACCAAAGCAAAATACAGATTTAATGTAATATAAAATTCCACTGACATTCTCTAAGGAAATAGAACAAACACCACTGAAAATTTTAAGCAACTACAAAATAAACCCAATAACCAAAGTAATACTTACAAAAAGGAAGAGAGGAGATATAATGCTCACAGGCTTCAAATTATATTCTAAATCAAGAGTAACTCAAACAGTGTGGGTTTTGAATAAAAAATATATACAAATCAATGGAACATAATTGAAAGCCCAAACATAAACCCATACAGATATAGACAATTTTGACATAGAAGCCAAATATACACATTGAAGAAAGAAAATTCTTTTCAACAAATGGTGTTGGAAAAACTTGATAATCACAAGCAAAAATGAAACTAGACTAATATCTCACACCATACACAAAAATTAACTCCAAATAAATCAAAGACTTTCATTCAAGACATGAAACCAAACAGTACATAGGAGAAAACATAGACAAAACACATTGAGATGTTAGTTTCAGGGATGATTTGGGAAAATCGATCAAAAAAAGGAAACAAAAGCAAAAACAAATAAAGAGAACTGCAATAAATTAATAAGCTTCTATAAGTGAAACAATTATTTAAATAAAAGATACCCTAAAATGGGAAGGAATATTGCATAGGTATATATCTGAAAAGGGACTAATATTTAGAGCCTTGAAAAAACTGATAAAATTCAATGACAAGAAAGCAAATTAAAAAAATAAATGGTTGGTATAACAGATAACATTTACACTTCTCTAAAGAAGACACAGAGACAGGCATGACATACAGACATGAGAAAATTTTCATCATCACTTATCATCAGGGAAATGCAAATCAAAACCACAATGATATACCACCCATACCTGTTAAGAATGACCCATATCGGGGCCTCCCTGGTGGCGCAGTGGGTTAAGCAACACACTATGAAGCAAAACTGCAGCCACTGCAGCACAAGTTCAATCCCTGCTGCCGGTCAGGGAGGGGACCCACATGGCACAGCAGACCTCTCCTGCTGTGCCCGCTGCTNNNNTCAGCAGTGTACTTCTGTTGATCTGCCTGTTCTGCTCCCTGATCTGTCTGTGGTGAATCCTCTCACCCCCCACACCTCTGGCCTGTACCCCAGTGCTTGTATGCATAAATAAATAAATCTTTTTAAAAAAAAAGAATGACCCATATCTAGTAGAACAGAATGAAAGTTGACAAGTATGTGGGAAAAGAGAACACTCATGCACTGCTGGTTTGAATATAGACAAGTGCAATCCATATGGAAAACAGTATGGAGTTTTCTCAAAATATTAGGAATCGATTGAACATATATTCCTCAATTTTACTACTATCCAAAATTGCAATGACACTAATTCAAAGAGAGTTATGCCCTCCTATGTTCACTGCAGAAGCAGTTACAACAGTTAAGTTATAGAAACAACCTAAGTGTTCCATTGTATGTATGTATCTGTCAGACGAGTGGCTATACATACAATGGAACACTATTCAGTTATAAATGAAAAATGGAATCTTGCCATTTGTGACAAAATGGATGGATCTGCTAAGAAAAAATATCAGAAGGAAAAAGATAGATACTGTATAATTTCATTCATATGTGGAACAAAAAGAAAACAAATGATGAGACATAAACAAAACAAACAAACCACTGAAATCTGAGTAGGAGTAAAAAAGAGACCCAGTTGACTATAGTAGTAGATTATCTGGGCTTCATTGGCAGTGTGGTCTGATTACATATTTCTAGAAGTGTAAACCTATATCTTTGAAACTGAAACAGTGTTGTAAACCAATATAATATAGAAGAAAACAAAAATAATAAAATTTAAATAAGTGAACAAAATAAACATAAGTTTAAAATACAACTATAACTGTTACCTTCAATGAAAGTATTAAACAGTACAAAATGGAAATAATTTAAAGATAGCTTCAAAATGACCTATACGAAACAAATCTGTAGGCATGAGTATCATAAATACAAGTGTCATATAGGCTACATAGTGAAAAAGAACACTTTTTTTTAATTTCAGCACTACAAAATTATACACAGTAGACCATAAAGGAGTAACTTAAGTTGTACTTAACACAGCATTGCACAATTACAGAATAAAATCTAGTAGTTCTCAGCTGTTGGTATGGTCCTGAATAGAATAAAGGTACCATCCTAGAGCCAGTGTTAAAAAAAATTATCAGCTGGAACAAGGCCACATTCTACCAGAATGACATTTTTCTTGATTATACTAGCTCATACATTTACCCAGTCCCCCATCATATATAGTAGGATCATCCAGCATCCAGGAAGATTGAACCAGTAAAATAGAAAATAGAATAGTAGAATAGGTAGATATAAAGAGAAATATATTAACTGACAGACATTTACAAGGAATTGACTCATATAATTATGGAAGTGGTAAGTCTCAAGATCTGAAATCTGTAAGCTGAATACTCAGAAGGTAATGTAGTTCCAGTCCTAATCTGAAAGCCAGTGATGTCGTTCCAGTTTAAAGACTGGGGAAAAACTCAAAAGTTGTGAGACAAAAGGAGCTCCCCATAACTTGAAGGTCAGTCTTTTGGTTCAATTCAGATTGGCTGGACAAAGTCACCCACATTAAGAGAAATCCGCTTTACTCACTCTAACAATTCAAATGCTAGCTAGCCTCATCCAGAAACACTCTCACAGAACAACCAGAATAATATTTGACCACATATATGGCCACCCCTGACTCAGCCAACTTAACCTATAAAATTAAACTTCACAGGAAGTATGAGTGACCTACACCAGATATGTTTTTATACTTTATTATCTATCATCTCACTTAATCTTCTAACTCATCTCTTTGAAGCCACATTAAACCTCTTTCAATCTAATCTGCACAATGCCGTTAGATTGGTTTTCATAAAGCACTATTTCCGAGAGACCTGCTTTGACTATCCTATTTAAAAGTTGCAATGCTGTCCACCCTAAATTCTTAGGCACCTCTATCAGTTCAATTTTTTTAACAATGGCATTATTCATCTTCTAATAAAACATTTAATCTACTTATGCATACTATCCCCTCTCTCCACACTAGTACATAAGAAAGATAATAAAAGGTATTTTTAATGACTTATTTATTTATGCACATAAGAACTGGAGTACAGGCCAAAGGTGTGGAGGGTGAGAGATTCACCAGAGCCAGAGTGGGGAGCAGAACAGGCAGACTGACTGAAATACAGGGGAGCAGTGAGCAAGACAGGAGAGGTCTGCCACACCATTTGGGTCACCTCCCTGGCCAGAGATCAAAATCTTGCTACAGTGGCTGCAGAGCACTTCATAGTGCTATGACCTAACCCCTTGCATCACCAGGGGAGGCCCCTACAATAGAAGGTATTTTAATTTTCTTTGATCACAAATGTATCTCAAGTGCCTAGATCAGTGCTGAATGAATATATCTTCCCCCTTTCTAACTTATTTCATATATTATACACTGTATCTGTAAATCTTATTTCCCTTCTCAGTTTTTGAACTCTATTATGAAAATATCACTGTCCAATTCATCTGTGTCAATCACATCTCCTTCTATAATACTCAGCCTTTTCCATTGTCCATAGGAGGTGTTTTAGTATATGTGCTGCTGAAGAAAGCACAAGAGGTATTCAAACTATTATTTTGTACAAAGAACACCATTTCAAAATTTTTAAATGTGTAAATTAATTTTAGTCTATGAGTGTTTCACTGATAACTCGACTTTCCAGACTTTATAAATGCAGATTTTCCCCAGTATATAAAAGCAGAATGGTCCCATTTGGTAAATTACTTTTTAAGGCTGAAAATGCTATTACCATGAATTTTACATGGGACAAATTTTCATCAGTATAAAATACAAAAGTTAACATTGAAAAGCATATCAAATAAGAGCATTCTACTTTTGTATAGTTGAGGAAACCTGTAACTAAAACCAGGGACCCAGAAATCATTCAGAAGTTAAGCAGAACCTCTTGTGTCCCTCCTATGGAACCAGGTAGTTGTTCATCTCTAGTGCCCTGCACATTTGCTGCTCCTCCACTTCTCAAACTCAAATTCTGTATTTTCTCACACTTCATATTTAATAGCAAAATATGGCTACCCACACTCCGTAGATTAACTGATTAACTCTCTCTCAAAGAACACAGTCCATTTCCATTTCCGTGGCTTTGGTCTAACTAATATGAGCCATAAAAAATCTTAACCTGTAAAATTTATTCGAGACTTTTTACAACCATATAAATGATTATGTTAGAGTCCAAATCTCCTACTTCTCCTAGTTCAGCAGATACTACCAGTGAAACAAACTAACTCACTTTAAAGCAAGTGACAAGAGGAATTCTGAGTAGGTTGAAGAATTCATTCTAATTAAATTATTCCTTTGTCGCATTTATCATTCATTCTCCTTAAATGCCAATTTATTTTGTCATCCTATAAGATTTATAGCCTTGTGGGTTTATAGCAGAAAAGAAAATGAAAAGTCAAGGCTAAAAGAAAGACCAACAGGTAACAAGTACATCTGCCCAATTTTCAGCTACAACAGTACAAAATATTTAGGTAAGATGCCTTGAATAAGGTGCCTCCCTGGTGGCGCAAGGAGTTAAGGTGCAGCACTATGAAGTTATCTGCAGCTACTGCAGCACAAGTTTAATCTCCAGATAGGGAGGTGACCCACATGGTGCAGCAGATCTTTCCTGCTCTCCTCTCTCACCCGCTGCTCCCTTCAGGAGTGCATTTCAGTAGATCTGCCTGTTCTGCTCCCCATTCAGTCTCTAGTGAATCCTCTCACCCCTGCACCTCTGAACTACCCCCAGTTCTTGCATGCATAAATAAAAGAATCTTTTAAAAAAATATAAACCTTGAATTATCATTTTAAAAAAAATCACTGTGGACTAAATATTCACTCTTCCTCCCTGTTAAATGTTTATTTCCTTTCATTACCTCTAGCTGTCAAAAATATACCAAATCCCAACTTTCTATGTAAACCCTGGGAGAAAGCATTAAACAAAAATTGCAATAAAAAGACAGAGATTTCCTGTCTTATATATTTATTTTACTTCTCTTATAAATCAAAAATTGTGTTTAAGAACTAGAGACAAAAACAGAGAAAGCTTATGATTAACATTACTGCTCATCTGGAGTCTGAACTACCTCATTGCCTTCTTCCTTCAATTCATTCTGAAGCAGTTTTAAGATAGAATTGTAAATTCTTTGACACTCCTCAATTGATAAGCGGTATCCATGTTTCCTCTGCTTGAATCCGGACAAGGTTGTGACTGCTTTGACCAATATATTATGCTATGTGACTACCAAAGCTAGGTCATAAAAAAAAAAGAAATCTATATAATTTCCATCTTCTTTCTGAAACACTTGCTCTTGGCCCCTGAACAACTGTGTAACAAGTTGAAACTATTGTAAGCCTACCATGATGGAGTGGAGTCATGAGATTACATAATCAACATTCCTGGCTAAACCCATTCTTCTGTCATCCCAGCATACTAAGTGTCAGATATATGAGTGAAAAATCTGAAAGGGAATCCTCAAGCCTTTAGCCCTTTGACTCAACCCCTGACACTGAATCAATCTAAGAGCATAACAAAAGAGGCTGTAGCTTTATACTTCAAGTTTTGTGATAGTAGTTTGTTATGCAGGAATAGATAACTGGAACACATCCCAAGACAGTATCTGTTTCTTATGACTTCTGAAAAACCTCTCCACTAACAAAACACAATTAGAGCAAGTTATTTTTAAAAGATCTGATAAACTTCACAGTAAGGTATAACAAGTAATAACTTATTATCAGACTGTGTGTTTCCAACTTCCTCATTTAAAATTAGGATTATGTTCTGTGTAATTGCCCAAATCCCTTTCGCTTTTGGCCTTTTCAGCTCTCAAAGCAGTACCTTAACTTAAACAATGAAGCACCTTTGATGGTACAAGTGGGGATATATAATTTGATTTTCAAATATTTAGCTTAGAGTCTCTCAAATATATCATTGGATTGTCATCTTCATTAGTTTTCTCCAAGATCAATGCTAGTTTAAAAATGATGTCAATTCAATGTTTCTTAAGGGATAGATAGGCATTTACATATCTTACTTAATTATTCTTAAAGAAGGTGTATGATTTCTATGGATAAAAGATCTAGATGTTTCCCATTTTCTTTTTTTTTTAAAGATTTTATTTATTTATGCATACAAGCACTGGGGTACAGGCCAGAGGTGTGGGGGGGTGAGAGGATTCACCACAGAGAGCGGGGAGCAGAACAGGCAGATCAATGGAAGTACACTGCTGAGGGGAGCAGCGGGCACAGCAGGAGAGGTCTGCCGAGCCATGTGGGTCCCCCCCTGGCCGGCAGCAGGGATCGAACTCATGCTGCAGTGGTTGTGGTCTGCTTCATAGTGCATTGCTTAACCCACTGCACCACCAGGGAGGCCCTGTTTTCCATTTTCATAATAATGCATAAAAGGGGTATCTAGGGATCAAACAAACATCATTAAATAGGCAGAATATCAGACAGAGAAATATTACTTGCTCTGGAAGGAAAATAAATATGTGGGAAGTTTCCTATGGATCAGATTTGCCCAAGAAGTATCTTCCCCCAATGCATTATTTTGATCTTCACTAGAAATTGCAGTACACTGCTGAAATTTTTGTTCCTGATCAAGTGATTCTTATACCTAGTTACTTTTCATATAGTCAAGTATTAGATTGTTGAAAATTTTCTTTCTAGATAATTAATCTCTCCCTCCTAGTGGCAGATAACTCGCCTTTCATACATTTAGGTCATTAGGGTCTAAGTGGAAAGACTGTGGCAGTTAACCAAGTTATATTAGCCATAAAATGTGCTTTTCTCAATATCCTAAGGTAACCCTCACCTCATGGATCGAATGTGTTATTCCTCTGGAAGTGGAGAATGACATTAGAATAACTATGAAATTATTCTTAACTGAGAACATATTGAAAATTATCATTATCCAACTCTGGTGCTTTGACCAAAATGTAAAACACTTTTACTGAAGCATTGAAGCTCTCATTAAGCAGCCCCAGCTTAGTCAAAGCGCAATTGTTGACCTTCTATGCTTAAGGCATGTGCTGTTCCACACAGATAGGGGCTTTTCTACCACACTCCCCTTGATGATGCATAATGGGACTTACATGTGCATATCAGGAGGAGAATAGACCTTAATTTGGAATATTAAGTAGCACAGGCACATGAAAAGCCTTCATTAAAATATTAAAAGTGTACTAAACCCATAAGAGCTAAGAGATGTGTTCCTATGGGAGGAAAATTCCAACTGCAACCTCTCTCCTTATCTCAATTTCTGACATTTGTTAATAAGAAAGAACATTAACTTAGAAACTCACTTTTATCCAGTGGCTGCTAAAGTACTACTACACTACAAAAGGATTAGTTCATACTTTGCTTGTCCAGAACACAACAGAAGGATACAAACAGCATATGTATCACTGAAACTGCTAAGCTAGACAGATTCAAGGCTGATTTTACCTTGAGTTAAATGGAAAAAAAAAATCTTCTTGCAATAACACCTTACAACAAGACCTTGATAGCTTCCTCAGAGTTTTGTACTATAACTATGCCAATGGATAGTTTAAAGTTCATGTATTCAACCAACATTTAGGGAGTACCACTCATGTGAAAATACCTGGTGGTTTGAGACTCCAATTTTGACTTTTAAAAATATGAAACTACAGGAGGGGCCTCCCTGGTGGCACAGTGGGTTAAACCATGCACTATGAAGCAAACCACAGCCACTGCAGCACGAGTTCAATCTTTGCTGCCAGCCAGGGGAATGACCCACATAGCACAGCAGACCTCTCCTGCCATGGCCTCCTGCCACACCCTCTGTTCCCCTCAGCAGTGTGTTTCAGTTGATTTGCCTATTCTGTTCCCCACTCTCTCTGGTGAATCCTCTCACCCCCCACACCTCTGGCCTGTACCCCAGTTATATAAATAAAATAAATCTTTTAAAAATAAAAATATGAAACTACAAACTATCTAGAAATTAATTCTTACATATGAATCATTAAATAAATTCAGTTATTTTTATATATGAGGAAATGTACTTCAGATGACTTTTTAAAACCTAACATTAAAGTATATGCTGCTTAAATGGGCAGATTTTTTTTTCACTCTTACAATTTAGTGACTTGAAGAATTTTGATTTTCTAACTAATGGTTATGGGGAAGGGAACCAAATAATATACTAATACATACTTAATATTTATATATTACTTTTAATATTTAAAAGTCATATTACAACTTGAGATCTACCACAGTACTTTTTATGTGTTTATTCCTTAATAAGCTGTCAAAGGTTATTTGTTTAACATATACAAAATTACTAAATGCTTTACTCTTGCTGGGAATTCTGCAATAGCATTGCAAGGATAAAAATGGGGTGTAGTAGTAAGAATTGTTCCAACAACAGCTAGATTAGGAAGAAATTTTGAGGATCTACAAAAATAAAAAGAAAGGACATAGAAATTGGTAACAAAGTAGCATATGATAATTAGTATAGTAGCTTGCAGGGTTACTGTAACAAAATACCAGAGTGAATGAGTTAAATAATAGAAATTATTTTCTTATGGTTGTAAAGCTCAAATTCCAACATCAAGGTACCTAGGATTGGTTTCATTCTGAAGTTTCTCCCCTGGGCTCACAGATGACTGCCTTCTCATTGTGTCTTCAAATCATGTTTCTTCTGCATGGGTTTCTGGCATCTTACCATGTGTTCAAATTTCCTCTACTGATAAGGATGTTAGTTAAATTGGATTAGGTCTAAACTAAAGTCCTCATTTTAACTTAACCATTCCGTAAAAGACCATATCTATAAATGTAATCATATGCTGAGATATTGAATGTTAGTACTTCAACTTCTGAATTTGAAGGGGGCCACCATTCAGTACATAAAAATTAATTTCTTATTTTCAAGAACTCAGGGACCCACAAGGTAAAATAATGATTTTGAAAAAACTGAGATTCAATTTTTTGGAGAATAAAGAAAGTCTTTGAGGTACTTGCTATCCAGAAAATAAGATAAATTTTCAAAAGTACAATTGTATGAATAATTAAAGTAGACTTATATTAAATGCATAATGATCAAATGAATAGCATAATACTATACTATAAGAATTAAAGATCACTGCTGAAAATACCATCTTTCAAACCCTACTAGATTGAAAAGAAAGGGCAAGGTATCAACTTGAGCAATAACCAATTGCTACCTATGGACTCTCTCTCAGAAGAGAGAAATGGAAGTTTCAGAGAAAAAACAATGTTCATTGCTAATTACTAGCATAATGCTAACAATTTCAACAAATCATTGGTTTTTGCCTGATGAACCCTAATTCTCAATGCCTTTAATGATCACAAATTCCAGCCTGCCTGGAACTATCACAATGTATGTCTGTCATTGCTCAGTGTCATGTCTAGTGAGCATTCCTCCAACTTTCAAAATTATCCCAGTTTGGTAGATATGATCAACCATATGTTACCATAGCCCTTTCTCCCCTAACATGTTTGTATACCCACACCAATTACAAGTGCTTGATATTCAAAAGACCTAGCCTCCCATCTTTAGTAGACACTACTCTCTACATATATATTTGTACATCATAACCCATTTTCCTCTTGACTATTGTCAAGTTCTACTTTATCCATCACTGATAATAGAACCAAGGTTCTGAAGAGAAACATTATATATCATATATATATCATTATATATCATGAAGATTATACATCTTACTTTTCTAATTCTCAGAATTAATTTCAACCAGTATCAGGGATATTACAGAAAAATAGTCTGGGGCACAAATATCATAATTCTAGCTTTCACTGTGTCAACTATTAATTCTGAGACTGTGACCATCATTAAAGTATTTCAGTATTATGTTATTTATTTATATCAAGGAACTAAAGTGAACAGGGACCCACAATGTGCAAAGGAATCAAAGGAAATGAACACTACTCAATCCTTTAAGATTTGTAAGAATGACAATTATTATCTTCAGAGGAAAACGGACAGCATAATAATTAAATTTAGAAGTTTACTAAGACAAAGTTTTCCTCCTGACATTAATGATACTCCCTAAGAGTCACTTCACCTTACTTCTAGGACACCATCCTTTCATACTATTGCCCCTGACCATTAAGATTTGTAAGAGGAATCTAGGGAAAAAGAAAGGAGAAAAGCCGCATTAGGGATTTTGTTTGGCTGAATAGGCTGCAGAGTGAAGAAAGCATGATTTGAGGAACTAAGACTGTCAGAGCAAAGGGAAAAGTAAAATAAGCTAAAGATTGTAATACTTCATAAGCTTCCAAGTTGAACATTTAAATTGTGATCCTCTGGGTACTCTATGCATTTCATAGACTAGAAGGGAGGACAGGAAGTTAAGAAATGAGCAAAAAGAGGGATTTTCAAAAAGAAGGGAAATTGGTGGGTGTGGTGTAGTAACAACACCTGAAGGGGCAGATCCTATACTTCTACAATGTAAACACTGTAAACCTATGTTACTTCACAAAAAATAAATAAGTAAATAAATAAAAACAAGAAAAATACTCTAACTCTAAAAATAAAACACAGCAATGAGTAGCTGTTCAGCTTTTGCTGTGCCCTATTTCTCACTTTTTGTTAAAAGTGGATAGAAAAGAGGATACAGGACAAAAAGAATTAGGATATAAGAATAAAAACTATCAAGATAAACCTGGATGTATGAGATGTTAATTTGACTTATAATATTCAAAGTGTTTAACATGTGACTGCATATTTGTGAGTTTGTGACAGGAAATACTGTTGCAAGTTACAATCTTCTGTCATTGCAAAATATTCTTAAATAAAAAAACGGCATGATCAATACAAGAAAATCATAGTGTTTACCCACCTATATCTCAACATAATACTCCTACTTCATAGTAACCAAGATTTGGTCACCATTTTTCTCTCTCCTGAAATCCCCATCATATCTATACTCATAATGTAGTCTGTAAATTTCATGTTAATTTGGGGCTATAGCTAACTATAATACAACATATGTACTTTATTTTCCAAAGATCAAAATGTTGCATAAATGCCTCATATCAATATCTGTAATCATTGCAAATTATTTGACAGTGTTTCTTCAAGATACTCCAAATCATAATCACCCTGGAGTTTAAATGTCATAGCTTGATGCTGCATGGTTTTTAAACAAAAAATTACTTTTTAAAAAAAGGTAAATTCTCATAGTTTGAATTGTCTGCTATTTGGTCTATCTAAAAAAAGTATTAAAAACTAATGATAGTTTCTCTCAATCACAACTCTTAACTATGTCTAGTTGAGGAAATTAAGAGAGTTAAAATTGAGTATTGTCAGAGCACTGTAAAACACGCACACACACATACACAACCTGGTACAAAGCAGTTTTCAGCTTTTTTTCTGCCTGTAGTTATTATCTGTTGCCGTTAAAAAAAAGAGGTGAAACAAATGAAGGAAAGTTTCAGTGGCTGAGAGCAGCAAACATCTTTTTACCTCACAAGTTCACAAATAGGCTATACTGAACCTGACCAGCTATTTCTTCTAGTCTCAGATGACCTCACCTGAACATCTGAAGCTCTTCTAGATGCCTGCTTATGACTTAAACTTCCAGATTAGCTAGCCCTGTGTTGGCTGGAGTAATTCAGCTCTGCTTTACACATCTCTCATCTCTCTCCATCAAGATACACTGGTTGTATTTATATGGCAAAGGCAGAGGAGTAAAAGCAGAAATGTCACTGGACACATTTACAAGCATTCCCATCCATCACACCTGCTAACTTTTATTAGCTCAATCAAATTACAAGGTTAAACTTATAGTCAAGAGCAGAAAATAAAATCCACCTTTTAATTAGAGTAACATTAAAATCACATGTCAAAAGAATTTGTATGTAGGGAGGGATGAAGAATTGAAGCTATTCATATAATCGAATGTTTCCCTAGCACAGAGGGAGGCATGACCTCTTTATAAGTATTTGGCTATCCTGTGAAAGTAGTTAACTTCTGCATACACAAACTAATTTCTAATACAGCCCTTAAGTGGATATATCACATGTTAGATAACATCATGTTTGGTGGGGGGGCATCTCCACATAGTCTCACTACAATGTACATACATTAGTAAGTTCCACCCATCTTTCTCCAGCTCACCTCTCTACCTTCCCAACTTGAACTCTATTTTAACTACTCAAATGTTTCTCAGGTTTCTCAAACTCAGCTAAAAAGGAACTTTCCATTGTTCTTCTTTACAACACCATTGTTAATACATTTCTTCTCCTATATTTCTTAGCTCTATTCTCTATGATATCAACCAGGTAACAAGCCAGAAAAGTAGTCAGTTCATGTTCCTACCTACCCTATCCCTATATATTCAGATTTTTATCAAGTCTTATAACTGCTATCCACCTCTTTAGTACTTCTCTTATCTGTGTTCTGTATTTCCACTGCCTTAGTCATGCTTAACCTTACTACACCTGAGCTACTAAAATTATTTACTTCCCTTTCTATTCTATACTTCCCCAGAGTAATTTTTCTAAGACAGATATTATCACAGGGATGTGTTATATTAATATCTACATCATACCCCATTACCAATAGTATACAAAATGTGAGTGCCTTCTCTCCACCACTCAGATATCCTTAATTTATAATGGTAATCTGTAATAATTTAGTCTTGCATTAACAAGCCTTACTATTTCTACTCATACACCTCACTTGACTTAAATATTTCATATATGTACACACACATACACACTATCTCATGCTACATCACATCACATTATACTAGCTAGTACAGTGTAATCACTAAGAGTTTAGTCTTTTAAATGAGGTTGGGTCAAGTGACTCCTGGCTACAGCTCTTACTAAGTATGTAAATTTGGACATATGAACTAAACTCTTTACCACAGTGTCTATTCTGAATAACAATCTATTTATTTATGTAAAAATATAATTCCAGTTCCTGGAATTTTTTGATGGGACATGATGGAAGCAGTAATACAAACACTTAGTTTGGTACATAACAGTTAATAAATTCTTAATCCCTGAAAGCAATACTGTCAAGTCTCAAATCAAAACATATTTCCTGTTAAAATCCCTCTTAAATGACACTGAGTCCCTCTCTCACTGCATCTAATACACCTCCACTATATTCTATATGGATCATTATCAATCAAGTATAGCTCGTAAATGCACTCATTGGCTTACATAATCTGTCTCTACATTTTTTAGACTATTCTCACCTTATTAAGATTCTTACTCATTTTTAACACCGTATTCTAACATGTAACATATCAATATCTGAATGAGCTCAGAAACAGGGGGTAGGTAAAGTTTCCAGGTGAAAAGAAAATATTATTACATATTTATCAGGATGTGATCATATAGTGTCCTCATATTAAGTAAAAGAGACTGAAGAGAACAGATTAAGCTTGAATTTTTTTCAATTCTACTTTAAAAATTCCAAGAAATATGCAACTCATCTCTTTTCAATAAGTAATTTATTCTTAGAGTTATCTCCAAATGTATTAAAAACAGGTTAGCCAGTCAGAGCAACTGCCAGAGCCAGCTCTCTAGATGGCATTGAATTCATCAATAATGACAGCATGGAAAGTGTTGTTGCTGTCCTTCATTTCTTACACCTGATGAACAAAAAAAATGAAAGAATGTCAACTCTACCCTGCTGTGGCCTGATTCTTTCAAATGCACAATTTACAATAGTGAGCCGAGTGCTAAAATAAGAATATTCTTGCCTTTAGGAGTTCTGGCCAATCATTAAAAGTTTTATTCCACCTTTAGAGATAACCCCTTTTGATCTCTCAATGACACTGTTAACAATGAGGAAACACAAAAAGAAAATAAGATATTTAAAATAAAATTTAATGGGCAGAGTATAGCATATTAAATATTTATTGACATCTGTGCACATTCATTTAAATGGTGTACATTCAAATACCATTCAGTGCCTCTATGCAAGAGTGGTCAGATTCTGAGCAAAGCAGAAGAAAGGTGATATTGTGACTTTAGAATTTCACCTTTTTGAAGGGACTTTTTCTCTTGACCTTTGCTGGCACATATTACTCAGTTATCATCTGAGTAAAATTAAAAATGAACTGCATAGTTAAATTCTGGAAAGCTGACCATCACCCTGAGCTTTGACCATAACCATTGTCTTTTCCTAAATGAAGTTATCAGAAGCTGGCCAATAAAGTAGAGGGTATCTTGACATAAGTATTATGAACATATAAGGTGATGCCAACATTAGTTGTGATAATCCAAACCAACTAGAGAGTAAATTAAGAGATACATACAAATAAACCATCAAGAAAAATGAGAGTGGATATTATGTGTAAGCATAAACCATAAAGTAAAATAGAAAAGCAAGAAATGAACACAAATAGAAGCGTTTTAAAAATAAACAAGGAAAAAGAAACAATGAACCCCAGTCTCTGATGAGACCACTAAGTTTCTGGAGACACAAAACTCCTTCAAGTCTGGATATTTGGTTGCTAAAGCAGCTTCCTAGATTTTCATTCTGTAAACCTATGATGAAGATCCAAACATGTTTGTTTCTTGCCACTGGATGTACCTTAATAAAGCAGTCAGAAAGCACAAAGAAAATGTGTTTTCATTTCCTAGACTGAGATATTTTTCAGTGGTTATTTCTTTAAATAAGTTTTCTATGCCTTTCTCTTTCTTGTCTCCTTCAGTAACCCACATGACATGTGTATTATTTCTCTTTAAGTTGTCCCAGAGGGTGTTTACACTGTTTTAATTTTTAATTATTTTCTCTATATTAGTCTATTCTTTTGTTCTCCAAGCATTATGTTTTCAAGCTCATTAATTCTCACCATTACTTCTCTTTGTCTGCTATTGAGGCCCTCAGCTATATTTTTTAAATCAGTTATGTTGTTTCTCAGCTCCATTATTTCTAGTTATAGCTGTCTTATATTTCCCTTATCTTTGTTGTGCTGTTATATATCTTGCATTGTTTTTGAGTTCCATCAGCACTGCCAAGCCTGTTTCCCTAATTTCTCCTTCTGCCATGTTCTGCAACACTGCTGCATCAGGAGTCATTTCATGGTTTTCCTGCTCTAGCAATTGCGATCTATGTTCCTGTCTTATTTTCAATTTTCGATAGATTTTAATAGGAACAGGTTTTCAAGAGTGTCTGAACGTACAGATGGAATAATCCGGGGTCTGGTATCAGCAAGGAGTATTAGGCATAAAAGAGGAACAGTGGGCAGTGGGCACCAAAGGATCATCTCTAGTATACCCAGGAATGTTAATTCCTATTATGCTCTGGGTTCCAGAGTTGTGTGGTCCTCACAATGATCTCTTCCTCCAGGCCAGCTCCTTGATCTCAGTGGCTCTTATGGCCTGGTGTCCATTTTAACTCTAGGAGATTTTTAAGCACCAGATGCCATGCTGGGAGCATACTGCAGTTAATATGGGGTCCCAAATCAAAGCTGTTCTCTTTTACTCCCCAGAACAAAGTCCTACCTGGGGGTGTCCAATCTACTTGTTGGTAAGTACTCAAGTTTCAGTTTGTTCAAGCATTATTTTGTGGAGAATGACAGGTGTTTTGAATAACTCAGTTTGCACATCAAATAGTGCCTTCCTCTAATGGGTAGTCTAGATCCTCTGACCCAACTCAAACTAGAGCTATTCTGTGTTAAGAGCATCAGATTCAAGCTAGTAGTCCTCACTCTCCAGCTCCCCAGCAATGCACCCCTGTCCTGGGATCCTGATTGCACACACTTTTATCTAGTGCAGTACTAAGTCTTAGGAGCCCCAATGTTAGTGTGTGCCCAAGTCAATAGCAATAGAGAGCTCTGTATCACAGCCACTCCTCCCTCTTGTGGGTTATAATGCCCAGTGATCCCTCTAACAAAGTTCACACTAAGTTTTTCCTACTCCATTTTCATCAGACCAGATGTTCCTATTCTGTGTGTCATCAGTTTTTCCCTTTGTTTTACACCAGTTTTGTCATGAATATCTGGATAAGACAAGCCCCATGCCATCATTCTGCCACCATCTTGCCAGACTCCGCATGACTAAAACTGATCTCTGTGTATAGACAATGCATAAACTTAATCTGAGGCAGATTTGTCTCTCCTCAAAGATAAGGAAAATTTATTTTCAAGAGATTCACTTAGCAGACATTTATGCTAAGCAAAATAAGTCAGAAGGAAAACACAAATACTGGATGATTTCACTTACATGTGGAATATAAAGAAACAGAGAAAATCAAACTCGAGAAATCTTGCAGAAATGAGGCTACCAGAATAAAAAGGTGAGAGGGGTGGATGCAAAGATGGCAACAGACGGTGGTGGAGGATTATGTGTGCTTTGGTGGTAGATGTGGGATAATAACATACATTTTAAGAGGTACAAACCTATACCCCTAAAACATATACAGTGTTGCAAACCAACATTACCATAATGAAAATATTTAATTTTTAAAAATGTTCCTGTAGCACTTTCTCCAGACATTCTTGTTTTTGAGGGTGGAGGAGGAGACAAGAAACAAACAAAAACAGACTTCAATACTCTAAATAATGGACCCCCACTTCATTGTTGCCAAGGAGACTGAAGCTTCTCTCTGTGTTAGATATGCATTGGCTCATATTTATCACTATTGACAGCCTCATATGTGTCACTGTCCAGCAAAAATCCTCTGTTACTATTAATAAACTATCCTTTGCCATATTGATTAGTTGCTTATCTGAGCTTTGCAGACAACAACTTCACCACTTGTCTTAGAAGCTTCATATTAGTCAGCATGATATCCTCTATGTCTTTGTTTTCTATCTCCCTGATTTTAAGTATAAACAGTTTTGATCTTAGGTATGTTCTTTGTACCTATTTTTTAGCACTCAAATCAAGATATCATCATGTACCTTCTTACAGCACTACTTCTCAAACAACCAAACTTTTCTCCATAGCATTGTCTAGAAGTAGGGGATGAATCTTCTACCTAAACTGAAAATGAGAGAAAAGTTGGTTTAATGTGAAATGTCTCTAAACAATACACAGAAGAAATTGTATGATAATATATTCAAATATGCCCAGTTTACATGACTTAGCCCTATGACAAAAATTCATGTTAAAAATAACACTAGCTAAGTAGACCTTTATAAAACTATTAATTCTGGCTTGGCACATCAGCTTTGTAGCACATGAATTACATTTTAGGAAAGAAGGGTTGGAGGCTTGTTCTCAACGTAGTCACAAACTGTGCTCAAAGATATATAATTTACTGAAACATACTAGAGAACTGGTGGGTTGAATCAACCAAGGGTTTATTTCATTGACATTTCCACTGAGACAAGTCTATCTAAAAGAATGAAATATGCCAGCTCAATATGAGAATGTTGTTTCAAATTAGAAGATGAAGTAAGTCATGAACAGGTGTTTTTTTCTTCAACCCAGTCTCAGAGGCTCACATCTGTATTCTAGGGATCTTGGTTTCAAAAGAAAATAAAAGTAATTTCTACAATGCCATGAAATAATGGGAGTATGAAGCAATGTGGGACTCATGTATCCAAACTCACCACAGAAGTGAAAGAAAGCATTTCTCTGCCCTTCGGCACAGAGCAGAATACCTAACTGGAGCTTTCTTAAATTAACAATAACTTTAATGTTGCCACAGCAGAGCAGCTTCAGTTCAGTACAACACCGACATAACTCAGTTTCAGTGATTTTATTCAAGATACCATCACAATATTAGCAGTCTAAAAGTTTCTTTGAAGGATAGTGCAGCACTACTTTAGCAGTATATATTACTTTACAAATGAGTAGTAAGAAACAGAGTAGGACGGAAAAGAAAAAAATCTTATCCCAGAGATTGTGAAGTAACTGGGGAAATTCTGAAAGCAGCTGCAGATCCAATAAGCAATTGAGGGGGAAAATACAGAAAAAGCTATTTGCTCTTTTGAAGGATTTTTTTTCTGCATAAAAACTATCTGAAGAACAAGAGATGAATTAGTAAGTGTAATCCAGAAGAGCCTCAGCAAAGCAAGAGTAAGTAAATTTTTGGACAGAATATAGTCAAGTCATACCTGTCTTAGCCTGCTGTTCACATCCTGGCAAAAAGTAGTAGGGACAAAGTACAATCTTTATCACTTGAAATCAAGTGAAATGGTTTATACACATGGGTAATACTGAATGCACTCTCACTCCTCCTTTATAATATTTTCCCTGTAATATCTTCCCTATCTACTTCTCCATCATTCGCCTGCGTTTGTAAAGAATGTTTATCATTCTTGCTGTAACACAGACATGCTGTATACATATAAACAGAGAAAACATTTTTAAAAATTTACCACCCATAAAATTAGAAGAAAAAGTTCCTATAGCATAATCAGCACAAGTTACTATTTCTTATTTAGGATCCCATTACACCTCCTTTGCTAGAATATTGACTTCTAGAATTACTCACTGTTAGCAATTTATCATAAAATTCCAGAATTGTACCATAAAGATATCATTAAATATGAGGTAATCAGGTTATTTTCATTCTCTGTGTGTATTTTCTCAAAATAAGACATAATAACCTTAAGAAAATGATTTCTAAAATATGATCAAAGCAAAAATAACCTAATCCTTATGGAAACACAAAGCGACTAGCAAGTATCTTTCTAATTTATGTAAACAAAAACAGTTAATTTTGTTTATTGGTATTATTTATTGGTTTATTTGTATATGGTTCTCAGCTAGAATCTCATACAAATAGTTTTTATTAAAACCCTGTTTTAAAAGGATGTTTCCTAAAGAAAAAGAAATTTTAGGGTATACTTGGCATGAGTAAGTTATATGAAATTGAATTATATTACCTAACATTCTTCTAATTTTAAGTTTTTTTATGAGCATCCATTTTCAATAATAATATTAGAAAATAATACCTTCAGAACAAGGACCTGAACTTTATGCAAATATAGATTATAGAAGTTCAAATTATTTTTTAATGAGTTATATGTATTATGTCTCCCTATCTAGAGTTCATCTGGACCATGGCGTTAAAAAAGCTTAGAGTTAATTAAGCACATTATAACTATTCCTGCTTCTGCCTTTATTAGTATGAATCTGCCAGCTCAAAGGCACTAAGCAAACATGGAAATACTTTATCAACACCCCTCACCAAAACACCTTGAAATATTTGAATCCTGCTTATACTCTTGGGATAATTCTAGAAGCTCAAAATTATTGGACCCCTTTTGAAATGCATATTTCTATTTATGTAAATAAGAATTTCAGAAATAGAGGAGACTTTTTTGTAGATATTGATTTATATTAATAAGCACTATAGTCAAACAATTGCTCTTGATCACATGTACACACAAAATTAGGATATCTCCTGCTGCAGAGATACTGGCTCAGGCATCAGCAGATTAAATGAACAGATTTGCTGCTGTATTTTAGTGTGCTAAATTGAATACAATTCATAATAGAAAATCTTACATGCAAATGAAATCAGAAGAGCTTTTCTAATTTTCAAGAAGCGAATGAGAGAATCAATCTTTCAGTTATAAAAAGAAAATCTGCAGACCACTCATTAAGAGCTGATCACATTTTGGCACCAGCCAAACTAATATAACTTATACCTACTCAGGCTATCTTAGTCAGAAGGATTATGGACTAACCCTATTAAAACCTATCCCAAATTTGAAAGAAATATCACTTATAGGAGATAATCTCATGGGGGGGAATAAAACACCAGAAACATCAAGAGTAAAGCAACTCACATTCATTTTCTACTGGGAACTCAGTAGGGAAAGGGGAAAAGGAAAACAAAACAGTCACGAGGTATTTGACATGGATCTAATGGATCTGGTTCACATTCTATCATATGCCCTTAGGCCATATATTTCCACAACTCTGGTAAAATCCTTTATGGGGGATGATTTGACATTTTAAGAGTTATCTTTCCAGTTTCTTCCACCTAATTCTGTGACAAAATAACAAATTCAGTTTTCTGAAAAGGGAGAAGAATCTCAAGAAAGCAATGGTTTTGTATTCAAACAAAATAGAGATTAAGTTATTTAACTATAAACTATTCACTACATGAGTTACCTTGGAAAATCAGTTAACTTTTCTTGGTCTTACTTCTTTCTCTGGTTTAAAAAAAAAAAAAACCTACTTAAATGGAATTACTGAAGGATAAGTAACCAGTAGATTTTCTGAAAGACACTGCATACTCAATATTTATTGGTTCACTTATTTGACTTTGCTCAGGCATTACTTCCATTCTCTCTTTTCCTATGGTATCAGCTGCTACTCAAAAACTCTGAGTTCCTTCAAATGATCTGGACTTTATTTTCTACTTTACCCATAGAATTTTGCAAGTTTTGATTAATTACGCTATCATTTGAAAGTTTTCAAGATTTTGTCTCCCTACCACTGCATTCCACATCTCACTTAGGTCTAGGGAGAAAAACACAATTATCAATAGAATAAGCCAGCATGAGGAAACTTTTGTGTGGCAAGTTAGAACCTCTGGTGGGAAGAGTAAAGAATTTTAAAGATAACTGGTCCCACATAAACATACTTTTGAATCTCTAAATCACCGTCTCTTGAAATACCTTTCTTAGAATTTCTAGTGGCTGTTAGGTTCCCACCCCTGTTAGAAGAGAAACGGTTTTCTAGACCCACAAACCTAGAGAAGAAGAAAGGAAACAAGAAGTACATTGGTTAGACCTGTCCATTGTTTAGGCCAAAGTAGTTCTCATGAAACATAAAAGTGCAGCTTTGTTCTCTTGACAGCGATACACATAAGCATTTTAAAATAAAATAAGAAATTAATTATTTTCCTTTTCATGAAACATTATCTGTGCACATG
Source organism: Galemys pyrenaicus (assembly GCA_019455555.1). Classification (NCBI taxonomy): domain Eukaryota; kingdom Metazoa; phylum Chordata; class Mammalia; order Eulipotyphla; family Talpidae; genus Galemys; species Galemys pyrenaicus. The sequence continues at coordinate 5,578,614 of JAGFMF010012000.1, forward strand.
GGACCTGGGTTAAAATGAATAAGGACAATCTGCAACTGATAGGTTGGAGTTTCAAATGTCCAATTCTATGCAAATACTATCAACAACACTTTAGTACTTACATAAATGTAGGCCATTTTTCATGAATCACATACAAAACATTTTACAATATTATAAAGTACAGTTTTATTAATTTGCCAAAAGTATAAAGATTTAGTACTTCATAAAAAGGTCTTAACTTCCAAAAATAAATATAAAATATTTAATCATATAATTTACTAGAATTCTCTCAGATCACTCTAAGAGAGTTACTAGAACTCTCTTGATCAGACAATTATTTTTGATGACTTGGCCACTCAACCAATTTTGGTAAAATTGGTATTCAATCAATTTATGAGGTCTAATCTAAACAATATCTCCTATGTTCTAATACCTGGAATCTGTGACAATTAACTTATTTGCATGCAGGAACTTTGCAGGTATGATTAGGTTAGGCATCTTAGGGACATTGTCTTACATTATCCCAATAGAGTCTAATTATCAGTGTCCATATTTGAGGGAGGGAAAAAGGAGAAAGTGATAGTACAGTGTTCTGACTTTGAAGACTGAGGAAGGGATCATAGACCAAGGAATACAAAGGATGCATGTTGAGAAGCTGGAGAAGGTGAGCAAACAGATTCTCCCACATAGCCTTCCTAGAGAGTACAATCTGGATGACACCTTAGTTTTGACCAGGGGAAACCCACCTTGAACTTATGGTATGCAGAACTATAATATAATACAGTGTCGTTGTTCTAAACCTACAAATATGTGGTGATTTGTTATAATATCCATAGGAAACTAATCCAATCAGAAATGTTTGAATAGAAACTTAGTGAAGATCAAATGTTTACATGAACTAAAGCTCTTCCCAGATTCTCCAAATTTAGTTAGGTGTATCATGTATAATGATTTCCCACAGCAAAATACAATTCCCTCTCATTGTATCAGTCACATTCTCTGGAATAGGATAATTTAACTGTGTCCCTTCTTCACAAAAGAGAAAAATCCCAAGAATAGGGTCCACGTCTGCTTTTTCATCTTTGGAGTCATCTTTTGAAAAGAGGAATAAGTGAATGATAAAATGAGTCAATAAATTATTTAAGATGGTGTCAAACAGAGGAAAACAGAGTGAGACAAAGCAAGAAGAAAACAGCATTGTTTCAAATGTGTATAAAATTGCTAGCCAATGTAGGGAGGAAAATTCAGCTGATTCAGGGGCTAGTTCATGTTCTTCTTGGTCACCTTTGCTAACAAGAAAGGAAAAAGCACAAAAAGGTACCCAGAATGAAGTCAAAGTTTTGTGTAATTCATAAGCAAACCTTAAATAATTATAAAATATAACTATTTACAGGAAAGCATAGGTTGTAACTAATTTGGATCTTTAAAGCAGTCTATTTAACCTATTTGTGATATATTCTAAATACATTAAATTGTATTATATATAATATATGCATTGCTGTTACATACTGACAATGTGTTATATTTACACTGAACAATAATTTCTGGTAATAAATTACATATACAATACTATTACCATTTTATAGAAGCCAAGAACCAGGAAGGAAATTTTATCTTTAGAGTCTAAAATCCCATATATGACCCAAATAGTTCTATTTTCTTTCTCAGCACAGGAATGACCATCAACATTCGCTAAATCTTTATTCTCTTTAGAAATCAAGAACTTTTTTTAAAATCACACTCATACATACAGAAATGTGAAATTCTGTTTTCATAGCACCTGGATAACCTGTGGTGTTTTGTGGGTTTTTTTTTTTGTGTGTGTGTGTGGTGTTTTGTTTTGTTTTTATGTGTTTTGTTTCATTTTGTCCAGTGAGTTGCTTATTGTAATTTTTATGTTGTTCAATCATAAAGGTTGGGATTTTTTTTTGCTCTTAATCATTTTAATCTAATGTATGTGAAAACGTATACCCATAAAAGTGTTAACTAATACTGTATGCATTTTAGTCATAGCAAATCTAACAGATATGTATCCCAAATGTTTTCTCCAAATATTAATGTATATCCTGGAATCTTTTGCACCTGTTAATCTGAAAGCAAAACTTTGGTCTAAAAATTTATTTTTTATTTTTATTTGAACACTTTTTGTGCAGCTGTTCAAACTAGTATGCTAATATGAAAATCAAATATCATTTATTCAGAAGGGGAATTAACTTTTATAATAACACACATTTCATAAATTCCCCATGTAGATAAATATTGTTTTTCCCGTATTTAGATTCCCTCTGCAAAGATTTGTTCTGTGTCACTGAATTCTTCTTGTGTCTAGTTTGGGAGAAGTATATGAATATGCAAATAAACTGAAGCATCAGAGTTAGTCATTGCAAAACAATACAAATAGTATTGCCATCAGTATCTTACAAAGAACTTTTCAAAGTTAATATATAGTAATATATAATATAGTAACATGTCAGGAAATAATCTTAATTCTAATATTCATTTGTATATTTACCACTATTAATATAAAAATCCAAATAAATTATCACTTTTACATAAAATATAAACATGCTTTCCTCAGTATAATCAAACCAAATTTTAAAATATCCAGTATATAATCCAACTTCAAACATTTTCAATATTCTGTGAATAGCAATTAAGAAAATACAATCTGAAAGGTCACTAGTTATATATTAATGAAGATCAATAGGTATTTTTTTCCTCTGTATATTTCACAAGTTTGTTCAATTTTCCCAGCACCCCTAAGAAGGAAATGTAGGCTTTGTCCTAATGTATACTATAAAGATTTTGTTTAAAGAAATGAGATAGTATATATAAAACTATTTTAGACATAGGTTTCATGACTCTGTAAAGTAGTGCTACTACCATGTTCCCTTCACTGTGGATATATATTTTTTTTACATTTCAACATCTCTACATTCATACAAAACTCTTTTTCAAAAAAATTTGAATTTTTTTTTCTTTTCATATTTGTGCTAATTAGTAACAGAACATCTAACAACTGACATCATCTTACATTGATGAAATGTAGTACATTAATTTGAATATAAGAAAGAAAAAAAATTTATTCTATTTTTCATTATACCACAAAGAATAAGAAACCAAACCTAGCATCACACATTAGGAAATGCATTCAATATGTGTTACACATTCTTTGGGTAAGTGTAAGATTCACTTACAAAGAGAAAGTAATAGCATAGAAATATAAAAGACCTATGACACAATATTTACCTACACCCAGTTCTTAAATTTGCAAGCTTGTTAATAAATTAACAGTGGTAAAAATTGTATGGTATTTTCTTTTTGCTACCAAAACTATACTGCAGATTAAATCTGCATCGAAGATATAAATATTATACAGCAAAACAGTGTACTCCTAGGAGAAATGTTACTTATTTACAAAAGAAATATTATTTTTGTAATACCAGTAAGATGGAAAAAAGGTAAGCACGCATCAACTTGTGTCAAAAAGATTCCAGAGAATCATGGGAAGATGGAAATTACCACAAATCTATGCCTAAGACTCTGCCACAGTGCCTCAAATCAGCTCGTAAGGCATTTATCAGAAATGGGTCATTCTTACATTGTTATCTGTCATTAACATCCTAGAGTAACACGTCCTGAAAGACTGGCTTGGCCATTAAAAAATAAGTCCCTGAGGAACTACACATGTGTTGATTAGGAGCAAGAAATGTGGCAAAATTGCAAAGGAGATTCATATCACAGTCTTACTTAAGTCAATTAGTTAAGCTAAGAAATATCAATAAAAGATGAGTGGTGAGAGACACTCAAGTTTACTGAGAGATATGAACTCTAAGCTAAACAACAGAACTGCCATGATCAAGAACTGGCCCTAAAATCGTGAGAAAAATCACATAATGGAAACTGTAATTTAATAATTATCTGATAGAATACTTATTGGGTTAAGTTCTTGCTTTTTGAGGTTTAAAAAAATCACCAAATTCCTCTCTCACTCTAGTGAATCATGGAATAATGACCTGGATTATATTTCCATTAAGATCATATCTCTACTGGAAGATAAATGAGGAAAAAATAATTTAACTCTGAAAGCTATAATACTTAGAAAGAAGAAAGTGGGTATTAAAAACAAGAGGAAACAATGGGCCAATTGGGGGCTCGTGAGGAAACTATTAAAATACAATCATTCTAATTTTGAACAAGGAATCTATAAACATATTTGAGCTTCTGAGTACTTTGTATGTGTAGCTCTGCCAGATTTTCGTGGTCTGTAGTTTCATTCAGTCTGGCACCTCTAATGTTCACACAGACTGTTTCAAAATGAAATTGCAAAACAAAGAAAGATCAAAGTATATTTAAATATGTGGATGAGGCTGAAGGATCTGTCAGTAGAAAAGATCTCCAAGATAGAAGTTATGATCTTTAAAAGACAGCAATGGAACTTTAAAATCACCAATGGAACCCAAACAAAATATCATTTAGATCCAGAACTTGAGGTATTTGTGCAATCAGGTTTGGATATGGACTTCCCAATTAACTTCTGAATTTCAGGTATTTTATTTTTTTTTAATCTAGTCTGAGCTATTAATTTTTTTAAAAGAGTTTATTTATTATGCATACAAGAGCTGGGGTAAAGGCCAGAGGCATGGGGGGGGGGGGGCGGCGGTGGGAGGAGGTGAGAGGATTCGCCAGAGACAGAACAGGGAGCAGAAAAGGCAGATCCACTGAAATACACTGCTGAGGGGCCAGAGAGGCAAGCGAGGTCTGCTGAGCCATATGGGACCCTTCCCTGGCCTGGAATCGAACTTCCACTACAGTAACTACAGAAGCCCTACAGTGTGGTGCTCAACCCCTAGTGCCACAAGGTAGGCGCCTAGGTATTTTAAAAGGCAGCGGTTTCTAGTTCATTTCATGAAGAATACCACAGGTTAGAAAGTCAAATTTATGAAGGCCAAGTGGGTGAAGCCCTAAAATTTATTTAATAAAGTCACCTCTTATTCAAGAGGTGGAATCCAAGGCTTAGAGAACAAAAGAGACTTTCTAAAGATTATACGATTTCTAATGTAAAGGAGGAAACAGATCCCACATCTCCTCACTTACTGCCAAGTGTTCTTTCCCTATATCACCAAACTCTCCTTAAAACACAATATAAAACATTGAAACATGAGGGACTGGCTTACCTTAAGTCATACTTGAGTTTTGGCAGCATCTCACTATTTCGTAAAGGCATAGCTATCTAAGTTACTAAAGACTGACAGTACTATTTCAGCAAAGTTTATTGTTCACATGAAACCATTACAAAGTATAGTAAGAGACAGAACAAATTTGATTTTGAGGTTGACTTTTTGTGCTTAGAGCATGTGATGAGGGGAAATGTTCTGACAGTTCAAGCTTACTCAAGCTTAATGACAGATCTAAATTGGAGCTTGGAGATAAAAAGAAATTCTTTAGTGATGCCTCAGTTGTCATTGATTGCTATGTGCAATTTTAAAGCTATTCAAGATGAGAATTGCCAGCTTGGTTCTAAAAGGGGAGAAAGTGGTACACAAGATTAGAGGCTGGTACAAATGCTATCTTGGTTTAAAAAGAGGACAGTTTTGTATCACATACATAGGTGACAATCGTGACTACATATAGACATTTATCAGCAGGAAATGACTCAATGGATGTTCCGAGTAGTGTAAGCACCAGCTGTGCTAAGGAAGATGAAAACGAAAGGCGATTTGCCTTATAAGGATCCACAGCAGTAAGATGGCTGAAAGAAAAAAAATAATGAAAGCAGTTGCTGAAGCTGAGAGCTAATAAAAAAAATAATAAAAAACTATCTTCATAAATTATAGGATATCTTCCTCCTACTTGCTGGAAATCTTTGAATTAAAAAGATATAGAGTCCATTTTGAGAAATTCAATTTCATCAAATGGAAAGTGAAAGCGTCTCCAATTCTACATATGCACTGAAGCCTTCATGCCCCATTTGCACTACTCGTATTGAATTCCATAATAAGTTTCTACCTATTGAGTCCAAATAAATGGCAGTTATCAAAATTCTCTATTTTTAACTGAACTTTAACGTCATTTTCTACTACTTTATCCTTAAAATATCCTACATCCTTGAGACTACTAATTAATATATACATTTTCTCCTTAATAGGCTAGTAGTATCATTAATTTAACAGTAGAAACTAGAGTAGAGAAATGAAGCAGTCACCAAGATACTTTTACACAAAAAAAATTTTACCTATGGGTAGGATAGATGGCCTAAGAAAAAATACAACACAATAGACACTTTCCTCTGGAACACCTTTAATTATTCCTCATTCCCTGAATAAACTGCATATTCATGCTCAGTGCTTTTTTTTTTTTTAATGAGGTTGTCTATCTATATAAAATACCTTTTTACAGTATGCTTTACCTCATAAATATAATGCATCCTTCAAGCCCTAAATCCAGTATCACTTTAATGGTCAGAAATCTTGTCACAGTGAAATAAATACTCCCACGCTGGATTTTTACAGCACACACTTCCAGCACAGCATTTGTTTACTCTTTTATTTTTTTTATTTTTTATTTTGTTTACTTTTTTATTTCCTCCACCGTAGGGTATCTTATTTGCCTCTGTATATATCCCAGTATTTAACAAATTGACCAAATATAACAAGTACTACCCAAAATATTTACTGAATAAACAAATGAAAATCGACCTTATCAACAGTGTCATATATTTCTTTGAACTACAATTTTCTTTCACTGAGAATTACAACAGAATACGAAATCTAGCTCGATGTAACCCTGCCAGCAACTTTTCTTTTGATGTATTTCACAAAATTCACTTTTTCATTCTAACACTGTATGTCTGAGAGAAAAATCACTTCAGTATGTCTGTTCCCCATTTAAATATTTAATTGTTAACAAAGGAAAATGGACAGCAACTGAATGAGTGTTTGTTTTTGAGCTAGATAACATTTGTATCCTTATTTTGCAGCAATGTAGAGTAATTGAGCAAAAAAAAATTTTTTTTTTCTATTAACCTAGATTGGGACACATAAATATAGAAAGGAAAAAGGTGCTATAGAAATTTTGGAATTCACTCCCTTCAGAATACTGTGTGGGCTAGGAAGAGGGGGAAGGACCTCACACAAGTATCTGTGTGTATACATACATTCACATCTTCTTATTCCCTGACCACCTCACTTGCTTTGGTAGCTTAAGGATATCAGAAGATACAATGACAGTTTCTCATTATATCATGTTGCCTGCCAACATATTTCTTCACACAATTCTTTTATAAGAAACAGAAAATTTTCTCTAAATTTATTTTTTGTTATATGAGTGGACATAAACAGATAAACTAATTTCTTCATAAAGTGAGCTCGCAAAAACAAATACAAATCTTACAACAAACAAAAACATTTTAAATTGTAAATATATCACTCCAGGGGAAATCTCATAGTCCACAAAGGTTACAGATTTGCTAAAAATATGTCCAAACCCCAATACTCTGGATATTTTTCCCTTTTCATCATTTTTTTTTTACTAGAAATAATGCTTCTACCAAAATACTATAATTTCCTATGCTGACTCAAGATCTGCATAGTCTTACATTACTTTCTAAGAAAGACACTACATTACTGTTTACTTTCTCAATTTGAAGTAATAAGGGGGTGTGGGGAAGTTCATTTAAATAAACTTTCATGTGGGTGTTTGCTCCCTGTGAAGGTATATATGATGCTATTCTTGAGCCAGAGCAAAAATATTCTTGACTTTTTCAAGAATGTATATAATCAGTCTAAAATGAGATAGTTACACTTATTGTGCCCTATTTTTAGTTGAATAGTCATGAAAATGATGTAACAAGATATTTTAAATTCTACCATATTTTACAAAGAAAAGATAATCAATTTTGTAACATTTGTTTACACTAAAAGTTACTGAAAAGCAAAACATTTCCAAAATTACATTAGCGCACTATCATTCACATTTTTGTAATATCAAATGTTTCTCCTTTTAAGTAATGCTCTGAAATTATTTCAAGAATGATACTGATGCTAGAGCAAAATAATAACAAAATTGATATAGAGGGACTGCATATAGATCTTATAATAATAATACTGCCTTGTGGTTTTCTTGACATAATAAAGTGGAAACTCATAGTACCCATCACTCCAGAAGGACTCTGGGAAAAGACAGCAATTCCTAAAAGTCACAATTAATTGAATAAGTTAAAATATAAGTGCTGAATTTTACTTAGAGGTCTAAATGACACAGCGCAGCCTACTAATTTGTTCCTAGGAAGAGATTTAAGCACTGTCTCCACATATCACTAATCATTAATACCAAAAGAGATGATTTCCTGATAAATGTATGACCACTACTTACCCATTCATGTCTGCATTTGTGCCTGGCTTTTCATACAACAGACATTCAATTAAATGTTCATTGAATGAATAAATGACTTATTTGGGCTATGTGCTCTCCATTAGCTAAATATTGTAGAACTGACTGTATTTTTACTAACCTTGAAGTATATCCATAATCCAGAAAAGTCTGAGAGGTGCTGCACCAGAACAATGGCAGTCAGGGCTTTGGTGACAGGGATGAGGCTCCACTGTGGGGTGTGAAGACCAGACAAGGCCAAGGCTCCAGCTCAAAATGGTCTGATAATGTCATCTCCAGAAGGGTCTGTGTCTGGGAGGCTGGTGGGTTTTCATAAGAAGGCTGAAGCAGATCAATACTTGGGAGAGAAGACTAAAGACGAACTGGCAGTCTTGAGGGAACACCATGAAGATGAGATTATTCATCATAAGAAGGACACTGAGCATCTGCAGAAAGAAATTGAACATCATAAGCAGAGGATCAAGAAACTAAAACATCATGGGGATAATAAAGTACACACAGATCCTCCTAGAATGACTACATACCGTTTGTCCCTTCTATGTAGAAGTTGTGGGTTAACTGATATTTATCTGTGTGTTGTCAACAGATAAAAATCAATTGTCATCAGTGAAAAGTTATCCAGAAAGTAAGGAAGTCTAGGTTAGAAATGTTAATCCATCAAAATAGTTCATTTAACATATCTTTAACTTTGAAACATTATTGATTTATAGAGAACTCATTTTTTATTCTTTTTTTTTTGCCTTTGGTAACTAAGAAACAGAGATCATTTTATTATACACATTTTAAAAGAATTAATTTGTTCTTATAATAGGTGTGTATTCCTTGCTTTATAATCTAATCATTTAGGTAAATTATATCATCTCATGCTACCCTCTAAAACATGAATCCAGTATTTTCATGTGAAAAAAAGAAAAGCACATTCTACCATGTCAAAGCACACACATTATCTTTGAGATTCTCAAAATTTCGCATAACTCAAAGCTATCTGATTAATATGGTTTCAGTGACCAAGCATATACACATCTTAACTTTTTATACAGTAATGTACTGCTTTCTAAAAGTAAAATAAATTAAGGACTAAGGATGATAGAGAAATACCTTATCAAACCTAGAAAAATTGAACTTATAACTATAACCAAATGATAATCTGATATCAAATTAGATTTTTAATAAATGACATAATTTTTAGATCATACAATGATAGTATTTAAAATTCAAACATTCAGGAAGATACAACTGAAGAAATTGTTCTGGGCAAAAGAAAGTACTGTAAATAACAATTAGCATGATACTTCTGTGATTTTGTTTTATATAGTAAACTTAGAATTTTCACTATATTCTGGGAAGCATTTGATAAAATGCACAATTAAAAAATGTTGTCTTTCAAGAGATCCTGAAAGAGATGTTGAAATTAGGATCTTTTACTTGGTCATTAGTTTTGTTTGTTTTTGCCCCCCCCTTTTTTTTTGCATCAATATATAGTAGCTTTGAAACTCTTATCACAAATTCAGGGTGAAAAATATGGAGCTTTAATTTCCATAACTCGATATCTTTTATATGGACTATCTCTACCTGGGGTTTCCTGTCTTTTTGGAGTTTTCCAGGAATTTGGTAGTTTTCTCTCATCAGGACCTCAATTCTATACAATGGTTTTAGTCAACATTCCATGGAATTTAGAGAAACAGAAATCTGGGGGATGTTAGGGGAAAGAGTGTTAGTCCTAGGTTATTTTTATCTATACACTAAGGTACACTATCCCTATGAGTAAGCAATAGATGTAATCGTTAAGATGAAAGCAAGTGGCATAACCACACTGTATTTCAGTTTCCTCTTCAGTAAATGGACATAATAAAATGTAGTCTACATAATAGTTCTGTTGTAATACTCAGTATCTGTCAAGTAAATGATAAATGTTACCTATTGATAGTTATTTTTATCCCATCCTGTAATAAATGTTTGATCCACACAATCTGCTGACTGGTCCCTATTTCTACCCACTTGTCCAAACCACTTTACATACATGCATGCATACATACATACATACATACATCTCCTACATTTCTGAACACAAGACTTCTTGTGATTTCTGAGCTCTCTTGGTATACTTGGACAGACAGAAAACATTTAAAATTCTAAGGCTGTCTCAAGTTGACCTCCTTAGACATACCAAGTATTCATTCCTACCGTTTTCTGTCAAATCACTCTTGGCAAAGTTAAAAGGTTGAGACCAGATCCATTTATGTCCAAGACTTTAATCCATTTTGAGTGAATTTTCATGTATGCTGTTAAATAGGGATCTTTCTTGATATATACATATATACGAAGATTTATTTATTTTTGCATATAAGAACTGGGATATAGGTCAGAGGTATGGGGGGGGGATTCATCAGAGACAGAGTGGGGAACAGAATAGGTGGATCTAATGAAATACTCTGCTGAGGGGAGTATATATGGTTTGTCTCTCTAAAGATATTAGCATGTTATATGAGAATAGTAAGAGTTTAACTTCTTTCCAATTTGTATTCCTTCTACCTCATTTTCTTGCTTAATTGCTTCATGGAGGACTATGGTAAATAACAAGTGGTGATAGTGGGCATCACTTGTCTTGTCCTGATGTTGGTGGAAACATTTGCTCCTGAGTATGATACCGGCTGTGGGTTTGACCCATTTTTTAATCACACATATATGAACACCCCTCAGTGTGTTCTTCCCTTCATCTACTCCGACTTTACTATTTAAAAGGCAATAAAAAATTAATTTTATTTGGGAGAAAAGGAGGCAAGGAGGGAGTTTTTTTCTAACTTGTTACTATATTTTTTCCAAATTTATGGGATGTACTTTACACCCAAAATTCTTCAAGTTTTAAACTTCTGCAAGTCAAAAGTATCATTTTGTTATACCTCTAAAGAGAAATACAAAAATACATAATTAGCTCACTTTGGGACAGTGAATATCTCATAACCTTACTGGAACAAAGAGGAGAATAATTTTGGGTAGCAAAAATTCCTGGGAAAACGTAGCAACTATTCTATTAAAATAAAATTCTACCAGCTACAATATGAAAGTAACAATAATGTTCTTTTATTTGTTAAATAGATATGAATTAAGGCATATTTTAAGCTGATTCAAATTTTCATTCCATAATTTCTCTACCAGTGAATGTTATTCAGGACTTAGGTAAGCTCCAGGAGGTTATATGCTATGAAAACTCTCAAAATTATTAAGATAGAAAAAAATTCAATAAAAATTAAAAATGAAGTTTCATTTGCAAACAAAAATTCCATTTTTATAACAAAAACACAAAATCCATAAGTTAAAGATTATATGCTATACTTGCCAGGAATCTGAGAAGAAAATGAAATAATTTACTGTATCTCATCTTTAGTAAGAATTATCCAAAATTAAGAAGACAAAAAAAAAGTCAACTTGGAAATATTAAGCCCCCAGAACTGCAAGATGAATCAATATTGCTCTATGTTTCTTTAAATTGATACATTTTAAGCATGCTAGCCTATCTTCTTGAAGGGAAATAAGGAAGATGCATTATTTTCAAGAATTAGTATCAGTTAAACATTAAGAATGACTGAAAAACAGGTTAAAAAGAAATCCACCTCTAGGGTAAAAATAAAACTTTCATATAGTTGTTTTTCTCTCCTTTGCAAGAAAAAAAAAAACCTTATGTGATTTATTTTTAATTTGGAGTACAGTATAATTTAAAACTAGGGAATGTTTAAAAATGTGTACCAGAAAGAAATTACAACATGACTGAGACAGAAAAAACTTAAGAACTCAAAAACTATATTAAATTACCTAACACTACAAGACAAATAAAACTACTTGATCTAAAGTTTAACCACAAGTTATGTAGAATATAGGCCTTGGCTAAATGTTTTCCACATTGAATCTTCAATATTCAGAACATTAAATAAAATATGAAAATCACTCCATAAATACTAGTTGAGTAAAAAATAATCATTTTATCCTCACTACATATTTGCTACATAATGGACTAATTTTCAGTTGAATTTCATAAGCAGGAATGGTGAGCGATTTTATTTTCAAATAACATACTCACAGCCATGAAACATTAACAAGTCTTAATCCAGTTAAGTGCTCTTTCTTTAAGAGCAGAGCAAGATTTCTGAAATTATCAAAGCATTTGTACATCATTGAATGACTTGGAACTACTGTTTTAAATCCATACAGATATTGCTTAGCACTTTCTTAGACTCAGAAATAATTATTTTTTTGGTTTTATTTTAAAGCTCTGTTGAAGGACAAACATAATTTCTTTGTAAGCATTTGTTCATCTATCCATTCATTCATCCATCCTTTTTAAACTCAGTGCTACCACTCAACACTGCAATAAGGGAGCCATATAAATAAAATAAAGCTGATAAAGTCTAAACTACTATAAGTAATCTAACTGATCCTACTTTGTGTTTAAAGAGCATTATGACTTTGTCACACCTTTGAACTTTTCACAGTATGACATTAATATGGCACATAGGTTTAGCTATAGAGTGTTCAGCATAATTTTTCAAGCAGCTCCCTTCTTTTACCAGAATAGATTGAGATGACAATCCCCTAGGCTATGACTTCGGAATTACATTTATTCCTGGGATTACAGAGAAACACATTAAGGAAAAAATCTAGTCAACCCAAAACTATATAGTAGAGCTCAAGATTGAATTAAAGATATGCTAAATAAGGAAAGAGTTTAAAAACTCAAAGATTTTTTTCTTAAAGATTTATTCATTTATGCATACAAGAGCTGGGGTACAGGCCAGACTCCAGGGAGGTGAGAGGATTCACCAGAGACAAGGTGGGGAGCAGAACAAGCAGACTGACTGAAACACACTGCTGAGGAGAGCAGTAGGTGAGGCCGGAGAGGTCTGCTATGTCATATGGGTCCCCTCCCTGGCCAGAGGCAGGGATTGAACTTGTGCTGCAGTGGCTGCGGTTTGCTTCATAGTGCATTGCTTAACCCACTGTGCCACCAGGGAGGCCCAAAAAAATCAAAGATATTTAGCAATGAAAAAAGTTAAGGATAAGGTAAGTTTATAGTCTTCAAATATTTGAAAGGTTTTAAGGTTCCAAAAAGAAGTGTATTTGTTCTAGGGGTAGAACTAGTACTGGTGTTTGGAAGGTTAAGAATACAAGTTTCAGATGAATATAACAAGTCAGGGCTAGTCAAATACAGAATGGGTTATGCAACTCAATCCATGTTTAAATCCTCATTATTTTTTGTCACTGGTCTGATACCAACTGTAGGTTAGAAAACCATTTGGTAGGGGTTGATGTAATCCAATTCGATCATTACATTCAGGTTTGGATTTCATGACCTTTCAAGTCCATTCCAATCCTGAGATTCATTGAGGCTCTGAAACCCACTCCACTGGGAGTGTTGCCTGCCAAATTAGTCTTTGCATGAAAGGCACAAAATGATGTCAATTGTTGCAGCTGCAGTGAGTCAGCTGGAAACCGCTTGACAAAGGCAAAGTTCAACCTAGTTACTAAACCCCAACTAATTTTAAATGATTTTAGCTTTCTTAGATGGTTCCAGAATTACACACTCAATTAATGCTGTTGATGTCAGCCAAGTCTCCACGAAAAGAAATGGAAAGCACGGCAAGTATTTGGATAAGTCAAAGCAAAGAAACTTAATCTTTCTGTTCTAACGCTATCTTTAGTGATCCTAAAAACTCAGACCAAAAGGATATCAGAATTCAGGACACAGGGGGTTGAGCTGGAAAATAAGAGCTCTTGGTTCTAGTCCCTGCTGCATTTCCCTATTCTTGTAAGAACAGAGATCTAGGATTTAGACATATCAAACTTGAATGTTTAAACCACTAATAGCTCCAGGGCTTTGGAGGAGCTACCATATAGCTGAATCTCTTTAGCCTTTCTATAATAATAGCAACTATTTATTGATAGCCTGCTATGTGCCTGCTACTGTACTAGAACTTCAAATGCATACTTATAATTTTTACATAATTTCTAAAAGATGGGCATTGTTACCTCATTTTAGAAATGAAGAAATGGATTTTTGAAAACTGTAGTTACTTCTTCAAGCCACATAATTATTTCCTACTAATTTATCATGTTGACCATATTTTTTTTTCATTTCATGGTAAATTCTAGACAATGAGATACCAAAAATGTACTATGTATCTTCCAGAAGGATTTCCTTGAAGAAAGGGCCATGCCCTTCTTGTGCTCTGCCTCTACCCTGATGTCTAGAAGATATCTACAACAGGTTGAGTTCTCACAACTACCGAGGGCTACACCAAAGACTGAGGAAGTCATGAATGAACAGGAAAGAGTCAGGTGATGTTGTGCAACCACCATCTCTCTCTTTCACAGTATAAAAATGAAGTCTTTAACATGGAAATAAATACACTTTCATCATTTTAAATATTATGGGATACTATTAATTTGAACTTTAGCTAAATAATGCTAAACTTAATTCTACGTGATAAAACACATCCAAATAAGTTGTTTCTGGATCAGAAGCTAATGCTAGAGTATAATGTGAGAGGTTTGGTTATTAAATGATGTGCAGATAGTAATGACAGAAGCTGAAAAGTGATCTAACAACTGAGAATTTCTGTAGGTTATTAAATTGTACATGGTAAATTTGGGGGCAGTTTAAGAAGCAATATACACATACAAAATAAGTTCCAATGGTTATCATGATAAACTAGCACACTGAAAAATCAATCTTCACTATGACAATCCTCTATAATCAGACAATAATAATAAACCAGTCATACTTTCATACCAGAGGGCAATGAGCCATCCTCTGTTTGATTCACTGATTTAAATAGCTGTGCCATAGTCTTCTATGTACTATGCATGCTTTAAACAATATGATCCAAGTCCTAAGAACCTATTGAAGACACAGAAATCGAAAAGCATAATCCCTGTGCTCTAATGAAAAAGATGTAAAATGTAACAAATAAACAAATAGGGCCTCCCTAATGGTCTAGGAGTTAAGTCTCTGCACTATCACCCATACAGCCTGAATTTGATTTTGATCCTTGGCCAAGGAGCTAACCCACATGGTGTAGTAGACCTCTGAGCTGTCTCACCCACTGCTCCCTTCAGTAGTTTATTTAGTAGATCAGACTGTTCTGCTCCCTACCTCTCTGGTGAATTCTCTTACCCCTGTATGTCTGGTATACATACCAGTTCTTCTGTACAGCAATAAATAAATAAAATCTTTAAAAAATGTAAATACATAGAAGTGTATGTTGTAGTGCACAAGAGCACTACAACAACTGCTTCCCAGAGCAGCACTTGCTACTGGACTGTAGGGAGGGAAGAAAACAAAGATTTCTCAAAAGCAGCAACAGTTGACCTGAGTCCTCAGCAATCACATAGGAGTTAACCAGACACAGAAAGAACATGGAAACACTCTAACATAGTACACAGTAAGGCACAAACATACAAAATCAACAACTTGGCACATTTGGGCGATGTATAAAGTGCTATAGAAGAAGGTGAGAATGGAGATACGATAAAAAGGCAAGATACTGAGAGACCAGTTACATCGAACAAAAGAGCTTAAATTTTATCCTTAAGATATCAGAGATTTTTAATGAGTACTTAAATAATCAAATATATTTTCAAAGATAATTCTGTCAAGAATTTGCAGATAGATTGGAGGGGACAAGACTAGCAGCAGAAAAATAAGTCGGAAATTGCTGGTATAACTGGATAAAAGGAATTATGTGGAACAGAAAGAAAGCAATTATATTGCAGATGTAAGTTGACAGACACTTTAGAGGTATTTAAAAGAACCCAGAGAGGACTGCCCAACTTAACAATCTTGAGGAATGTTCAGTTCCACACCGAGAATCTCGGGGCTATGTGAAAGCAAACCTCAGACTGACATGAGTCAAGGACCAAAAAGGCAATGAAACATGGAGACAAGCACATGTAAAGGAATGAAACTAAACTACTAATGTTTAGTTTCTCATACTCCAATTCAAAACAGATTAAAGATTTGAATATAAGATCTGAAACTAAAATATATAGAAGAAAAAATAGATGATAAGCTCTTTCACATCAGTCTTACTGAGGTCTTTGTGGACACATCTACAACAGCAAGAGAACAAATGAGAATACAAAGAAGTGATCAAACCAAAACCTTCTAAACAGCGAAAGAAACCAAACCAACCTTAGAAAGAAAAGGCAGCCTAGTAAATGGGAAAATATATTTGCAAACCCTATGTCAGACAAGGTATTAATATCTAAAATACATGAACAATTCACACAACTTAAGAAGTCAAGGAACATTAAATGTGCAAGGATGTGGAGAAAAAGTATATACCTTTATATACTATCAGTGGTTATAGAAATCAGTATAGAAAGTAGGGAAACAGTATGAAGTTTCCTCAAAAATTAAAAAAAATCAATCATAAATCTAGCAATTCTACTTTTAGACATTTATCTAAATATAAAAACTTTAAGATGGTTCTGAAACCACTAATGCCAAGTTGCTCAGTCATATTGGGTCTCCACCATGTACATAGAAAATATACATGTTATTATTAAAACTTCTATGTGGCTGTTTCTTTTATGCAAAAAAAAGGATTTTTTTAATATATCATGAAGCAAAGACAGTGTTGACACATCAACAATAGGATAATTACAACTGATTTTGAAAGGTAACACTGACAAAGAAAACGGTCAGGTTAAATGTAAGAGACTAGGAACAGTGTTCTCAATATGTAGTTTGACAGTTAAAAAAGAAGTAAAGATGAACACATTGCTATCATGTCATCTGTGCTTGACATGTGATAACACAAAGCAGTTACCAATTACTTCTAGCCAGATATGCACATGAGAAGCATATATGGACTTCATACCTTCTCCACTCCAATATCTCTACCTTCTGAAAATAGTTAAGTGTACACTACCAGCTCTGTGCTACTTTCTACAGGAAAGTCTACAGCTTTCTTAAGGTACTAGAGATGTAACAGAGGCACCACACATTCCCAAAAATGTTCATTATTTTTTCATTACTTCAAAAATCATTTAGTGGGCTCTACTATATACTGGACATGGTATATGTCCAGAAATACAAATACAAATACAGAAATGGAAATACAAAAGTAAATAAAGGTGTAGTTTTCATTTTCTATCTAGACGCTTCCAAAGAGGACAATGACCAGTAGTGAATAGGAATGGCAAGAGATTCTCCAAGATGGCAGAAATTGAGCTGTACCTCACAGGAATATAAGTTGTTCACAACAGTGTTTCTTAAATTTGCACACACCAAAGGACATCATTAAAATATAGACTCTGATTTAGTAAGCCGCAGTAGAGTTCAAGATTCTTTAATGGGCTTCCAATTTACTCTAATCCTGCTGGCCCATCATGTGTATCAAGAAGTCACAAAATTTCTAAAAAGCAGTATTAGCTAGGAGTCACATGTGAGTTTTATTTCTAATTTTTTTCTCTCATAATATTTAATCATTTTGTTACATATCTTTTTAGTGTTTTGATTGTTTTCTACTGCAGTAGAAACTTAGTTTCTTCATGAAAAAAATCTCATATCTATTCTCTTAATTAGGATTAGGGAGAGGATATAAAGGCTTTCCTATTTTCTCCTAAACGGTTCTACTTTTACAGAATTTGATTGGAATTATCTCAATTATCATTGAAATAATAAAAATTTTTACTAGTAATCTGTAAAAACTAAACTAGATAAAACAAAAGCAAAGTTCCACTATGGCCAACTCTACCACTAATATTCAATATTATAATCCTCATTGTTAAAATGATGGCATAAATACTCTGCTCAATTCCCCACCACCTCAATAGCCTTCTAACTAAAATATAATTAAAATCTGCTCCTGAATATTCAGTTGCCTGAATTTCCATATTCTGGTAAAAGTCTTTGCTAACACAAAAGTGCCTAAATCTCTCATGTTGGCCTCGCTAGCATATCCTCTTCTTCACCAAACTTATCCCCAACCTCGGTCACCTCATTCCTTTTTCTAATACTAAGGTCCCTACTTTCTCAATTTTTTAAATCAAATTTTATTGAGCACCTAGTTTGTGACCTAGACTATCCAACTTAAAATGATTATAAAGAGCTTATTCTTCAAATAATACTGTTCATTTTAATATATATGAATATAGATTGAAACAACTATGAATTTATTTCAAGTACAATTTATTCTATATTTTTAAATGTCAGAAATAAATCATTTTTAAGCCCATAGTTTTGTAGAAATCTAATTATAATTTTATGATATAAGTTCTCCTATTTCTGTAAAATATGTGAGTTTAAAAGTCTTACAGGTTTTAAAAAATAGTCTATAATCATCATTTTAGAATCTTAGATTATAAAGTTTTCAAATATTGGAAAATACTAAATTCAATATGTAAGTAAAGGATACACTTCACAATGTGTACATTACCTACTTTTTGCTCAGATGTCTAGGAATTGGGATACCATTTCTGCTCTTAGAATCAACAAGGGAAAGTACTGTCAAAAGACATCCTCAAAATATTTAAATACAATCACCTTGTTTCCCCTTAATTCTCCACATTGAGGCATTCTAATTCATGACAGGTCTTATAGAGCCTTCACCATCCTGATCCCTGTCAGGACACATAGCGCTATTCATAGAACAGGGCAATCAAGACGAATCAACAGAGTGTACCAGAAAAGACCCTGGATAATCTAAAGTTAAAGACTTGGATAATCTAAACTTTTAAGGGTATCATATCTTCAGTTCAAACTCAGTTCATGGAGTTCTTTACCACAACCAGCTACCACATATATTGAACTTAATTAACCAATTTAAAATACCTATATAAAGTAAGTTATAACTGTGCTTGTTAATTTTTTTTGTTAGTTTCAACACAATATTCCAGGCCTGAGGAGGTTGTAACTTGTCTCAATAAGCTGTGTTCTTAACTATTCCTCCCAATTTTTCATCTGAAAATATGATAGGCTTATCATAGATGACTTAAACCAAATAACTAATAACAATTTTCAACCATGAAAAAGACAGACCTTGTGGCACTCCCAGATGTAAGCAAGCCATTCATATTTTTCTTTTCTATTTGTCCCTTTTGTAAGTATTTTCTTATGATACTAATATGTTTGTTATAAAAATTTCAATAATAAAGTTGAAACTGGAATACTAGCATCGCAACCCTACTCTCCAGAGGTAGCAACTTAGAATATTTTGGTACATATTTGTCTATCTAACCAAATCTTACTCTAATTTTAGATATATATTTGTACTTTTCCAAATATTTTCCATTCCCATTGAAAAGGTTGTGTGGCAACTTTTTTTTCACTTAAATTATTATTGGCTACAAGTAAATGTTATTGTCTACAAATAAATGTTATAGTCTAGCCTCTCTGAACTTCTATTGGTATAAAGAACTTAAAGAACCATCTTCTTTGTTCTCAAATGGCTAGTTTTCAAACTATCATTCAATGAAAATATTATTATCACTAATTATGAGAGGGAACCTTTAGGGTCAGAGAAAATTATCAGGTCTTTCCACCCTCCCGCGACTGGTATAATGGCGGACACCTGAGGTGCTGCACGCATGCCTAGGTGGGCATACACAAGTGGGCGCACCTGGGATTAGACACGGGCATATAAGGGCGGCATCATGAGGATGCCAGTACCAGCAAGAGCAGCAAGAGCACCAGCAGGAGGAACAGGATGCCAGTAGTAGTAGCAGAGAGAAGCAGCAGCAAAGCAGCCAAGAGGGTGAGATGTGCCAGCACCCATGCCTGCCATGTACCTGGCCACCTCTGGATATCAAACCTAAAAAGCCACTGAGGGCTCCAAGACTCTTTCCTTTACCCCGTCTGCTAGAAACATCCAGAACCTGCTCTGTGCCCCTTGCTGTTACTACAAACCTATGTACTTCTAAAGTCCCGTATATACTTGTTTCTATTTCAGGACTTTCATTTGACTTGCCAATATTACTCCATCTTAAATACAGAAAGAAGAAATATATATATATATATATATATTACCCTCTGTATCTTTTCAGGACTTCCCATAAACTGTTAATATTTGTTGGTTATTATTTATCAGCACTACTTGATATTAGTACTGGTAACTTTAAGTAAAATTATTTAATTGAAAGAAAAAGTAGAGAAAAATAGAAAATACTGCAAGTGAAGAATTAATAGCAAGTTTGGAATGATTCCCTTAATTTCACAGATGTTTGAGGACATGGTCCTTGATAAATTCTTCTATCAAGAGTAACTCAAGGTACTTTAAAGAATATCAGGACTAATCAAGGTTACTCTCTCCCCACCATGCTACTGTACCTCATAAGAAAGTGCCTTTATCAAATAATATCTAACCAGTATTAGTGGGAAGTTTACCACCAAAAATAAGGAAACTAAATTTAAAAAACTGAAGATATAGATTAGCTAGGCATAAAACGTAAGAGAACCCTAAGAGCTAATTAAATCACTTCAACTGAGATGTTAGGTTACCAATCCAGTCTTATCACTCATAACGCCAGGCATCTTAAGTGCAGACTGACAAGATTCCTGTAGGGACAAATGTGGAACTGTACAATGCTCCTTAACCCTCCTCTACCTGGCAGATTTTGGACTTGTCAGCCTCCCTAATGATATGTTAAATTCCTTACAATCAACAGTTGCATATATACACACATACATACATACTACATACATACTGTAATTTTACTTTTCTGGAGTATCCTGGTTCTAGGATCCATTGCAGAATCCCCACACTGACCAACTTTCAGGTCTCAAAATTAAAACATAGCTTTACTCTTCCTTACTACAATTTAATAATTTTATTCATGTTAAGAAGGGGTTTATTCATCCCTCATAATCAGGGAAATGCAAATCAAGACCACAGTGAGGTACCACCTCACACCAGTAAGAATGACACACATCAAAAAAACCAACAACAACAAATGCTGGCGAGGATGTGGAGAAAAAGGAACCCTGGTACACTGCTGGTGGGAATGCAAGCTAATCCAACCATTATGGAAGGCCGTATAGAGGTTCCTCAGTCTACTAGAAATGGAACTACCATATGACCTGGTAATCCCACTCCTAGGAATCTATCCAAAGGACACAAAAACACTGATCCAGAAGAGCACCTGTACTCCTATGTTTATCGCAGCACTGTTTGTAATTGGTAAGACCTGGAAACAACCCTAATGCCCCAAAATAGATGACTGGGTCAAGAAGATGTGGTACATATACACAATGGAATACTATTCAGCAATCAGAAATGAAAAACTAGGGGCATTTATAGAAACATGGATGGAGCTAGAAGGAATTATACTTAGTGAAACAAATCAGAAGGCAAGAAAAAAATATCGGATGGCTTCACTATTAGGAGGAATATGAAAGAGCAACAACAATAAAGAATAAGCTCAAGGAATTGGGCAATTATAACCAAAAGTAAACAAAAAACCTCAACAAGACCAAAAAGCCAGGATAAACCAAAGGGACCATGGTGAGGGGAGAGGACGGGAGGAGGTCAAAGATGGGGAAGAGGCCAGAGGGTGCACAAGGGACTGAGGTAATGGTATACCAGTGAAATGGTGGTGGGTACTCCCTGGGGACTACAAATGATGTCAAATATAATTAATAAAAAAGGGGATTATTTAAGTATATTTTACTCCTTTTTTACCCAAAATGATGCTGTACATACTTGATCAAAGTAGACACACCAGCCTTTCTTGCAGCACAACCTCTGGTGAGAATATACTTGTGAGTTACTTCATCCAGATTTTTTTTTAAATTAAATTTCTTTAAGTATATTTGACATCATTTGTATTCCCCAGGGAGTTCCCACCACCATTCCACCCATGCACCATCACCTCAGTCTCTTGTGCTCTTTCTGCTCTTATCCCCGTCTTTTCCCTTCCTTCCTTCACCTCCCCACCATGGTCCCTGTGGTTTATCTTTGACCTTTTGGTCTTGTTGAGGTTTTTTTTTTATTGCTTAATTGCCCTTTTCATTGATCTCATTATTTTTCTTATTCTTTTTTGTTGTTGTAGCTGTTGCTCTTTCACATTCCTCCTAGTAATGAAACCATCCGATATTTTTTTCTTGCCTTCTGATTTGTTTCACTAAGTATAATTCCTTCTAGCTCCATCCATGTTTCTATAAATGCCCCTAGTTTTTCATTTCTGATTGCTGAATAGTATTCCATTGTGTATATGTACCACATCTTCTTGACCCAGTCATCTATTTTGGGGCATTAGGGTTGTTTCCAGGTCTTACCAATTACAAACAGTGCTGCGATAAACATAGGAGTACAGGTGCTCTTCTGGATCAGTGTTTTTGTGTCCTTTGGATAGATTCCTAGGAGTGGGATTACCAGGTCATATGGTAGTTCCATTTCTAGTAGACTGAGGAACCTCTATACGGCCTTCCATAATGGTTGGATTAGCTTGCATTCCCACCAGCAGTGTACCAGGGTTCCTTTTTCTCCACATCCTCGCCAGCATTTGTTGTTGTTGGTTTTTTTGATGTGTGTCATTCTTACTGGTGTGAGGTGGTACCTCACTGTGGTCTTGATTTGCATTTCCCTGATTATGAGGGGTGTTGAGCATTTTCTAATGTGCTTGTTGGCCATATGTATGTCCTCTTTGGAGAAGTGTCTGTTAAATTCTTCTGCCCATTTTTTGATTGGGTTTTTTACTTTATTTTTCTTGAGTCTTATGAGTTCTTTGCATATCTTTGTGATCAGACCCTTGTCCGTTAGTGAGGTGCAAAGATTTTTTCACATTCAGTGGGGTTTCTTTTGGTTTTGTTTAATGTTTTCTTTGCTGAACAGAAACTTTTTTTTCTTTATTAAATTAATTAATTAATTAATTGATTTTTAAAATAATTATATTTGACATCATTTGTATTCCCCAGGGAGTACCCACTTTTTATCTTGATGTAGTCCCATCTGTTTATCTTCTCTCTCATTTTTATTGCTTTGGGGACTGCCACCTTGAAAGCGCTATTGAGATGTATGTCTTGCAATATTTTACCTATGTTTTCCTCTATATATTTTATAGTTTCAGGTCTTACATTTAGGTCTCTTATCCATTTTGAGTTGATTTTCATACATGGTGTGAGATAGTGGTCCAGTTTCATTTTTTTGCATACAGTAAACCAGTTCTACCAGCATCATTTGTTGAATAAGCTGTCTTTGTCCCATTGTAAATTCTTTGCTCTTTTGTCAAAAATCAGTTGTCCATATTTGTGTGGTTT
Source organism: Galemys pyrenaicus (assembly GCA_019455555.1). NCBI lineage: Eukaryota > Metazoa > Chordata > Mammalia > Eulipotyphla > Talpidae > Galemys > Galemys pyrenaicus. Next base: position 5,602,237 of record JAGFMF010012000.1, read on the forward strand.
TACTTCTGTGCTTTCTATATGTTCCATTGATCTGTGTGTATGTCTTTGTACCAGTACCATGCTGTTTTAACTACTAATGTTTTGTAGTAGTGTTTGAAGTCTGGGAGTGTAATACCTCCATTCTCCTTTTTTTTTTAGTAGAGCTTTGGCTAATCAGGGTTTTTTGTGTTTCCATATGAATTTCATCAATATTTGGTCTATTTCCTTAAAGAATTTCATTACGAGATTTTTATAGGTATTGTGTTGAATCTGTAGATTGCTTTTGGTAGGATGGCCATTTTGATAATGTTGATTCTTCCTATCCATGAACAAGTGATATCTTTCCATTTCTTTGTGTCCTCTTCTGTTTCTTTTAACAGTGTTTTATAATTTTCTCTGTATAGGTCTTTGTTTCTTTTGTTTGGTTGATCCCCAAGCATTTGATTTTCTTGGTTTCAATTGTAAAGGGTATATTTTCCTTGATTTCTTCTTCTTCAGATTGGTTGTCTGTGTATAGAAAGGCTACTGACTTTTGTGCATTTATTTTGTATCCTACTACTTTACTAAACTGGTTGATTATTTTAATTAGATTTTCTGTAGAGCCTTTAGGGTTTTCCAAGTATATTATCATATCATCTGCAAATAATGATAGTTATACTTCCTCTTTCCCTATTTGGATTCATTGTACATCCTTTTCCTGTCTTAATGCTCTGGCTAAGACTTCCAGTACTATGTTGAAAGGCAGTGGAGAGAGTGGGCATCCCTGTCTTGTCCTGACCTTAAGGGGAATGCTTTCAGTTTTTCACCATTGAGGATAATATTTGCAGTGGGTTTGTCATATATAGTTTTCACCATGTTGAGGTATGGTCCTATTCCAAGGATTTCGAGAGACTTTATTATGAATGGATGATGGACTTTGTCAAATGCCTTTTCCACATCAATTGATGTGATCATATGGTTTTTGTTCTTTTTGTTGATATGACTGATTACACTGATTGATTTTCAGATATTGAACCATCCTTGAGTTTTTGGAATTAATCCTAGTTGATAGTGGTGAATTAACCTTTCTATGCATTGTTGTATTCTGTTGGCTAGAATTTTGTTGAGGATTTTTGCATCTGTGTTCATTAAGGATGTTGGTCTGTAGTTCTCTTTTTTTGTGTTATATTTCTTTGGTTTTGGTATTAGTGTAATATTGGCTTCATAGAACATATTAGGTAGTATTCCTTCTTTCTCAATTTCTTGAAAGAGTTTGCATAGGAAAGGTACTAGTTCACTTCTGAATGTCTGGTATAATTCATTTGTGAATCCATCTGGTCCTGGGCTTTTCTTTTTGGGGAGTGCTTTGATTACTTCTTCAATTTTACCACTTGATATTGGTCTGTTTAATTGTTCTATTTCTTCTTTGTTTAGCTTTGGGTGGTTATGACTTTCTAAAAACTGGTCCATCTCTTCTAGATCTTAACAGAGATCTTATTCCTTTGTTCACACACTTCCTTTACAGCTTGCAAAGGATCTCTATCATCCCACTCCAGAAGAGGAGAAAATAAAAGAAGCACCTGGTGCAGAATCTTAATTCCTACCTCATGTATATGAAGTGCTCAGGATGCTATAAAAATCACCATCTTTAGCCAAGCACAGATGGAAGTTTTGTGTGCTGGCTGTACCAATGTCTTCTGCCAGCCTATAGGAAGAATAGCAAGGTCTTAACAGAAGTATGCTTCTCCAGATGAAGGCAGTACTAAAAGTGCCATGAATCAATATGAATGGAAAACCATTCCAAAAGGCATATTTTGGATTTTTATTTTCAAGAACACATGCCAGACAGGTATCATTTTGATGAAATGAGGTTTGAATTATGCTTTGAGTTACACTACATATTCAATTTCTTTATCTCTAGTAGCATCAATAACTCTAAGAAGTTCTATATTTTTAAAGTATTAATTTTTAATTACACAGTATCAACTCACTCTTTTGGTGTTTAAGTTTCAGGTAAGATGGAACCCTTCTCACTGATTGCAACTATATATCTGGACAGAAAACATACAACAGGTATTTAAAAACTCCAAATAGTGGATAGAACAGGTAGGTCACAGAGCGACAGAATTGTCACCAAATCAATGGTAAAATTTCCATTTTTTTCTCCTGATCTCCTTTGCTGGAATTTAATGCAGTCAGATCCACAGAATGCAACACTGTGATACAGGCAGAACTTCAGGAAAGACTTCAAAATTCTGACTCAGAGATAATACAAAAATTCTCCAGTGTTTTTTCTTTCATGATCAAGCCCCCAATAAACTTGTGGCAGGGGTAATAGAGGTAGCCACAGGAACCCAAAAGAGTCAAATTCCTGAGGGAGGATAAACTTCTTCGTTTATTTTTTTTTTTTAAGTGTGTTACATTTTATTTACACTGTGCCCTTGAGATCCTTTACATTGCCTGGGGGGGAAGCCCGCTGCCTCGCACATCTTCCCCGTGTACTTCCCACCACGGCCTCCGCGTAGCTTCAAACAGTCGTGGCAGGATGGATTTTAAACCAAGGAAATTGGCAAGTGCTATAAATCAGGACTTTTTTAAAACAAAAGTTAATTACTTTAAGTGCTCTTTTAAATAAGAAAGAACAGATAAATTGTTGTGAAAAGGAAAAATCTTTGTGGGAACAAATTATAAATGGACAGTTCCCTCCTCCTCCAGTGTTTATTAGCTGTTCACAT
>JAGFMF010012000.1:5607545-5743559 GCA_019455555.1 Galemys pyrenaicus
AGAAGAAAAAAAAACCACATGATTATATCAATAGATGCTGAGAAAGCTTTCGACAAAGTCCAGCATCCATTTATGATGAAGGCCCTTGGAATTCTGGGGTCAGAAGGACCATATCTTAACTTCTTCATTTAGTGGGGTTGTACTTCCAGAAAGACGGGGTCAACCCCTACTACTTTTTTTTTTCCTTTTCTCTGTCCTTGAATCATTTGGTCCTGAATGCAGACTCAAAAATGGGAAGTATGCTATAGAGCAGCATAACTGGAATACAACCTATGAACTAAGATGGGAATTCCCAGGAATTGGTACTTACCAGGGTGATGACAGAGCAAAACAATCACAGAAACAACCCCAAAAAGTTGTTCATTAACTTCAGGGTTCATTCCAACCTGCATAAGTGTGGATCTAATCCCAATTAGCATACCAAAGTCTTCAATAACTGAATTAATGGCCAGACATGACCCACGTTCCATACTAAACATTGAGAGACATAAAAATCCATAAAGTACAATAAAATTCTCAAACACTGAACTGACAATAGAAATATAACCCATATTATAGATAGAACTTGTGGCCTGAACATAAGCAGGTTGATTATCTGCTAAAAATTAAGTATGTATATACTCTCAGTAGGATTAAACAAGATAGAAAGTCTTATACAATCAAATTCAAAATGTCCAGGATACAATCCAAAACTAACTGGCATATGAAGAACCAGGAAAACCTCATCTAGTGTGGGGAAAAAAGCAAACAACAGATGCCAACACCAAGATGATACAGGTGTTGGCATAACCTAACAAGGACATTAAACAGCCAAAATAAAATGTTTGATTTGCCATCTTGTACACTTTTAAAACAAAGTTTAAAATATAAAATCTCAACAAAGAAATAGAAGATATGAAGAAGAACCAAATGGAAACTTTATAATTGAAAAATATAATCTCACAAAAAATACCTCAGTAACAGACTCAATAGCAGAAAGGAGATGACAGAGTGGTCAGTACACTTGAAGTAAGATCAACAGAAATTATCAAACATGAACCTAGCAGAGAAATAGTTTTTAGAAATGAGCAGAGCCATAGAGACTGTGGAGTAATAAAAAATAAAGTTTAATAGTTCTGTCACAAGTTACAGAACGAGGAAAAACTGCAGAGCTGAAAAAATGAAGCAAAAACAATCACAATCATCTCAAATTAAGATCTCTATCAATTCAAGAAGCTTAAAATAGGATAAACAGAAGAAATCCATAGCCACATGTATCATAATCAAAATATTGTGCAATAAACACCAAAAACAAAATATAAAATCCAAAAACCTTAAAGCAGTCAGACAAAACAGCACATTATCTATGTGGAGAACAATTGTTCAAGTGATAGAGAATTCTGATTAGAAACAACAGAGGCATGGCATTCTCAAAGTTCTGGAAAACTGCCAGAATTTGATAGCCAGTGAAAAATGTCTTCAGTAATGGAGAAATGCATAGCATATAAGCAATTTATAGAATAAATGGGAAGCAATAATGTAGTATGAAGTCAATATTATAATTTAAGTAGTATGATGTTGATTCTAAGTAAACTGTTTGAAAAGTCATAAAAGATAAATGAAAATAATTTTAAACAACATTTAAATAGCCCAAAAGAAAGCTAAAATAAAGAAATGAGTAATAGAAGGAATATATAAATTTTAAATAGGTCTATGATGATAAACCTAAGTCTAAACATCACATTAAATGTGTGACCTAAATATAAAATTAAAATACGGGTTGTCAGAATAGATAAACAAAACCCATTTATAATAGGTCTATAAAAAAAACTTCAAGTATAATAGGTAAAAGAATGGAGAAAGCATTGCTATCAAATATCAATTTAAAGTAGTTAGAGTGATTATATGACAAGTAGACAAAGTATTCCTTAAAGCGGAGAAGTTACCGGGGATAAAAGGGGGGCATTACAACATATATTCTTAATTCATCAAGAACATATCTTTTTAATTCATCGAAAAGACATGCTAATATTAAATGTGTATCTACCTAATAAGCTACAAACTACATCAAAGAAAAAATTAGGGAACTAAAAGAAGAAACAGATAAACTCACAATTATAGTTGGAGACTTCAACACCTCTCAATGATGTATAGACAAAAATTTAGTAGCGACATACATGAACTGAACAATGTCATCAAAACACTGGATCAGATTAACATTAATAGGGAACTCTACCCAGAAACAGCAGTATCTTTTTTTTTAATTTATATATATGATTCTTATATTTTAGAGTTCTCAGTATTTTTTAAATTTTAATCTTGCCTAAGTATTGTAACTTCAGTCTTGCTGTATGTCTCTCACAGGTGTTCATTAATGTGAGAGACAGGAATTTAGCTACGTATTTCTCAACTGAGATGAGTTACCCACTGAGAGTATCTAAGGTGTAGATTTCCCTCTAACTTAAACCAATTTCCCTCATCCCAATATAAAACCCTCCTATATTTGCTAGGAACCACCCTAACCAGCAAAATAAAAGGTAAGAGGAATATATAATTCTGCATTTTACTCCACAGTTTTAAATGTTTTTTAACTTTTTAACTTTAAAATACATTATAAAAATCAGAAATGGGGCCTCCCTGGGGGTGGAAGTGTTGGGTGCCACACTGCAGGGCTTCCGTGACCACTGCAGTGCGAGTTTGATCCCCTGCCAAGTAGGGGACCCACATGGCACAGTAAGACCTCTCCTGCTTTGCCTGCTGCTCCCCTCAGTAGTGTATTTCAGTTTGCCTGTTCTGCTCCCCACTCTGTCTCTGGTGAATCCTCTCACCTCACATAACTCTGGACTCTGGCCTGTACCCCAGCTCTTGTATGCATAAATAAAATCTTTTTAAAAAACAAGAAATGTATATGTAAAACATATATATAAACTACAAAAACAAGTACAGCCAAGACATGTTTTAGAAATAGAACACTACCAGTTCTAAAAACCTCCTATATGTTTCTAGTAGTTACATTTCTCTCTCTTCACATCAGAGATAACCACCATTCTGATTTATATGAAAACTTTTGTTTTACATTTTGCTATTTATGAATGCCCAGATAATAGTTTTTTCCTGTTTTCAGTTGTATAAATCTAAATCATACTGCACCTGTCCATTAGTCTGACTTTTTTCTTTCACACAGTATTATGCAATATGTTTATTGATATTAACAGATGTTATATAGTATCCTATTTTATGAAATGCTAAAATGGTAAAATTCTACTGCTAATGGACATTTGAGTAGTTTTTAGTTTGGAGTTGTTATGGAAAAGTGCTACTATGAACATGTGAAGTACAAATGCAAATTATTTATAGAGTATATAAACAAAACTGGGATTACTAAATCATAGGATATGTAAATCTTTAGTTTTCCTTAAAAATTGCTAAACCTCTTTTCTACTATGTTCCCATTACTGCATTGGGCCACATGCTTTATTCTAGATGTGAAAATATGTCAAGAGAGATATACTTTCATACACTGGTAGCTGATGTCCAAGACAATGAACACTTAGGGAGTGACACAAATATAACCAGTTAGAGGTCCTATGGAGCAACTGTCAAGGAATTGAAAGGCTAGTGGTATGCCATAAAACAAAAATTCAAAGATGTGGAATCCAGAAGCATGACAGCTAGTGTCCAATAGCATCAGTCTAACACTATCACATGCTTGATGAAAATAATGGCAATTGCCTTGTTGATATTGATAAAGCAAACACTCTTTTATGGTAAGATTATGACTGTGCAGATTTCCTTAGACCCTACCCACTTCTTGAAGTTCTTTTCTTTCATGATGATTGTGTGAGACACCTAACACCTTATCATCTTAAATTAAGCAAAGTTAATTTCTATTTGCACTCCAAGATCCTGTCAATTTTCATTAATTTCTTTCCATTCTACGTTTCCAAACCTATGTTATATTTTAACATCAGTAGTTTTAATAACAAAATTTAAGGTGTAATTTCCAGATATTTGATGTCAGGAAATTATACTTAAATAAGCCAGAAATTAAATCTGGAGTCAGATATAACAAGAGTTTTTTACCATGCATTGCAATTTTAAAAGGAAAAATATGATTAAATGTAATTTTTCTATTCAGATAAATTGTTTTGAAAGGAATATGGAAGAATTATTTAAAATAGGTGCCATTCACCAGCACACATGCAGGTTGGTAGCTGCAAGGGCATCACTACTTGAAACAAAAGTACATAACTTTGTTAAAGTAAGTTTTCCTTTATAATCTTATCAATTACCAAGTGTCAGGAATTTTGATGAAAGAAGAAAATGAGTGATTCTTCAATTAAAAACCCCACATGAAGCAAAATAATTTGCAAGTTTAATTTGACACTTACAGACATCTGGAGAAACATTTGGTAAATTTAGAGAAGTTCCACTGGATGTTTCAGAACGCCTTCCTGCATATTTCTCTCATTAAAACCAAAGGCAAATCATTATTTAAAACGACATCATTTTTCTCTGAGTAATTAAGACTAAAATCTAACTTTTAATAACATTTAACTGTACTTTACTTTTTTTAATAACCATTATCTCTTGGTAGGTACAAAATTCTAGAAAGTTATACCAGCTAGACCTAAAGACATATTGACTTTATTCATTAAAATTCTAATTGCCTTGCTGAATTAATCTTGGACTTAGCTGTGTGATTTACTTTGGTTAATGGAAAGTGAATGGATGGAAATTGTGCCATGACCAAACAGAAACTTTGAGCACTTGAGTTGTTCTGGCTCTCTTATTAGTCCTTTTATTTATGTCACAAGAACTGCACCGCCCAAGTCAGAACTGCTTCTTCCACCAAAATCCTCAAGCAAACAAAAACACATGAAAAAAGGCAGAGTTGTTACTGACCTACAGTGGCCTGAAACTGACATGTAATGAGCAAACGAGTGTGATTCTGCTATTATACGTAATTCATATTTAAGAGATGTTTGTTAGGCATCATAGTTTAATGCAAGCTAACTAATACATGTGGTGCTGGTCCTATTGTGGCCTACCTACCCCTTCAGATCAGATAATTTTACATATTATATACTACTTTTTTAAACAATTATGAGGTCATCTAATTTTAAGCTAATCATTTCTCTGCTCTCCTCCATATGTTTATCTTTTATACAAATGTCCAGATGTTAATAATAAATTTTCCAGAAACAGAGGAAATGGAGATAACAGAGGGAAACAGAAAAAGAAAAATGCCCAGAAATCAAAGGCCTGCATCTCAAGACCAAAAGGAAGCACCAAGCACCCACTGGGGTGAATGAGTAAAAGATGCAGTGTCACAGTGATATCATTGGGGCATTCAAAGTTGTTCTTAAAAGCTTCCAACAGAAACAGAAACAACAAATCACATGAAAGGATTTGGGAATCACATGCCATCAGGTTAGACAATGTATCAGAGCTTTTTATAATAAGGTATTTTCAGCTCTGTGATTTATAAAGCTTAACATGTATTTTAAAGGAAAATAAAACTTAATTTCTAAAAGAAAAAAATAATTACGAGAGAGTACACCTCTTATTCCCAGTATTCTTAAGTTTCTGCTATTTATTATAACCAGAATAACTTCAGAATATGATACTTATTTTAGCCTACATACTGTACTCCTGAAGTCCAGTGTTGAAGCAATTTCTCTAAAACTGTAAGAACACTTCAAGAGATACTGAGGGTTGCTGGGAACTGGGAAGGGAGAAATAAGTTACCAGAAGACAGTTATCATATTTGTTACATTATGAAACAAGAAACTTTCTTGTATTCTTTTACAAGTAGTATTGATTTTTTTACTCAGAAAATGTCATGTAAAGCATATTTGAAAATGTTTAAAATGTGGATGGAAACATAATTTGTATTACTTGTCATTAAACATGTATCTGTTTTAATGCCTGTATTAGTATCTGCATAATAACTATACACATCATCTGTAATATGACAACACAAATTTCAATAAGAGAAACAAAGTCAAGCTTCATAATGCAAGGAACATATACAAAATTCAAATACTATAAATGAATTTGAACACTACTGGGAAACAGGGAAACGCTACTGAGTTTAAAAGATATTCTAGTTTTAGAGTCATTCATAGGAACATGGATGGAGCTAGAACGGATTATGCTCGGCAAAATAAGTCAGAAGGCAAAAGAAAAATACCAGATGGTTTCCCCCTTAGGAAGAATATAAGGGAACCAAATAAGGAAAAGAATAATAATAATAAAACATAACAAAAACAAAAAGACAAGGACAAATTGGGGACACAAGGTGGGGAGCAGGGAGGGAAAGGGTTGAGGGCAGACAATAGCACAAGGGACTGAGGTGATGGTGCACTGGTGAAATGGTGATGGGGAATACATGGAGATTACATTTGATGTCAAATATGTATAAATAAAGAAAAAAATTCTAGTTTTATTTCCACTGCACACTTAACTAGAGGGTTACATGATAGGTTTGAGAGCAAAGACCCTAAAAAATATTCTTTAACCAGTGAGAAAACCTTAAAGGAAATCTACACATTTGTATACAAATTTAAGTCTGTGATGTATTTCAAATAAACTAATGGAAATAGTTATGAGAAAACTCATCATTTGCAACTTCAAAACAAATGTTATTTTATCCCAAAATACAAAATACAAGAGTATGCAGTATGTCTATTTCATTTCACTAGTACTAGCCAAAATATGACTGTACATATATTTTTAGTTTTTTTTTTTAATTTCACTAGTGCTTGAGGTAGATTTTTAATTGTATTTAACTGGCTGTATGAAAATGGATTACATACAGAATCAGAACAGGTATAGAGGAAACAATGAATAAAAAATTCAAGGAACTTAAGGTGTCTTAGGAATGGATAAATGGTAAAATTAGATAAGGTATCATTGTGGATGGAAAGGAATAGAAAAAGTAGATGGCAACAGTGATAGCTGATAGAAAAGTAAATGCATCACCAATTTACAAGGATTATAAAATTTTTCAGAAACAAAAAGTCAAGCCAGGAACAAAAACTATCTTATATATTTCCAAAGACCACAATTGTGAAGACGTCTTTATGTAGAAAAATAGAAAGAAGGGTGTGATTAACATACCCTCCCAAAATACCTGTTATTCTAACTTTAAAGACAAAATAAAATTAAAACAGAATTTGACTGGAAAAATTCCAACCTTTAAATAATGCTCTTCAGAGAATGTATTAATAAAAATAGGCTCACTTGCATCATGTATTACCAGCATACAGTTGCATTGATAATACTTCTTTTCTACGTTTACAGAGGAAATTTTTAGGCAGCAGATGAAAAGGGAAGGCAAATATATTGTTTCATTTTTCTCCCTTTGGGGTTACCTCAACTAACATAAATGAAAAGACAGATCCAACAGGTAATATGTGTTCATTGTTGTGGATGCTGCTATAATGACTTTTAGAGATTACCACACTATATATAATTAAGTTTGTACCTCATGAATGCCTGAAGTCAGCTCTCAGAACTACAAGCAGGAATCAAAATCCCTTGGCTTCTGTTCCCTAGTAACAACTGCTTCTTCTTTATGATCTCCTCTGGAAGCTTTCCTTCATGGCATCATTAAGAAAAGGATTTGTGCAAGGCTTTACCTTTAGGCAGGAGGATTCTCACTTGAGACAAGGGATGTTTTGTTGCACAGCTCCAAGGACTATAATTCAAAATGTAGCAAAAGCCAGGATATAGATATTTTTTTGAAGTTTTGTTGGAGTTCTAGACATCAGAGTTAGCATAGATAACAATGTGAATGCCGCCAGTTGGGTTGGCAGAACATGCTCATATTACTCGGGACGGACAATGTGAATACAAATCATGGTCCTCCACTGGAATGTGGAGGCTACAAAACCGTAATTTTTCCACCACCCTCCTTTTAACAGTACAATAAAGTGGATATGGAAAACATCACTGGCAAAAACTAAAAATATTTCCATTTTCTTTTCTGTTTTGTCGCTATGGTTTTGAAAAGACAGTTGATGAAGAAGTAATATCCAAACAATAAAATTATCAGATAATTTTGTTTATGGATAATGGTTAATGGACAGATTATATTAATAAAATAAAGAACTGGGAATTGTAGACTAGATAATGGCCATTTTTTTCTATAGTAGTTTCAATTTATTTTTCTCTATTTTAATTTATTTTTATTGAAACAACATTGCTTATGTTATGCTTCAGGTGTGCATCATTAAAAATAAACATGCATATATATATATATACACTACATTGAGTTCATCACTAAAAGTTCAATTCTAAGTTTCAATTTAGAGACAAGAAAATTGAAACCAAAACTGCATCAGAGAGTACAGAGTAAGATTCTAAGTGCCTAACCAGACTAACTCTGCAAAGGTCTACTTCTCCCTATATAATTTTAAAAAGGTGTTCGTTTAAGATTCTGCATACAAGACTTTCATTGTCCTACATGTCACTGTCTTCCACCCAACCCAAAGCATATCTGAAAATTCTGAAAGGATATTATAGGCAAAACGATAGTGATCCTGGAAATGAAGAATACAAAACAATGATAAATGTTTGTGGTTAAAAATTAGATTTAAAAATATACAAAATCAATAACACATGTCTGATGATGAGTCATTTACTGGAAATAAATGTTCCTACAGCTCTTATATTGTCTGAGATGAGAACAAAGGTGTTGAAATATATTTGGACATTAATGAATTACGTATGTAAATTCTTATTTCTACTGTACTCACTAAAACAATGGGAAAAATATTTCCAACAAGGCAAAGAGGAAATAAATTCTTTAGATTTTCTCTATGTAATTTCAGAGATTTAAATAATTTGTTTCACATCTATATGACTGTTCTATCAACTTTAGACACTATTAACTAACTTTTATGTTCTCTTACCACTTTTGTATCATCACCAAACCCTTTTTGTGTATGCTTCCATACATCAGAGTTCTGAGGTAAATCAAGATACAGATTTAACACTGTGACTACATAATGTTAATTGCTGATCCAAGTTTATTGAAATTGCATTTTCTATCCCATCTTTTTATCTTTGTTCTTGGTAAATAATAGCCTCATTTTTCCTTTGCAAAGGTTCTCTAATACTTATATCTAATTCTTCACAAAAGAATTGAGAGTAATTGGTTCTAGGGAATGAGAATTGGGGATGAATAGGAGAAAGGTTGATTTTCAAAATATTTAAAAACTAATAATATATAGGTCCTGGGATAGCAAACTGGGTAGGAAATAGTGGGTTTATGGTGATTGCTAGTTCTTTGTTATAAACCTTAGTGTGCTATCTGAGATTTTAAATGGTGTGTATGGATTATGTCACATAAAAATGAAAATTAATTTTAAAAATATGTTTACTTGTTATATTTTGTCCTTTAACTTAGCTCATCTATGAAGCTAAAGCATTCATTATAATAATACACATACAAAATGAAATGCAAGCAAGAATTTAAAACAAAATTCCATATTTGAAAAAAAAATGTTTCACCTGTGTAATACAGTAGTTCAACAATCAACGTGCTTACTTTCTAATGAATAGTTTTTCCTCTGTTTAGGACCACTAGCTGAGTAACATATATCAAATTCTTCTAGGTAAAGCGGATTGGATTAAAGAGATAAGGCAGTTTTTCTCTGGAGAAAATTGTTAAGTAATTGCACCCGATTAGGTGTTAATTTTCAACAGGTGATGCTTAAATGGAAGGTAGTATCTTCCTTGTATTTAATAAGGTATCTGAGTTGATAGTCTCCATGCCAAATTTTATACCAATTCATTTAAATTGGATGGAGTTTCTACACATCTACCACCTCAAGCAAATAAAGATAGACATGCTATTTAGTAACTGTAAGGGGCACCATATTAATTATCATTCTTAATTTCCCTCCAGAAATCATTTCTGTCAATAACTCTATTTCAACTAAGATGAATAGGAGGCAAGAACATTAGGTTTAAGCAGCAAGCTGCTGATAAATCATTTTGGGGACTACAGCTAAGATTAGGTCATGAAACTGTGAAGTAGAGGAAAAGTGACTTCCTATTTGGTGGTGTACAAACAAGGAGTAGAGAGCCAATGATATTTTTAACATTGAATTATTGAAATAAAGTAGTGGCTATGACTATAAGGACTTTCACAGATTTTCAATAAGAAAGAGTTGTGTTTTTTTAATAGATTATCAAAAGAAATTTTCTTATCTTTTGGAGTTTAGGGCAAATGCTTGAGGCAAGACAAGAAAAATTCAGAAATAGAAAGTTATAATTGGACATTGAAACTATATGGAATTTACTACAGAAAAGCATTAATATTTAAATATTAATATTAAAAATATTAAAACTGAATATCAAATAATAAATGGAAATAAATTAGCAACATGTGAATTATAAAATGATGCAAAACTATCAGCATTCAGCTATTGCATTCTATTCAATAAATACTTAAAAGAGGGACTGGAGATAGAAAATTCTATGGTCCTGTTCTAATGAGAAATATAATCTAAAAATGAAGACAAACATGCAAACAAGTAATTTTTTTAAAATTCAAATAATTATGGCTCTGAGATTTTGTGTGAGACTGACCACGGAGATTTTAAGTTCTAAATCTGTTATAAATATGCATAACTGACCTATCAAGAAAGACAGAAATAAAAGATGGAACAGCAACAAAAAACCAAGGTGTAAGTCACATTGAAAGAAGTGCAAATAATGTGGCATGGTTTGATTTAGAATTTATGACAACCTTTGTCTAAAGAGAATGTGTGTTGAAAGAATAGCAGTAGTCTAATATATTTGCTAGTTTCCTGATATTTCTCCCAAGATCAGATAACCTGTTCTATCTGAATTATCTATCTAATTGTGTTTACATGTGCTCTACAGTTTGTAGAGTCACTTGTATTCCAATGCAAACCTTTTACCCTACTTGTATAGCAATATTCCATCCTTGATCACCACTGTACAGAATATAACACACTCTCTCACATATATTATCAGTTGTCTTTAAAATTTGAAGACATATTCTTCCTTTCTCTATCTTGTACAAAGTTATACTATATTACTAAAATGTGACTTGAACCAAAAAAGACCGAACTTGAAACTCAGTTACATATCCACCACATCTACCAAGAAATAATAGTCCTTATAATTACAAGGAACTACAATACAGTTGAAAAAATTGTGCAAGGGCCAGGGTGCTAGTACAGATAAAATAAAGAAAAAATATACTTAATATTTAATTAGATATACTTAAAGATTATATTTACATTCTAAAATTAGATGTTTTCAAGCACAAAAAAATAGATTTTAATATTTGGCATAATGTTTGTTTTCATGATTGTCATTTCTCCATGCCTTAACATAGTGCAACCAATATTTATAGTCACATGATAATTCCCACAATTTATCTACATTGCCAAAAAATATGAAATGTCAATAACAATTTAACTGACACTTTAGAGGTACATATTTTAGTGACTGCTAGGATAAAATGAATTCAGGTGAATCCTAACTTCAACTTTTGATATTTTACTTTTCTATCTTTGTTTTGTGACCTAATTCTCATAAATAAGGTCTCCACAAATCTCATATTCACAATTATATTGACTCTTATATTGTTAACACTCCTAATTATGAATTATGAAAACTGCCCCTCCTTCAGCACTTACAACTCTAAGACTTTCAAAGTTTTCAATAAGAAATGACCCCTAATTTGAATGTATCTGACAGGTCTGGTGTCCAAAGGATCTTCCAAAATAATCATGTGTATATTTATAGTAGATTAGCAAGGAAAATGTCCAGTTTTTACTTTCCTTGTACTAGGAATTTCCAGTTATAGAAGTAATTAATGAGCATACTTGACAAACTAAATCAAAGCATATCCACATCTGATTAAATTGTGAACACAAATATGTCAAATAAAATTTAACATAACATTTTAAATATTATATGTTTTTATAACATTTTAAATGTGCAATTAAATCATCAACCCTGAATCCAGATTGTCAAACATTTACTGAAATTTCCTAGGTTGATGGACAACTCATTTTACACAAGGGAAGTGATAAACACATCACCTTATATTAATTTGTGAACTATTTTGATACAACTTATTTCATGTTAGAAATATCATTTTAAAGGCATAAGAAAAGGAATACATTTTATTATTTACAACAATATATTGCCTGGATGTTCATTTCATAAAGAACAAAAAAAAAACCTTTGGATAATAAATCATCAATCAGATCATTGTCAGATAGCTATGGAAAATCGTTTGTATTTTAATATTTAAACAATTATGTTCTAGTCTGGAATCATATAACAAATAGGAACATAAACATTTGTGCCAAGATCTGACACAAGTCTATTAGGTTAGCTAATGTCAGTCTATCATGACACTTACAGGTTTAATACATAAAAGATTTATCTGAAGGAAAATCAACACAATTACAAACTTCCTTTTTCTTCCTGGGCATCCAAAGCTAGAGTTAAGAATGTTTGCCCACTCTGTCATTTATAATCAATATAAAAGTAAAAGAATAATTTAGTAGCATTCTCAATTGGCAATTTAATGATCTTCTGTCATAGAAACTATATTAAACTTAAAAATTGAACTTTAACATTTTTTAAAAGGAATGCTAAAACCACTTCAAAATTTTGAAATGCATTTCCAGGTACAAAGATCCAAGAAGTCCCATGGTGATTTTTTTTTAAAACGTAAACTACAAATAGATAATGACTAGAGACAACTTATATCAACTAAACTGACTAATCTAAGAAAAGAATATGAAAGTAATTATATTTATAAAAGGATGCAGGAATGTTGAAGTTCTAAGTCCTCTATTGTAAGCTACACTAGCAATCGGAAGTGAGATTCAGGAACATTTCATATGGTTATTTTACCAGAGATTATAATGAAAGTGCCTATTTTGCAGGCATAGAATATATAATATATACAAGAGATAAGCTCTGTGCCCTCAAGGAAATTGACATCCATATTTCTCATCATGTCCACATATTTAAGTTTCAAAAGATTAAAATGAGTTTTTAAAAAAGTGTTAGATGTCTGAGACACCTCTACACTGGTATTTTATTTCCAGGTAGTAATGAAGTTATTTTTAATGAGAAATAGGGGAAGAAAAGAGAGAGGATAGGAGGGGAGAAAAGGGGGATGAGTGAAAAGAAGGGAGGAAGGAAGAGGCAGAGGAGAAAAAGGAAGGAAAGACAACTTTATCTTTATACAAGCAACCATACCAACAAATTTTATGTGAAACTCGTAAACAGTGTTTGCTTCTATAGAGGTTTTGTCTACTAAACATATCCTAAAACCTCCTATTTTATATAAATACAAAAGGATTTGTAAACAAATCTTCAAATTTGTTTTATAAAGACCTCTCTTTATAAAATATTGTCAAGTTGTTCAAGTAAGTGTTTATACAAATAAACTTTAGATACCTTGAAAGACTTTTTAAATCACAGTTAACTTAAGCCTTAGACAAAATAAGAAACCACCCATGTATCTAACGCTGTTCAACTTTAAAAATGTTAATATTACACCTTTAGTAAAGATATTTTATCAAAGAAACATAAAAATTCTTCTAAAGAAGCAAATTTTGAAAGACTGAAATGATTATATATTTGAAGTATTATATATTTGAAATCCTTAATAGTCTTAGGCTAACATTTAAATATTTTGTTAAGAATTTCTATTGGAAATATATTTTAGTTTTCCACTGTGATATTATTTAAAGGTTACTACTATAATTATACACAATACTTCTTTTTCACATTTCTCTAACATGGACTTATGGACAACTGATCAAAATAAATCACAGAATAATTATAACTACAAAACTGAAAATGATTCCTGAAATTAGAGCTAAATATGCTTCAGCTAATGAAGCACATGGCAGCTGTAAATTAACCAGTGATTCAAAATTTGTCAAAGTGATTGTTGATATTAAACATTAGATATTATCCATGTCAAACTGCTGTCACAGCAAGTCGACCCAACTCTCAGCCCTCTCTCTGGCTCAACACAATACTGAATAAACAATATACAAAACATATTTAACACTAATATTAGAGAATAAAAACAAAAACTTTTCAAGGGTCTAATCCCAAAGGAAATATATGCTGCTTTATTTATGTTTGTCTCATGTTGAGAGACAGATAAAACTTAATACTTAAAATTATGATTTGTTATACCCATCTTACCAATATTTATCTTACTCATAAACATGTAAGTGGGCATAGAAATAATGCTGCATACTCTTTATGTAGTCTTCTAAAATTACCTCTACAGACAGTATAAAGGAGTTACAAATGTGTCCATCTTAAAGGGTTGTTCTATTTTTTTTTTTTTTCTTACCAAGTTTTGTTTCTAGGCAAAGTGAAAACTACATGAAATGGGTTGGTTGGTAATCAAGGCAGTGTTCTTAGAAAGAAATATTTGATGTTATCTCAAGATGTAAACTAGTATATGTGGGAAGCAAATAGAAATAAGAACTAGAAACTTAAGAGTCCATTCTCTCATTTCTTTTTTTTCTCCAGAATTGCCTGCTTTCTTTTTTCATCTATTATATCTTTGGCTCACACCACTTACAAATTACATTTTACGTCAATCCTAAAGCTTACAGATTCTTAGGAAGCATAAAAATTTTAAATTTATTAAAGTGATATATTTATCATTCATTCCATTCATTCCTCTCCAGTAACTCTCATCAGAAGGTTCCCAGCTACTAGTGTCTTGCAGTATTTCTCTCCTTCCATTCTCTCCACCAGTTAGCCCCACGGCTGTCATTGCTGCTACTGACATTCTTAAGACCATAACTCCATTTTGCACAGTTCTGCTCAAAGGGGTAACACCACCATTTCTTCAGCTCCAGCATCAAGAGAGAATTCACAACTATCCCTTGGGTTATTCCATTTCAGACCTGTATAGGCCCATTCCAACCCCTTATGGTTTAGCAAAGAAAAACTGTGTATTTAATATACATATACTTTTATAAATATGGGTAAAATAAATATAACATAGAGAACTACTTATAAAAACTACTGGATGTCACTGCTCTCAGAGTCAGCTGACTCAGGAGTCTGAGTAATCCTCACCAGAACTTCTCTTCGTCCCTCTCCAATACTGCCACGCTCAGTTCAGAACCAGCTTGCTCCCAACACTGGGATTCCTTTGAATATGTCTACAGTACTAAATAAAAAAAAATTTAAAAACAATCACAAGAATACAGGAAGAGTCAAATTTGGTCTTTTTATATCTTACGCCATTTCAGACATCATCCTCTTAAATAATAGAACAGAAACTTCTTTCAACCAAAGCCCTTCTACTTTCCTGTAATATAAATTATTACTTGGCTTTATGAAGATAATCTCTCTAGACTACAGAATCTAACATTGTCAATTATATATTATTCAGTCTTTAAAATATCACCAACTGAGTTACATTCATTAACAACCCAAACTATGTATGGCTAGACCAAGCAGGTATCAGTTCAATGGCATTTTCTCCAGTGTGAGTTAAAGAAAGTCATTAATTCATAGCAAGGAAAGTTATACTTAACCTTATTCCATGACATCTGCACTAAGGTAACTTGAGCCTTCCCTAAGACTTTGCTTTTGTGATGCATAACTAAAAGTTATATGTTAATTTTGGAATTGTAAACTAGGAATTGTATCTTTGAGACAGCTGGGTTTTTTTTGTTTGTTTGTTTGTTTGTTTTGTTTTTGTGCCCCGGGCTGCCACATCCAAGAGGTAAAGGAGAAAGGTTAGTTTCAGCCACAGCAGCTTACACAACAAGGTACCCATCACAAGATACAGTTTCTAAAATGAACATCGTTTAGTCTTCCTAAATATTCCTCAACTGCCTATCATATAACTAATTAATACCTAAATATTACTTTATGTGATAGTTAACATAATCTTGATTCAACTTAACTTGCTGACTGCCATTATCACTCGTTCTCTTTGGAATCCTAATCTGTATTCTCTACAAGTCTATAGTCTTCATTTCTTTAAAATCCAAAGTCCAATTCACATTTGTTCGTTGCTTTCTCAGAACTTATTTCCCCATTCTCACCTCTCCTAATAGTCTTTCTTTCCATTTGTAATATAGATGATTCTGAGGAATTTCTCTTCCTCACTGCCAGTAATGAAGCCTATGTATCCCACCCCCCACCCCCCTTAATCACAGGAATTGGTTCAGTAAATAAGAAATCTAGATTTCAGTCCAGGATAATCCATTGTCTGGAAAGGGAGATGAGTATATTCGTCCTAAAATTCTGAATTCACTGCTTCACACACATAAAGCGGGTGCCTCAATATGGTGCCAACATGCTGAGGAGAGAACCAAAAGACTGCAAATAAATAAAGCCAGTCTCTGATTTCATAGTGTACTTCAGGATCAATTCTTCCCCAAAGCAGAATCTACCTTTCAATTCTTTTGTTGCTTGATACAATAAGTCCCTATTTATTTAAGTCAATTGAACTTGAGTTTTCTGTATGTTGCAATGGAAGTATATTATCTACAGACATAGTACAAACCTCATCTTCAGGAAGCCTTTCTTACTTGATTCCACCTGACTGTTTCTGTCCTACTTTTCTTTGCTTAAGTGACAGAATACCAGGGTAATCTACAATAATCTATCCTAATAGTAATTTAAATTACAAAACACCAGTTTTGGTATTTTAAATGTTCCTAATCAGATTACAAGTTCATAAAGATATAAAGAAAACCTTCAGTTGCATTATTTTTCTTTCAAAAACCACATGCCATGTTTCTCTTTAAAACACAAATTCAGTAAATGTTGAATGCTAATAAATGTGGTGAATGGTAAAAATAGTTGGATTTTGTTGAATGGAAATGACTTAGTAATTAGCCATCTCATAATAATTAACAAGTTGTCTGACAGACCCAAAATTGCATCTAGAGCAATACTCTATTTGTATTTTTCTGGTCACTCAGTTATTTCCCTCTTTAATTAATGTTAAAGATATTTAGTGTTTGATAGCTTCTTCCAACTCTATAGTTAACAATTTCATCATTTACCTCAAAATTTTAGTGACAACTTGCTTCATTATCAAAGAATATAATTACTGGTTAAGTATAAAAAAAATCAATTTGCAATTTTACCACCTATCTTTACAAATTTCAAGGACCCAAAAGGGTATTTGCAATAGATAAATGTAATGCTTACAGGAATTTTATATATAAGTCTAAAACTGGTATGTCAACCATAATAATAAAAAATATCTGCTAAATTAACTCAATATTTTGACAATTTTATACTTTCCATGAATAAACACAAGATGACTAAGACTGCTAACCCATGAACCTAGTTCAGTGTCAACACATGGTGTTGTGTTAATTCCCCTTAATATTCCTTTTTGAATTGCTTCAATTATGGAATTGCTAAAGTGTGCTTGAATATAGAGGTTTTAATGCAGTGTTTGAATAAGTGTGAATACAGTGAATAGGTCAGAAGTCAAATTTACTGAAGTTTGGGAAAGTTAAAAAAACTGTTTTCACTGCAAGCAATCGAATCTCTTTTAAAGATCAGGTTTTACTCAGCAAAATCTGAACAACTGCAATTAGTCTTTCAACACTACTCTTTCCAGCACATGGCTTCTTGATAGATTATATTCCTCCTTTACTGGCCTGTTATATTTCAGTCTGCTGTACTCACTTCTATGGGTAAAAGCATGGAAAGCTGAATAAAATCCTAAGTTTCCTGAGTGTTTTAAGGGATGGCAGGATAGTTAGGGTTTGATTCCAAATATCACATTGATAATTTTGCTAGTGATAAAATTAACATTTTATATAATAGTGAATGTTTTTCATTAAGGTATAGTTTTCTTTGTGTCATCAGATCCTTTTGACAGAAAAAGAATGTAATAGGTTCAATAGTTTAAAAATCAAAAAAAGCTCTCGAATGTTGAACTAAATTTATAAAATTACAGTTCTCTTTCTAGATTTTAAATTGGCTTGAATCTTACAGGAGTCTCTTCTATTTTTCCTAATGAATCTCAATTCAAAGTACATTGAATAACTATACTATGCCAGAATTACTATGCATAGAAATAAAAGGACAATGATAAACAATTATGACAGATGCCTGCTCCAGATAGCTTGCAGATCAGATTAAAAATGGGGAATAGTTTATGTGTAATAATTTAATATCTTAAGGAGAGATAAAAAAGTATGAATTAACTTTCATATATCCCATGTAAAAGATTAGGCCCTGTCTCTGATTAACTTACTGTTATTTTATACCAGGTGTTCAGTGAAGAGTGTGCAGGTCATCTGGGAAGAGGAAAACAAAGGCTTATAAATTTAGCCCATACTCCATAACAGTGTATTTATTATGGAATTCTCTGCTATACACAGTGATTTTTCTACTTTTGAAAGAAATGAACAAAAATCATATTGTTTATGGAATGTTGAAAAACTATGATGTCCTGACTCAAAATATATTATAAATCAAGGACCAAATTTACCAGGAAGCACAACCTAGTCAAGAAAATGGTTAGAATTATTGAATTTTACCCCCGATAAGGTAAAGTAATTGAGAATATAATTAGACTGCTACTCCTCAGAGTGACTGCAATGAAAGATGAATCTTTCTTTCTGGTGGAAGCAATCTGCAGGAAGTTAGTCTTACTACGATGAATATCTTTCCCTCAAATGCTTCACAGTAAAGAATGGTCTAATGGAATAAAATGGGTTTAAAAAAATTAAAATAGGATTTTAGAAATGTATTACTATCCATGACTCCTTTTAATGAGGTTGTGTTTGTAATGTCTTTAAATAAAGTTTTACATTTTTACTTTTTTTTAATGTAAAAGTCTATGAGATTTCACACAAAATTTGATTCTGGTGATAAAATGAATAGGCACGTTTATCAATTTTTTTAATTGTTTCACACTGGTATATAGAAATTATACTGATTTTGGGTATTAATTTTATGAGACTATTTCATGGAACTCATTAGGCTCAGTAGATTTTCAGTTGAGTCTCCTGGGTTTCTAAGGGAGATAACTTAGCAGCAAATCACTAATGATTTTGGCACCACTGAAGAATCTAAATATTTTTATACCATTTCATAGTATTAGTTATCTCTTTCCAGAAAAGAAAGTAACAGTATGAGTAGTACTCAGCTTTATTTTTAGCACAACATTCACTGAGATTATATCTGTTTCAGATTTGTTTACAAGGCAAGTTAATACACTTTCATTATCTGGAAACATATTCCACAATCAATTAAATCTGTAGAAAATGTTATGATAAATTAGGAAAGCCTCACTGGTGGAAAAAAGCTTAAGATTTTAATATCATACTGCTTATTATGACTTTCCTAGAGTCTAAAATTCTAGTGAATTCCCAAACTATCTAATTTAGATCACTAATTCACCCTTAGTTCAATTTATATTGTAAGCAATTTATACAGGTATAAATTGATTTTACTATCACTTAATTTCCCCAAAACATATTTTACTCCACAGATTTCAGAAACCACTTTTAATATAAATTACATCTTTTGTTCAGTTTACTGTTTGCATTATAAGATATTTATTGCTTTCTTTATCAAACACAAAGAAAGTTCTCTGTGTTTACCACAGATTTTCTGCTTTTGGTTTCTTTTAAATTTTATATATTAATCATTTATCACACCAACATACAAGAAGTTTCAATCATAGTTGAGCAGTTACTTTGATTTAAACATTAACCAAATAAAATGACTTTATTTACTTGATAATATTGTTACCAGTACAATTTCATGATTTTTTTGTAAACAGGTCTATTAAATTTACATTTTCTTTCATTTGTTTTACAAGCATCTCCTCTAAACTGTGTATGGTTTTTAACAACCATATGTGACTTAAATTTAGTTACATCATAATAAGTAAATTTATCTCATTCGCATTTATTACGCTATTGTTAATAAATGTTTTCTAGACTACTTTTTTTACTTATATGCTCTCTAGAGCTTTAAATGAAAGATGCCTTATTTTAAATTTTATTCAAGATCATTTATATGATCAGATAACATTCTTAAACTATTTTACTCAATTATCAGAATCAACTGTTAGTTGATATCTTTTGAAATCTGCTTTTCTAGCAACAATTTATATATACTCAGTCTTAAAATGTTTCCTGTTGCATTTGACATTATTACCAGATCTTTAGAAATATTAACTATTGATTATACACATAATGAACTGTAATAACCTTATAATCTAAATATTTCTGACTAATAATTATAGCATATTTTTCAATTATGTAAAAAAGCTGTTAGAAAATGAAATATTACAAAATTATCAAGTATATATTCTATCTTGATTTAAGTAGTAACTTGTAGTTCTAAAATTAATTTTGGTTATATTATTAATCTCACTTCCATACTGGTGTTGCATTCTCTTTTGTATTTTTTACTTCATTTCATCTTTAATTTTCTCCTCATCTTTCTTTTCTCATTTTTCTCCTTCCTTTTTATTTTCTTTCTCCTCTGACAAATCTTTTATTTCTCTACCTCGTGCTCACCTTCTTCTCCATATTGTTGCACACAATCTGAGAGCAGACACTGAGATAATGGTGATGGGAGAGCTCTGGTGATCATATCAAGGGGAAAAATGCTACACTTTCAGAATTTACATGATGGATATATCATGTAAAACAATGGTATGTCATTAAAATAAAGAAACGAATTAATTTTTAAGAAGTCTTTCTTAAAACTACATTCAGAATAGTGATATTTCTATTTTAACCCTTTGACTAGTAACCACGAAGTTTGAGATTAGACTACCTAAAGCACAGCAAATTTATTAGTAGTGATAGGGGAATGGAAAGATAATTGCCTCATTCACCAGCATCTCAGGGAACTGCACCATTTTGTGGGGTGAAAAGCATCATGACAATAATCATAAAGGCTAAAGATTGACCTTGACTTTGCCAGAAAAGTTCCAGTGTTTATAACAGTAAAGTTAATCTTAGCAACAACATAAATGAGATTATAGTTCTTATTATGACCATTAAGCCATATTAATGGAACTCTACTTATTTTACCAACACAGTAATATTAAATAGTGTCACTCTCCACAATATCTTGGCAAATCAGAAATATGTATACAAATCCAGGAACTTAAATAATATTCCAGAATGTAATTACATTGTCTTAGATGATTATTAAAATAAAAAAATACAAAATTTACAATTGCCATAGAGTACTTGTGAACCATGTAACTGCACGTTCAGATCACAGTTTGAGAAACAGTTTACCACACCATACTGAGGATTAAAAGAATGAGAGGCATAAATGATTGTGATGTGAGAATGAGCTACATAGTCAGGCTATGGCAAAGATGTTAATGAACCAGACGTCTTTTAAAAGTCTCATTTTGCTGAAAATTTTATCTTTCAGTTAGTTGAGGGAGCAATGAGGGGCTATTTCTCTAGACTTAATTTTAACCAAAAAAAAAAAGAGAACTGGTTCATAAAATTCAAGTGACAGGAACCTTGGGATAAAGTCAACTTGTCATCTTAGTGCTTGAAATAGCCAAGAAAGGAAACACTCAGCAGGGTCTGACAGGTACCCTGGACTTTAGCAAAGCAGATTTCAAAAAATCTAGAGAAGAGATCTGAGTGAGTGCACACCCTTAGTCTTAAAAATGGACTAGAGATCTTGAAAAACAAATTCTTACAAGAAAATTATAAATGGCTATAAAAAGTAGAAATAAAGGAAAAGTTATAAGAAGGAAACTAATATAGCTGTGTACTATGAAAGGTAGAAAAGGATTATATTTTGAATATCTTTTATGTGGAAACAGATTCTAAGTTGTTCACAGGAGATTTTTTATATCCACTTTACTGATGAGAAAACTATTTTACAAAGGGGATTAAGGAGAATCCAGAAATATAAAATTAATGTAGAGTTGTTAAGATAACTAAAGAGAATTTTAAAAATTTGTCAATCATGTGCAATGCATTTTTTAACAAAAAGAAATGTTTGATACTTAGAACATGATATTTATCATTTCGCGTGAAATAAGTCTAGTCAGTTAATATTCACATTCTCTTTGATGAAAACATATCTTTATACTGGTAGGGATATACCAAATGCAAATAAAAGACACTAGGTATCTATGCCTATAATAAGAAGTAAATAAGGGCCCATGGATAAATTTTAGTTTATATAAGTAAACACATATGTCAATATGATTGCTTTGCCTTTGTCCCTTTGTCAGCTATGTGCATCAAACAAAAGACCCCAGTTGATCCACAGGCAACTAGTAATAGCAGAATTTCTCTCTTTAAAAATCTAAACTAAAAGATTCAGAATAGTAACTATCAGATAAAGGTAAACAGTAGAACTGAAAAGTCATTTTAAGTCAGGCCAGAGTCAGTATTATACCAGGTCTGAGACATTTTTGCACACTGAGGTCATGGAGGACCAAATATAATGAGTAGCCAGAGTGCAAATATTCCCAGAGCAACAAGACCATAGGGCATGCATATAGAGAAAAGAATAAATAAGATATCAGATAGTCCAGGAAATACAGGAAGTAGTCTCAAATACTGGCTTTCCAATTCCAAGCTTCATGTGTCCAGGTTACCCTGAGATTCTCATCCTTAGACCCCTAAATGAGATACCATGTGTTATAGATATACACTGGCATATCTATATATCACTTTATTCTACCTCCTACCATCAACATAATTATTAGGGTAATCATGTTAACACAATATAACTCTAACATTAATTAACGCAGGCATGGAAATCTTAACTGAGTGGGGAAAAAAAGCCTTTTTGAAATGGAATATAAATAAGATACTTCAACCAAAATAGGTCATTATCTAAAATAGAGAGGATATAAACCTGAATCATTGGTATTAAACATCATGCACTTTTGAACTAAACAACACAGATGTAGCCTCTGCCCCCCCCCCCAAAAAATAATTGGAAAGAAGGTGGGGGTATAATGTGAAGAGGAAAACAAAGATAACAGATGGAGAGAATGTACTAGGGTCCTTTCTAATAGACTAATACATGGTTCATTTCTGAAATGCAATTGCTTCCTTGCCCTTGGGTACAAAGCAACCATTTCTTCCTATATAATTATAGCAGCAATGTTAGCAGAATCTGGATGATCATGGTAACTGGGAAGAATGGTAAAAAATGATATAGAGGTCAATATTTTTCTGATTTCCATGTAAAATTGACATGTGTATCTGAAATTACACATCATAAAGCATTCCATCAATCCCCAGCAAAATTCCAAGACATATAATTAGACAGATGGCTCATGAACACCTAGAAAAAGAAGTGGTAATCACCAAGAGCCACTTTAAGTTCAACTAAGAATAAATTATATCAAATTAATTAAATTATATAGACATAGTGAATCTGCATTTCAATGAGGCATTTAATGCCTTTTTTGTCGATGTCTTTTTGGACAAGATACATGTGGAAAAGATATTTATAAATTATGGGAATATGTTAGTTGAACAATTATTCTCAAACTATGATGATTATCTTGCTCATTTTTGAAACTGTTGTGAGCTTCAGTCACAATTTTGAGTTAAAAAAATGGATGTAGACATAGAAAAGGTATCAGTTTGGAGAAATAAGCAAATGTCGAGTGCCAGAATCATGACTGAGAAATCAATATTTTTTTCATTATAAGGGTTGGAAGAGTGGATGAAATTATGCAAGAAGAAATTCTAGAATATAAATAGAAAGCCTAAAACCTCAGTTTAAAGGTCAACCTCACAAATACAGGAGAGTAGAGATTGTAAATAAGAAAGAAATATCCATGTCCTTTGAGGACTATACTTTGTATATCCATAATTTCTAACAATATTGCTAGAAAAAGATGCTAAAGTTAGACAATTTTTTAATTAATAAAAGATTTAATGTGAGCCAACAGATAGAGTGCAATCATATATTTATATAATTACAGTGTTTAGCAACAATATCTCTGTGCCATACATTGACAAGGACTTATTTTGAGCAATGTGTCTGCTTAAGAGTATTTATTCATTAAGTGGAACAATAATAAATTGTGTTGGTTCCCTTAGCAATAAAACAGCCCCCACATCTGTGCTGATATACCAAACTCTTGGCTTATGTACCTTTCCATGGAGAAAATGAGGAAGTCGATGTTTTCTCTGATTTAGCTTTCTGACCTATCCTATTGTACTAAATGGTTGATGGTTTATTATTTTGGTTTGTTGTCTAAGTTGCCCACTCTGAAACCTGTCAGTTCAGGTCTCTCCAGATTAGCTGAACTCCAGAGAGACCCCAGATTATTTTAGTTGGCTGGCTGACTTAAACAAAAACTATTTTCTTCCAGAGAATAGAGAGGCCTACTTCCTTCAAGTAGGCTTTCTACTTGTTGTGTCCTCATATAATGGATCTCATTCATATATATATATATATATGAGATATATATATGAGATATATATGAGATATGTATATATATATGTAAAATCTCAGGATATAGTTTGGAAAACTCAGAAAGGAATGAGTTGTTGAGATTTCATTGTCAACATATAGTTTTCGTTTTCTGAAAAGAAATAAATAACAACAAAGGTGTGAAGAGATACAGAAGGCAGTTTGAAACACAGGAAGCAGAGCAGCCTGATTAGAGGAGCAGCAGAACCAGCTATTGCAGTTCTGATTAGTTAGGAATTGAAAGGAAATCTCTAGGAGTTACTTGGATGGAGTCTCTTGACAACCCAGAGCCTCCATTTCCTACTAAACACTAAAAATGACGATATTCATTATTCTCTTTTCGTCCTATTCTAAGGACACAGTAAGACTGTCTAAACTGTGTCTAATGAATGAAAGAATGAATGAACTCTGATCTCTTTGGTATGTGTAATGAATAAAATATTATTGGTATTAATAATGAAATACAGTTATTTAACATTTAACTGGCACATATTGAGATTTCATTTCTGATGTCTGGAACTGTACTTTGAGTCATCAAAAGACATAAATCAGTTGAACACTCAGGCTGAATATATTTATAATATATTTCTCTTTTTTTTTTGGTGAGATTGATGAGTTAGTTACAGATATGAGAGCTAGAATATGCCCTAGGAGTAAATATGATTTTGTGTGTCCTCTTATGTTTTCTCCCTCTCCCTGTTACTCTTATTTCCCAGGAATACTCTTGCAAATTTCTTGGTGAAATTTTTTAGAAGGCAGTTTTTGTGAGAACAACTTTAGATACTGAACATTCATGTATTCAATAAATAGACTGGAGAAAATCAGTGCAGTTAGATATTTTGCAATGATTTAAAATAATACTGCATTTAATGGTATAGATGTTAAAAATACATGAACTAAAAAGAAAATTCAATGTAAAAACCCCACTTTTTGTTTAAGAAATGCAATTAGTACAGATAAACATTATTACTTTCTGGGTGGTGAAACAGTTTATAATCTTTTATTCATCTACATTTTCAAGTTTTTCATTTTATTGTTTTAATAAAAATATCTGAAAAATTAAATTCAAAGTTTCAAAGCATACTTTAAGATTATATACAGGAGTTTTAATAATTATGCTGAATTTACAAGTTTGAATTTTGTTCATTTTTAGCTTATTAGTTGCAAAATTTTTTCTGATGTTTGGTAAATATTCTGTTCAATAATTGTTTCACTGTTGCTTTTCCAAATACGCCACTCTTACTTATCAGGACTCACTAGCAAAAGAAAGTGGTAATGGCAAGCATAGCAACTGTTCAGTTTCAGTGAATTATGTAGTTAAATTCATCAAAAATTATTAGCTACAAGATGTAAATTCTGAAAAAAATGAGCTTAATGAACGATTGGGTGAAGAGTCCAAAGCAGTGAAGGTCAGTTTGTATGGGAAAATCAGTCACTTCATTCAGATTCTTGAAAAAAGTATTAACTCTTCTTTAAAATACTGACTCCTCCCTTTTTGCCAAACTGTGTAAAATAATTCATGTACCAAGAAAAAAAAAATTGAGAAAAGTGGGGCCTCCCTGGTGGCACAGCCAGTTGAGTGCTGCACTGTGAAGCATCCATGGCACAGCAGCACAAGTTCAATCCCCAGTCAGGGAGAGGACCCACATGGCACTGCAGACCTATCCTGCCTCGCTGGCTGCTCCCCTCAGCAATGTATTGCAGTCAGTCTGCCTGTTCTGTTCCTCCCTTTGTCTCTGGTGACTCCTCTACCCCAGCTCTTGTATGCATAAATAGATAAATATTTTAAAAAAACATGGGGAAAGTGCCAAGCTGACTTTCATGAATCTATGAAATCTCACAAATAACTTCATAGTAACATTCCGGCAATGTTCAATGAATCAGAAAAGCAAAGAGACAGAGAGTTTTCCGATTGTGTATGCAATAGCAATGAAGTGAAGGCTACAACTAGAGATTAACTGTTTCTGCTTTAGAAATGTCTACAAAGTAGAAAAGGAGAAACAACAAATCATAATGCATGTTAAAATGAATTAATTTAACCTTTGGAGATTAATAGATGTTTGGCAACAGGTAAGGAAACAGGGAAAGGCTATTTCAAGTGTATCAGAACCAAACATATGAGAGGGCATATGTACATACTTAGAAATATGGCTAAAAATGGGTAAGTAGCCTTAACAAGAAGACTAAGTTTAGTTGTAGCAGCCTCTGAATAATATTTTAGGTAATTATGAATCTATCCTATAGGCCACAGTCATTCAAATTTTCTATTTTAAAGGTGATATTCACTTGACATACTATTTAAGATTCTAATTCTAGAACCAAGGTGAAAGATGAAGTAGTAGAAATATATCCATTGGAAAGTTAACACTGTGGCTGTGAAATGATGTCACTGCCTGGTATAAGGCAGGAACAATGAAAATAGATGTTAAAGTGATGAAGGACCATTGTGTAAGTAGAATAAATAGAACTTAGTGATTTATCACTAACTGCGATGAGGGTAGTAAAGACTCCAATGACTGAGGCTCCTTTTATGCTTAGGAAGATGAAGCATCAGCTCCACTGAATTGAGTTAATTTGGCTTTGTGATATTATGAGAATTACAGGGAATTAGGATTGTAATTTCAAGAAAAAAAATGTAAATTTGCTAGTTATTGCCAGAAATTAGAACAGGTTCTTTCCTGGAGGGGGGTAAATGTGTTAAACCAACAACAAAAAAGACCTAGACCACAATATAAAGAGAATATATATTTGAGAGTTAATCAAAGAAGTATAAACAGAGATACTGACACATAAGGACAAAAGATAATAATAATCCACTAGAAGTCAAGATAAGAAAATGTTTTATATCTCCTTGATCAAAATATAAGAAATAAGATCAAACTAACTAGAGAATAATACCAGGAAATCAATGGAGCAGAAAAATTAAAAAATGAAGAGTGCCATTAATACTGAAATGCAGCAGAAAATTTGGGAATGTTGAGGAATAAAAAGAGTGACCAGAAATAGTAAATAATATGCATTTCTAATGACCTCTGGAACAGCAGTTTCAGTTAAGTGTATAACACAGACACTGTAAAGAAACATTTTAATGGTGGTAAAGAATTGAAGACATCAGTTTAAAATAGTTTTTCAAGAAACGTAAAAAGTTAAGAAGAAATATAAGGTGACAATTTGGCAAAAAAGTGCCTGAGAAAGTTATTATTTTATTTTGATTACATATGAAATATGTGAAATTTGATAGTGTTTGTTGACTGTAGAAAATATGGTGATGATAAAGAAATTGGGACATAAATTGAATGTTAAATTTTAGGACAAAAATTATGGAACTGAGAATAATAATGAATTAATCAGTGACAAGAATGAATTCAATCTAGGATAAAAAGACTAGCCTTGGGAACCAGAGCATTTTTTCTTTAAAGACAGGACAAATTATGTGAAACTCAAGAAACAAATCAGTGTCCTTGAAAGGAAGAAAGCTGAGGGCAGTATATCAATCTGTATCTTTACTACCAAAGCACAGTGCAACTCTGTGAATTAAGGTAATACACGGATTTAATGATTTTATATCCTATTAGTGGTTCACACAATTCTGAAACCTCCAAAACTTTCCGTGGAATGGCATCTGACAAAACTGGGCAGGTCAAAGATACATCTCACAAACTCAGAAAATAGGAACCCCAAAAATTGTTGCTATTAGTTTTCCTTAGAAAACATTTTTACATTATGAAAATAAAGTGAATTTACTTCGCTCCTAAAAACTCCAGTTGCAACACATGGCCCAATGAATTGCATATCATCTTACCACTGCTTTTATGTAAACTACCTTCACAAACAACTTAGAAAAAGATGACATCCATCCATGTGATGTTCAACTAGCCAGTCTTTCTATTCACGATAGGGCACAAATTAACAGACTGGGGCTATCTTGAATACCAAATCATCATCTGGGGTAAGTCCATACATACGTGTGTCACTTAAACTTTTGCAACTCTTTCTTCATTGAGACTACTTGTGATAGGATTGTTGTGAGGATGGAACAGCAAAAGTGTAAGAAGGACCTATAAAAAATATTGCCATTTTCTTTCACTTCTAGCTATCCACTTTCTGCTCCCTTTCCTCTTATTTCTCCTACTACTACTACTCTTCCTTCTTACATTCCACTATAATTATTATTTATTTAATTATTTCAACAAATGTCTACTGAATACTCACTATGAGCCAGTTACTATACTATGCCTTAAAGAACAAAATATACATGATTCCTGAGCACTTTGATTTTGCAGGCTAATTTAAAAGGCAAATATTGAGTAACTAAAATATTTATGATTATAAATTGAAAGCATTTTATTGAAGGAAAATAACAGGGAGCAAAAAAAGAGAATGAATAAATAATTATTTCAATATAGAGGTAGAGGAAGGCGTGACAATAAGTAGAGATTTAAATCCCCAAATTTTTAAAATATAAGTTTTACTTAATTTTCCAAAGATTATTATTCCAGATTCATTTATTCCTAGTCAACTCAACTGGTAAGTATTTCAAGTGTTTTACTACACATCATACACTTATTAGAACATCTGTGATTAAAAAAGAGAAATCTTTGCTTTGAGTGTTTCTGTGAGAAAACAAGTTAATCAACTAAAAATTAGATTCATTTAAAAAGTCAACAAAACATGAAAACATTCCTTTAAATGAGTGTTACATGTTTTATCTAAACTTAACTAGCTTGTGCAGAAGATATAATATACAACCAAAATTAATCATATATATACAACCTTAAGGCAAAAGGACTATATGAAAATCAAAAGAACAACTAATTATACTTTACATAGCATCTGTCATACAGATAGTACTGTAATGCTGAAGTGTCAGGGAAAGAGTCTTAGCTCTTTCTGCTTGTGTAATGTGGGAGGTTAATTATAATTAAGCTACAAGACTTGTGAAAATATCAATACTAAACCATTTAAAGAAAGGAGCTTAAAACTGCAATGGGCTCATACAAATCATATCAATTTCAGAATGCATAGGATATGTGAAGTAAAAAGAGAAAAAAAAAAAAAAAAAGCAAGTGTGGGCTAAACTAACGGCCAAAATCAATATTTTTTTTAAAAAAAGGATGTGCACCAGAAAGTGTAGTGTAACTAACCTATTTCTTTTTATTGAATAAGACTGTCACAATGCAAGAAGTGGGAAAAATACGGAAATATTCATGGTTCAGTCTGACAGCTTAGCACAGGAAAAGAGGAGAATCTGTGGTACCTGAGTCTAGTAGGGTCTTCACTATCATACAACTTTGAAATATGCAAATAAATACCAAATTCATTGACCTCACTTTGATAGTCATGATTACTGGTATACTCATTCTCTTCAGAGTGAATATACCCTTATAAATTATATATTTTATTTAGATTTTCTAGTAGATAACATCACTCCACAGAAAAGAGTAGAATAGTAAAATTTCAGTTAATATTTTATAGCTAACAACTGAGCTGCAGTCACCGTACACAGCAAAGAAAAATATAAATAGGTAAAATTGATTATGTCAATTACATATTAAGATCATTATGTATAGCTTTAGAACCTATATATTAGAAGCAAGGAGACTATAAAAATATTCAGTATACTCATTTCCCTATTAAAGAGAGAGAGATGAAGTTAAGCATATTTGTGAGAAGAAATTAAATATATTAAACAGACACAACATCAACATCAACTTCTCTAATGAAGGTAGACATTGCTTCAAAGTAAAAATAATTAGCTCAAATAACAAATGTATAAAGTAATGTACTGTAAATTTGCTCCTTTTTATTAGTTTGAAACATTATTGGTGCATTACATTGTGAACTGATAACTTCCGTATATAAGAAATAGTTTAAGGAACTTCACCTGTACTAACCATCCTTGTTTGCACTACTGACTTTAATATATTATCATGTCTTTGGAAAATCTTTAATTATAATTCATAGCTTTAAATAATTTCTATACCCCACAGGAAAAATCTCACTATAAGAAATTAAGTTGATGAGTTTTTATTTTGGACATTTTAATTTTAAACACCTTATGGACAATATTTATTAGTATTGCTAAGTGCTAAGAGAAATAAAAAGTGTAAAATGCTTAATAATTTAAACTCTTTTCTGGTGGACCCTTTACAAACCATATAAAATTAAAGGAAGAAGAGTCTTATGGAAACAAAACTAAATTCAAGATAATAACATTTCTATCTTGAAATTTAGTCCACAATACTATTACAAACATACTAACTTCTCATTGACATGAGTATCAATAAATTGACTGATTGGAGAGATAAATATCAATTTTAGGAAGGCCAAGGCCTACATTTATATCAGACAATTCTTGATATTTCCTAGGATGCAAAGTCAATAACTGAATTGTTATATTTAAATTTTGGAAATTCCCCAAGTTTGCTGGAAAGTTAGGTTTTTCATTCTGTTATAGAGAAGAGGTAACCAGTTTACAGCTAAATTCTATTAATGCTTAGTAAAAATGAACAAATGGAATATTTCTCATATTTGGTGCTCTTTGATTCATTATAGTAACATTGGCCATTATTCAGATTCAGTGTTATTTCTTATATTTAATATTTTTATTCTGTATATGATTTTTTTTATATACCACCAAGTCTGTTTTGAAATGAGCCCAGCACATATGGCCATTGAAAGTAGCCCAGAAAAAAAGTTTCATTATTAGATGATGTGTTCCATTCTAATTCTCAGTAATTAAAATAAGCAAATAGATGTTTGTATGAATTGTTTTTAACTTAAATGGATATTCTGTGCATAAACATAAGGTTCCTTTTTGCACTGCAGATACTCCATTGTCTTCCCTTATCACCTAGGTTTATTGGATCTAATATAACCCAAAGGGACTAACAGTAGCACTAGGTATTTGCTATTGAAGTTTTAATCAATCATCAGGGATCTGTGCAAACATAAATTTAGAGTCCTGATAATGACAACCTGAATTTCTGACTAGGAATTCATTACTATGAGGGGCAATTTAGTATAGATAATTAATTTAATGAATATTTTGAATAGTGTCAAAAAATAACTGATATTTGTTTACTTCCAGACTAAATCTTGATTTGATAGAAGACAAGAAGGGTAATTATTTTTATACACACACATATACATGTGATTCATACATATATGTGTGTATATACTTGCATACATACATCATATATGAAAGCTTGAAAGTCACACCTATTATTATATATAATTGTTTCTTAATAGGAGTAAGAATTGAAAGAGCTGACATTAACTACACATTTTTTTTGTGCATTAAGAAATTTTTTTTTAGATTCATTTATTTATGCATACAAGCACTGGGATACAGGCCAGAGGTGTAGGGGGTGGTGGTGAGAGGATTCATTCCAGAGAGTGGGGAGCAGAACAGGCAGATCAACAGAAGTACACTGCTGAGGGGAGCAGCGGGCACAGTAGGAGAGCTCTGCTGCGCCATGTGGGTCCCCTCCCTGGCCGGCAGCAGGGATCGAACTCATGCTACAGTGGCTGTGGTTTGCTTCATAGTGTGTTGCTTAACCAACTGCACCACCAGGGAGGCCCCAGGAAATTTTTTATTAACTTTTTAAAATTTATATATATTTGACATCAATTGTAATCCCCATGTATTCCCCATCACCATATCACCAGTGTACCATCACCTCAGTCCCCCGTGCTCCCGTCTGCCCTCAACCCTACCCCTGATGGAAAGCGTTTGGCAGAGTGAGCGATATCTAGCAATGGGTGAGTGAATATTTGTTCTTAGTAGATATTAGTCATTTTACACATGCTATTCCATTTTTTCTCTCAATAACCCTAAGAGATAAGAATGTCTGCATTTTACAAGTGAGGATACAGGAGGCTCAGATACATAAACTCAATAAATAACAGGAGTTAGGTTCAAGGTCTTTCTGTACTTAGACTCCAAACTCTCAGCAACCACACTATAACTCCTCTCCCACATTTTATAAGTTGAGGTGATACTCTATAAACATTTCCCCATTTGGTTTCAAACCATTTCTGCTTTCAATAATGCATCTTTTCTCCTGCTACATTTTGTTACGTGACCATCTTTAGGTCTGAGGCTTCCAGAATATTTTAAACAATGTCAACATAAAAAGGGAATGCTTTACCCAGACTTTCTCTTATTTTTATTCTCTGTTGGTTTAAATTTTAAAAGGATGCATATTTCTGGAAGGTAAATGATTATATTTACAAATGAACAAAAAATATGATTTTTTTCTTTCCAAAAAGGAATAACCACAATTGAAATGAAAGAAAAGTATAAAACAGTGAAAATGACCACAATCACAGAACTGTACCTCTGGAAAAAACAATCCAAATAAGTGATGACTTATGTTATTTTCCTATAACTATATATAATAATATGTGTGACTTCTAAGCTTTCATATATGATATATGTATGCATATATGTATGAAAATATGAATATGTATGAATAAAATGTATATGTGTGTATAAAGAAATTACTACCCTTCTTGCCTTCCATCAAATCAAGACTTAGTCTGGAGGTAAACAATGTAGACAAGTGTTGATTTACGCTATTTTCCTAGCTATTTTCCTTTCCATAATGTTTGCCAGGTGTGTAGGGAACCTTAATAACTAATTATACTGATCAAATATAATTCTGTGGGTCTCAAAATTCTGAAAAGCTATTTACAAAGATACTTAAAGTCATTTGTGGACCTAAGAGATATCCTGAATTGTGTTCTAGCCACCCTTTTTAAATTTTTGATCCTTTTTTTTTCCCTGGTTATTTATACTGTCTGATGTGCTTCAGTGTGCATAAGTATTTCTGAATCTAAAATGAGAATACTCCCTGAATCTTTACTGGGAAGACATTAATAAAAAATAGATGTCAGTTTAATATAATTTGCCATTATTCACCTCAAATCCTCCCTAGTGGGTTACCATGAGGAAACTGTCTTTCACATTTGTGTGTGTGTGTGTTTAATCTGCTCACCTAACCTTTAGAGAACTTAATTAATTCTAAAAATAATAACTTATACTTCATAGATATTGAATTTTCCATTAAAAGTTACCAAAACAAATGGATAAGAGATTGCATAGTTGTAAAGAAAGACAAAGTAGAGATGTCAGCTAAGGGAGATAAAAGATGGAAAGAAAATTACTGGGTCATCAAAAAGATAATGAAGTTTTTAAAGAAATAAAAAAGAAGAGACATTTTGTTAAGACATATAAAACAATTTGACTAGAGTCAATAAAAAAGAAAGAAATTTTGGTAACGGGAATGTCACTAATTAGATATTGTTAAAGCTGAAATGAACATTTTATTTTATGCTTTTATAGGCTAACAAATAAAAGGAGGGTACTTAAACAGGAAATATCTGTTTTTTTCTACAGATCAGGATACAGATTATCTGACATTATCTCTACAGGAATACAACCTAATCATGTGGTACTAGGACACTGTGAGACAATGTGAAAATAAATTTTGGAAAGGACCTTAAACTTGTGTACCACATATAAAAGAAAGCAAATGCAATTTTGAATCCTCAGAAAGCATAAAAAGAAACTGTCAGGGTACATGTCTTTGAAAGTTATCAACAAAGAAGCCACAAAACAATTCAGTCCTAACCATGTAACCTAAGATTAATCTCATCAATATTAAAAGTTAGCAACAATAATTGTTATAGATATAGCACATTACATTCTTAACTATAATTTCATATTTCAAATAAGTATAATAGCAAGTAATGGTGAGATGTCAACAGAGTGACAAAGGTGAAAATATGCCCATATCTAGTGCAAATTAAGCTGTAAAAAAAATTGTACTCTTCCTGAAAGATATGCTACATTCACCCTATAACTCTTCACTCTAAAATGAAGAAACTGAGACTCAGGACCAATATGTTTAAGTTCATAATAAAATAGAGCACACTGTTAAATTGTAAAAAGTCACAAGTTAACACTGTTAAATTTAACAATTACTAAACTACTAAACTGTAACTGAAATGACAATAAAAGACATGTAGAAAACATAATCTCTAAAAGTTGTGCATCTCATTCAAAGACAAAGATATATTGAACACCATAAGCAGGAACTGCTAATATTCATTGGTGATTTCTTTTCATTTACTGTGATACCATGATTTACAGGAAATACATACATATTTGGTCATTCAGATGACCAAAACGTGTTTCTCACACATATTGTCTTCATCCACAACTCTTGGCACATAGATCCACCCTTTAGAAGTTCTTAAGTATAAAGAGTGATACATCTGTCTTATAACTCCCAGATAATACCTGAAGAGGGAGTGGATACCAGGGAAACCAACCTGAAGAAAGGATGGATTTTCAGTCCTAGTCCCTGATTTCCTGGGAGGGGAAAAGTGTTGGAAGTAGAGCTGAACAGCCAATGACCAATGATTTAAGCACTTCCTCCTATTACTGAAGCCGTTATATAAAGCTGAAGAGGAAGGATCTGTGGAGAACTTTGGGTTTGGTGAGCAGGAAGATTTCGAAGGAAATGGTAACCTGGAGAGTGCGTAGAAGCTATACACCTTCCCCAATAACTCATTCTAGGTTTCTCTTAATCTAGATGTGGGGCAAAAAGGGACAATAAGCAGGTTGAGATGTGAAATACATCTTATGTGGTTCATCTCATAGAGCAGAGGAGACTTAAAATTCCTTTAAAAGTTACCTAGAGTCATAAGACAGGGAATTCCTGTGACTTGGTCTCCTGATTTCTCTAGAAAGAAGTACTAGAAGTTTCTTGAGATGAGTGTACATCTTGAGTCATGTCTTAGCTCATACTAGTGTAACAAAATACTAAAGAGTGGGTGGTTTAAACAACAGTCTATTTAATAATTAATAAAATAATTTAATTATTTAATTTTAAAAGTTCTGGAGACTGTAAGTCTATGATCAGGGTAGCTGTAGATTCACCTCCTGATTAAAGTCTCCTCCTGGTTTGCAAATAGCTGTCTTCTTACTGTGTCCTCACAAGGTA
Source organism: Galemys pyrenaicus (assembly GCA_019455555.1). Taxonomy (NCBI): domain Eukaryota; kingdom Metazoa; phylum Chordata; class Mammalia; order Eulipotyphla; family Talpidae; genus Galemys; species Galemys pyrenaicus. Next base: position 5,643,020 of record JAGFMF010012000.1, read on the forward strand.
GGAGCTCTGTCTCCTCCTTTTCTTATAAGGATATTAATGCAATATCATGTGGCACCACCCCATGATCTCATCATGATCTAATTACTTCCCAAAGGTACCACAACAAATATCATCACATGGGAGGGGTATGGATTAGGTCTTCACTATATAAATTGGAGGAGTGAGAGACAACATAAGCACCGTAACAATACAACTATACTCTCAATCAAATATAGTATACTCCTCTGAGTAGTTTTCTGTGCACAAAATATTTTCGGCTTGGGGAAAGACTGGAAAGGAAAACAGAAGGCGCTTATTCCTTCAGACCTGTGGGAACTAAGAGAGCTGCTAGTGTTTACTTATGGGAGCCACAAGCACATACAATTCAAAGGAAATAAGCGTTCACAACTATAATGATAATTCAAACAACAATTAAGTCGAAAATACACATCACATGAATGGGGAAGGAAGTGGTTTTTTGGTCGTTACCAAACATTAATCAGATTTCTTCTTCACAGTTAGCTACCCTTCACAGAGAGATAGTTGATGAAATAGAACAAAGAAACACAGGTAAATTCGTATTGGGGTATTACAGAGGAAGAAGGATATATATATATATAGCCAAAGACAATAGACTAAGTCATATGTGAAGAGAGACTTGCAGATGACCAGGAGGAAACAAAAAAGGAAGACAGAAAAGCAGGTAGAAGGATAAGAACTTTAAGATTCTCCTAATGACGTATCCAGTACTCTCCATTTACTTAATGAAGCACAGCCCTTGCCCAATACTGTGAAAACCCAATACCCAGTAATGGAGAAACTTATTACAGTGCAAACAAAACCAGCAATAGAGAGACAAGGGGAACTGACTGTGGATCAGGAGACATCAAGTAATCTGGACACACTGAAAGTTGATATTCCATCTCCAGGGCCTACTTCCCAAGTTGTACTCTATCAGATAGAGTTTCTCAGTCTTGGTATGATTTATGTTTTTATCCAGAGAATTTTTTGTTATAGGGGCTGTCCTGTGAATAGCAGAGTGTCTACCCACTAGACACAGTAGCACTCCTCCAGTGATGACATTGCAAATTGTCTTCAAATGTGGCAAATATCCTCCAGAATACAAAATCCTCCTGCCTCAGTTGATAATCGCTACCCTGCTATTTTTAATTTCTATAATTTCATGTGTGTAATATGCCAAAGCAATATATAGTGAAGCAATAAAAAGCCCAGTATCTAGAATCAGAGGACCTGGGGTGAAATCTCTCTTTATTACTTGGGAATTATTTGACAACTTATTTAACTCATTTGGAAAACTTTAGAATGATAATGCCTTCTTCACAGTATTCATAAGAAGGTATATAAATATCAAGTATGTCATCTTGTGCATCACATACATTTTTACAGTGTCGCTGCTTTAATGTTGTTCTAATCCTTCACCTGAGACCTTGAGCTGATTCTCTATTGATACATACAAGACTCTTGATTTACTTCTCCAGATTAACTGTACTTATCAAATCTGGTAACATGAAGACATTATGTTCAGCGATATTTTGGAGGAAATGGTGGCTTGATTGTAAGTTCTATCAGAATAGGATTCAGATTTATACATTGATCTCTATATTTTCAAACCTCTAACATTAGACCTGGAGCATTCAAGACAAGTATCTACTTAGATACTCAAGAAACAGGTGTGATGGTCAGATCACCTGAGGGAAGATTGTTGTAGCACACTTACGATAATTTCAAATGTACTGCCTGAGATTCAAACAGCCTAAAATTTGGTAAAAACTTCTATGACTGAAAGTACCCTTTATACCAAAAGATAAAGAAATTGTGTATCAAGTCATATCAACATTTTACAGAATTATGAATTTTACAGAATAGCATTATCAGTTATCACAATAGTTGTGAACAAATAACATTTTAGCCACATTTCTTGCAACTCTGAGGAGTAAATAAAAAGAATCAGAACTTAATGTATCTGCATCTGCAGCCTGCATCCCATATTGGATGCTTACACTCTACTGGAACTGTTTGGATATTCTCGTTCACCCTTCTTCCCTCCCTCTCTCCCCTTTCTGCCTCCCCCCCAACACCCCACTTTCTCTTCTACCCCACTATGCCAAATGACTCTACAAAAGGAAAACTGAGGGTAGAAACTTGTGAAAAAAGATTCCCCAGCAGTAAGGATTTTTATTATCAATCTAAAAACAGCTGACACTGCCTGAAAGTATAATCATAAAAATAAAATATAGTACACATTTCCTCCATTTGCCTACACTTGAAGGAAATGAGAAGTTCTCACAATTGTTATGGCAGCACTGTTACTATGTTTGGTAGTTTTCAACAAAGGAAAAAAGGGGGAAAAAAGATCCCCCAAGCCTTAGGATACCTCCTTCTTTTTGAATTGAAACAATCTAATTTAAGAAGCTATACATTAAAAATACATTTCATGATGAAAATGAAAGTTCATCTTCTTCATAGTTACTATCTGACATTCATTTCCTACTAATGATGGAACCAGAGAAGCAACTCTTGCCCTAAGATCTTTGGGAGTTATTTCCTTTTCTACTTTAAAAACTAAAATTCCTCAGAGCCAAAACTCTATTATTTCTTCTCATTTTGGCCACCCTAAATATTCCAGACCTTCATTCACCTCTCTCTATGACTCCTACCTCAAAAGAAATATTTCTTTCTACTACTTTGAAAAGTAAAGCCAAACAGAAATTAATTGCCTCCATGTCCTATTTTAAAAAGTACCTGTATTTCAGATCTTCCCTGATTAGCTATATTTTGCCTCTATTTTTTAGAGGCAGCGATCCATCAAGTCTTCTATTTTCTACCCAAACCTACACCTATCCTTTTCAATGGAATATTTCCTTCAGAATAAAAATATGCTCCAATTTTTCTAATCATGAAAAAAACTTTTACCCTACATGTACCTCTAGTGTCCTTCTCATCATTGCTCTATTTGCTCACCCCTTCAGTAATCATCTTTAAAAGATGATTTGTGCTCCTTTTACTGCCTCAGTTTCAGCTTAACCTTTGATCCCATTCACTAAAGCAATTCTTGGAAAGACCAACAATAAATGCTACATTTCCAAAATGCATATTCTTCATGTGACAAGTCCAGAAAAATTTAAAAGTTCTATAAGGCTCTTCCTCTCCACAATCAAAGGTTCTGATTTTGCCCTCTCTGTTTCTTCTTTCATCTAAACAGGGTTTTCTCTTGCTAGATGGATTTGTTTGATATTTTATGTTAGAAGGTCAGAAAGAGAGAGACTGGAGTGAAAGATAAAAGGCAAATAGCTAACGATGCTGGAACAAATCTGGAAGAACATTTTTTTTAAGGAATATCAAAAGAATAGTTAAAAGAAGAGAAGTAGATGAGATAGTTAAGAAATTTGAAAGTGATTGTAAATTCTCTCCATAATGTTAAACGGAAAAGAAAACTAATTTTTCCAGAATTACTTTTCATATTGCTTGATATATACTTTTTATTCTGACTCTCTTAGAGAACAGACTTACCCTACCTGACATCCCATGGTTTTACATACTAATTAAACCCTCAATTTTTACTGAAGTAATTTTCCTTTTTAACATTGTATAAGGTTCAAGTGTAATTTCTCACCTCAACAACTGTTCGTATACATCATGGCTCCTATTAAATGTCCAGACACCATTCACCAGCAGCCAGTAGGCCCTCTCTACCTATCTCCTCCCCACCCCAGCCCCTCTGATACATTCTGTTGCCAGGCTCTAAAGGTTTGTTTTGTTTTATTTCTTTGTCCATTTTTTAAATTTATATTCCACAAAAGAGGTATAAGAGGTATGTGAAGTGTCTTTCTTCTGAGTTATTTCACTTAGCATAATCCTCTCAAGTCCCCTCCATGTTGTCACAAATGCAAGATCTCATTGTTGGTTTGTTTGTTTGTTTTAATGGTTAAGTGGTATCCCATCTTCTTACCCAAACATCCTTCATCAAGCACCTAAGTCGTTTCCATACTTGATTATGTGAACAGTGCTATAACTAACAGAGGAATGCATGCATCTTCTCAAATTAGTGTTTTCACATTCTTTGTAAGCCCTGTTTATTGAAGATCTCTATTTTCTTCATTTCTGTAACTTTCTGGGACCTCATTTCACATTTTCAGCATCCTAATTAGTATCATACATGAATTTCCCTTCTTTCCTAACTAAATGATTGGAGACTGACTTAATCCCTTCCCCTTTCCACCAAAGCCATCCTTACCTTGCCCTGAGAAGAGATCTATTATGGGCCAAATGTATATACTTAAAGCTCGAAGTTTAGATACCTTAGAATGTTAGATAAGGTCTTCAAAAAAACTTAAGCCAAAACAATGTACTTACGGTGAAACTGAATCCAATATTACTGGTATATTATGAAGAAACCTGAACACAAAAAGACACCTGGAGCATGCAAGCATAGAAGAGAGACCATGTCGTAATATAGCATGAATGTAGCTGAGAACAGCCAAAGAGAGATGCCTCAGAATACAGCCAAACCTGCTGACACCTTGATCTTGGACTTCCAGCCTCCAAACTGTGAGGAAAGAAACTTCTACTGATTAAGCCACTAACCTTGTGATATTTTGTTATGGAACCCTAGCAATACAATACTTGAATATTTATTTGGGGCCAGACCAAAGAAAGGTTAACTTTTAATTGAAGTTTGACTAATTATATACTATGAAACAATCTCAAGATATTAAAACTAGGAAGTTCTTAGAGATCATTTAGTCAAGCAAATTTTTAATTTTGTGAGGATCACTATATTCCTATAAATTTGTAAAAGCCATTAATTCCTTCCTTAACAAAGTGAGTATGAGCATGTGAATATATAAATTTTGCATACATTTTAATTTATTTCAGTTAAGAACTGATTTTCTTCACAAAGGCACTACTTTTAAAAATGAGTAAATAACTCACATTTATTTTTCAGGGAAAAATCACTTAAATAAAATACAAACAAAAAGAAAATTACTCTAACTCAATAGTAAAGTTCAGTAAGAAGCCCAATTTAAAAGTTTTAGTTCCTTTTAACACTACATTTATTTTGGCTATTCAGTAAAGTTGTGACTTTGCTGTGACTGGGAGCAAGGGGAAGTGAAAAAAAATCTCCCCGTATAAGATGACATTGCCATATTATACAAAGTTAGAGTATTACCCTCTTTGCCAGCCAATGACACAAATGTGTGAAGAAACAAAACATTCTCTAAGACCCTTCTGAGAAATTCTAGTCACATCATTTCCTTGAGTCAATAAGGTCACCTTTGGCAAGTACTGCATCACTGATCCTGTCTATTTCAGCAAGAAAATAAAATAAATCCATATTTCAATGTTAAGGTCATCAGAGCAGGGGTAACTTTAAAAAAAAGTTTTTTAGTACTTTGATATATCAAAAGATTTCTGCCAATGAATAAAACAAGACTCTCAACTCCAAGCTCAAGAAGTACTTCCTCTGGAATTATATATATATATATATATATATATATATACACATATATATTTGTATACTTGCTGCCTTTTTTCCTCCTGTCATAGAATGAAAACATGGCCACAAGAGCTCCTTCTTTTCAATGGCATTCACAGGCAAAGGGAGGGTCTTAAACCATAAGATTCACTGGACCAAAACATCTACCAAGTCAGTCAATCCATAAAGGCATTTCTCTCTGTCAAGCTTTTCTGTAACTGGGCTTTTCTATTTTCTCCAAAGAACTGATACATTTGCTTAAAGTCTAGTCAAACATTAGAGGCAAACTCCTTGGCACTCAAAAACTTTACATTATGCTTGAAGTTGTAACAAAACTTCTTGAAAAGACTATGACTTAAAAATCTGGCTCTGGGAAAACTGGTATCTTTCAAACAGTAAACCTGTTGTTTTTTTTCCCCAAAAAACTTCTGGCTGGGTCTTTGATCCTCGTGTCAAAAGCAATGAAATATCATAATGATGTGACTTCATTTTTTAAAAAATTTATTTATTTTTTAACAGAAGAACTGGGATGTAGGCCAAACGTGTGTGGGGGGGCGCGGGGGTTGGTGGTGAGAGGATTCACCAGAGACAGAATGGGAAGCAGAACAGGCAGATCTACTGAAATACACTGCTGAGGGGAGAAGCAGGTGAGACAGGAGAGGTCTGCTCTGTCATGTGAGTCGCCTCCCTGGCTGAGGACCAAACTCAGGCTTTCACCACTGAAGCACTCTGATTTAACCCCTAAGCCACCAGGGAGGTACAATGATGTGACTACTCCAATAGTAAATCCAGATGGATAGCCAAGCCTTTTTTATACTTCATTGGGGCACAATAAACTAAGTTTTTTCCTGCAGCCAAAAGCTTTTCCAACAGAGAGGTCTCTATGTTTGGAAAGTATCTACATCCACTGACATTTCTAAAAGTGACTCAGAAATTAAAACATTCTTTTTAATAGCTTCAATATCCTCATAGATCATGAAAACCATGGTTTGGCAAAACAAAGAAGTGAGAGTACTTTCATCTAGTTGTATAACTAGAAGAATAATGACACAGTTATGAATTCCTTCTGCTTCAGGCTATTCTAAGAAAGGTAAGCAAGTCTGCTGTGTGTGATGTCACGTATTAAAGACATTCTCTCCATTTTGTTCTGTGGTTTCAATCACAAACTACCCTAATAATTTCCAGAAAATAAGACAGTGCCAAGTATCTGTAACTTTTTTGTGGTTTCTGTGCTTAGCAATATCATTGTCATAGTAAAAATTTATCTAAAGAAACCTATTTAAAGCTACAAACTTCATCCCTGTGTCCAAGAGTCATCAGGGAAGCATATATTGCATGCACTAACTAATAGCCTCTTCTCAATCACTATTCATTTTTCCTTCTCTGGCTCAGACTCCACAGTGATAAGTGGTAATGATGTGATACCATCACATATGCCTATGCAAGATATTTTGCTATTGCCCACAATGTGTGCATGTCTGCCAGTATACGCCAAGGTATCTCTTTCCAATCTTAAAGCAACTGATATCTGCACCAGTTTGGGTTGTCTCTCTACAGACATCCCCACATCACAGCATTACTCCCCACATCACAGCAGAAACTGTTGACAAAGCTAGCCAGTTTTAAGGCAGAATTTGTTTTCTGCTGAGGTAAATCACTTTTCTTACATTCTTACTCTAAGTTATACATGTGCTCTCAACACTTGCCAAGGCATTTAGTGGATATGTTCTTTAAGCTTTATTTATTTCTCTCACACATGAATACTTGAAAGTTTGGATTAAAGAACCATCTCAGTAATATATTATGACATATATAAAATTTAACCACATACATGTACCTCACTCTCTATATATATTTCCCTTTATATAATTTCTTAAAGTTCCCACCTGTTCTTATAAGTGATAGTTTAGATTCCAGTAGTTTAGATTCAAGACCTAGACAGACTAGGTCTCCCTGCCTCTTTAATCATTTCCTTTTTCATCTTCCACATTGCTGTCCTAAATGTTATAAAACTGATAACTTAGGCTTTTTTTTTTACCTTAGTCATCTTTATTCTTATACTTTGGATTGCACCTGATATATACTAGCAACAAAATCACTGTCATCTAAACAATAAGTAAATTCTTCAAAAAGAAATGCTCAGCCAATATGAACCCTTTCATAAATCAACTGTGAATTTACCATCTGTTTTAGTAAATATCAACTTTTCTACTCCTCTATTAATTTTTTATGTTAAATTGTCATACTCATCCATGACTGTTCTTTTTCCTATGAAATTACATTTAATGTAACCTGAAACTTCCATTTTCTAAACTCTATGTTTAAAGGAAAGTTTAAGTGTAAGTACTGAATTGAGAGGTCTACTCTGTCTATGGAGTTAGCTTCTGAATGAGTCCCATTATTCACAAAAGATATCAACTTGAACAATACCATGATACAAAAGATATGGAAACCAGCTACCACTCAAAATAAAGATGGAGCTCTAAGGCAGCAGGAGTTTTTCATGTATTAATGTTATGTTTTCCCATCAACTAGGAGGACATATAGCAGTGCCACAAAAGAATTTCAGAGTTTGCTAAGATAAAAACTTACTGTACGTATTACTGACTCTATTCTCATGACTTCCACTGGGATATAATCCTACATAGAAATACAGAAGCCCTATATTCTTTATGGCTCTATTGGGAGGACATTAAACTATCTCTCAGAATAACAAACTGGAGTTCCTTGTTTTGGTCTATATATTAAATGCTACTTTAGATAGTGTAATGCTGTATTAGACTTTAAGAAGTTTTGTATCAGGGCATATTTTAATTGAGTTGGAATTGAGTAGAAGCTACACTACTAGCTAGACGGTGCCTTGTAACATTATGCTCAGTGAAATAAGTTAGAATGCAAGAGAAAAAATATCGGATAGTTTCACTGTTAGGAGGAATATAAAGGAACAAAAAAAGGGCTCAAGAAAAAGAATAATAACAATAACAAAAAAAACACAACAAGAACAAAAAGACAAAGACAAATCAAAGGTACCTGGTGGTGTGAGGGAGGGACTGGGATGAAGGCAGAAAGAGCAGAAAGGGATGAGGTGATGATGCACTGGTGAAATGGTGGTGGGAATTCCAAGGGGGCTACAATTGATATCAAATATATATTAATTAGTTAATTAAAATTTAGAAAAAGAAAATAAAGTTACGAGCCTATAGCAAAAAAAAGAAAGAAAGAAAGAAATGGAAAAAGCAGAGAACACGCAGGACATTGCACTGAGATGAATTCATCTGAAAGCTGGTTTTAGGTCCATGAGAGGCTGTCTTTGATAGAATCTCAGAAATAAACAGGAAACATTTTGAGGATGTTATTTGCAGGTAATCAAGCAAAGGGGATGAATCACAGTATTTTCTTATTTTGGATAAAAATATTTTATGTTTTGGATATAAAAAAAGTGCTAGACATCCTTATAGTCATAAGCTTTTAGGCCTGGGATGGTTGACTTATTAATATGGGTCAATATCATTTCTCAATTTAGCATGGAGAAAGTCAAAATTCTGGGAACTTGGGCATAAACATAATTTGGAGTGATTCTAAAAGACAACTACAATGTGTTACTATTTACAACACCCAAGTTATGAAAACAACCTGAGTGCCCACTGACAGATGAGTTGATGAGGAATATATAAAGAATATATATAGTATATATAGAGAAAGGAATTCTATTCAGTTATGAAAAAAGATGAGATCTTATATTTGTAACAACACAAATTGAACTGGAGAGAATTATGTTAAATAAAATAATTCAAAAAGAGAAATACAATTACTAGATGATTTTATTCATAGTAAAATGTAAACAACAAAGCAAAATAACAGATAAAATCAAATCAAAATGAATGATTGAAATCTAACTGTAAAATTGAGGATACCAGAGTGAGAGAGTGAGGTGAAGAACAAAAGGAGGAGGAGTTCCAAAGGATTCTGATGGGGAGTTTGGTGTGCTGACATACATTTGAAGAACTGTGAACCAAAACCCTTAAAAAATACACAGTATTATAAACCAAAATTATCTCAATAAAAACAATTTAATTTTTAAAAAGTAGGATCTGTAGCCAAACTCTTGACTCAAAAAGAATTTAAATTTGGGGCTCCCTGTTGGCATAGCGAGTTAAGCGCCACACTGTGAAGCATCCACAGCACAACAGCAGGAGTTGGATCCCCAGCCAGGGAAGGGACCCACGTGGTGCAGCCCTGCTTGACCCGCTGCTCCCCTCAGCAGTGTATTTCTGTTGATCTCCTTGTTCTGCCCCCTCACTCTGTCTCTGGTGGATCCTCTCACCTCCCATAACTCTGGCCTGTACCCCAGCTCTTACATGCCTAAATAAATAAAATCTAAAAAAAAAAAAGAATTTAAATTTGGCCTTTGTAAAGATAAAGACAAGAAAGATAATGTGAATGTATCATGAACTACCAATAATAAGTAATACAATATAACAACCCTGAAGTTGAAAACTAATAAAAAAATTACTTGAAGCCTTACTATACTGTCATGTCATTGTTGACTTACATATTATACATATCCTTTCACAAAGTTAAGTATTGCCTTCATTTATGAGGCATGATTTACATGCAGACATATATACCAAGTAAAATTTGAAACTACTTTAAGAATTCATAGTATAATGGTGAACTTAAAAATAAAAATAACGGACATGCTCAAAAGTATTGAAATTAGATTTTTAACACCGCTTACTATTTGGTCCTATTTTTCTTTACCTCTTTCTAAATGTTGTAATGAAACATGTTCTGTTTCTTCAGTAGTTTTTGATGGTTACTTTGCCCCCTGAACAGTGTTACTGGCAGTTTGCAAATTATTTTTTTACTAGTATAGCAGGTTTCATCTCCAAAGAGATTAAGAAATCAACACAAAACGATTTGAGAATTCTATATATATGACTTCTATTTAGTGGATTCTAGCGATTCAAACCAAATACCCCTGCCCATACATATACCCAACACCACTGCCACCACTATTGCCTTCACAATATCAAGCAGTACAAGCTGATTTTCTGTGCAGGAAAGGCTGCATAAGTGCTCAGAAAGGGCACCGTAGGGATCAGTGTATCTCACAGGTCACTTCAGGAGAATATTCTGGATATGCCCCAATAACCTAAACTGCCCCTTGGAGCAACAGCAAGTAGTTTTCAAGAGCCTGTACTTCATGTCAGTAACTTGAGTCAAGTTTTGGAACACCTCCCAAGGGTTTAGAAACCTCTAAGAAAAACCCTGGCATTTGCCAGCTTTGCTTACAATGCATCAACATTAACCTGGGTATTAATACCCTGTGAATTTGGGGAAAACATGTGCAAGATCCATTTTGCTGGTAACTATAGTAAACATGTCTTCATTTTGATTATGATTTCTAACCTTCAATAAGTTATTGAGTTTATTAACCTGTTACATAAAACAAATATTTATATCTGTACATATAAATAAGTGTTCTCATACCTGTACAAAGCTGATTTATTCCTAAAATAGAAGGATTAAATTGTATGCTCATTCACAATAAATGCACACAGGCCCTATGTTATTTCATATCATGATGGCATGTGGCTGAAAAAAACTTGAAAGCTGGCAGAATTTATTCAATCAAATTAATACTATCAAAAAGGTATGGTTTCATTTAAAAAATTCAATTTCAATGTTTTTTATTTCATCTAATTAGAAAAATAATAAATTTACAGAAAAACTGTATTACCATATATCCTGCACTCTAAAGCCCCATTGAGCCTCATCAACTTTGTCAACAGTAACTTCTGTGAAATGGTACAACACAGGTTCACATGTTGCACATTTTAATAGCTGTCTTTTCAACTGCATTCAATTCAGGATGCCTAGTATGAACCTCTTTAAGGTAATCATAAGTACTCTTACTGCTCTCTCAAGTTCTTCAGTCACCTTCTGCCCATGGTCCAACACTTTGCTACTTTGTTATTAAAGTCCTAACTGCTCCTTCTGCAGTTAGTCTTCACTTAGACCTCCTTTGTGTTTAGACTTTATTACCTGCCTTATTTTGTCTTCCTTTAAAGGAGGAAGTTCTGATTTGATTGGCAGCTAAAACACTAACATTTAAACCACTTGGTGTTTGTTTGTTTTATTCTTTATTAAAGAGTGTCTTTTTCAACTATGTCTGTGATACTGGAATGTGGCCCTTAATTTTCTAGAGGTTTTCCCTAAAATCTGAACCTTCTGAACACCAGATAAATGACTGAGGTGTTCATCAAGAATTTTCTACCCTGCCTGGTCCAGAAACACAAACATTCCAGCACTACATGATCTCTGGTACTTCCTTCAGCTCTTTCTCCTGCATCAGGTAGTTACTCTGCTAGGCCTCATAGTCTTGCCTCACACCAGGTCAACAATGTCCCCATAGGAACCTCCAAGCAGACTTCTGCAGCTACCCTCTGTAAAGTTCCCCTTCTAACAAGTTTTAGTCACTTAAACAGTCCCAGTTCTGATTACTGCCTGCTCAGTTCACTGCCTATACGCTAAATCTAAAAAAACATGAGCATCATATATTTTGTCCAGTCTTATAGTTGTTTAAAGCATGAGAGAAATCCTGCCACCAGTTATTTTGTCACGGCTGGAAGAAGAATCAAGTCAGTTTTTAAAAGTAAAATTAATGCCCAAAAATACATTGAGATACATTAAACATAAATTAAACTGAAGTGCACACGTTTGGAATTTTTTTAAGGGGCTTAGAAAGCAAATGGACAGGGAAATGCTTTTAAAAATATTAAGTAAATTTGAATGACTACAGCAATACTTTATTTAGCACAGCTAGATAGTTACATAGTTATGATTCTCCTGAGCACTGATCAGCCAGTATGGCAGAATTTGCTCTCATGCAAATAAATGTTTAGCCCCTTTATTGCACTTTACTCCATTTTCATAGCACTTTATAATCTCTTTATTTTGTTTACTCCACAAAGGTCCATTTTAGTGCTATTACATCCTATTATCTGAAGATACTTTGATTATTTTGCAAAGAATAGGCAATCACGGGTTACAGCATGGATCGCATTAAAATGCCAGTTTTACTATGAATCTAGCAAGTAAGTTCTCAGATTGAGGTAAATCATATGCCAGCCTTAGCAAAATCCACCATTAGAACAATTCTAAAGAATACAGAAACATAACATCATCAACCAATAACCCCCTAATTGTATGTTGATTGATTTGAATAACTGATGCTGGGGATGCAATTGCACAGGAATCATGCCAAGTTGACTGTGATAGCACTGATTCATTCAGTGCTGCATTTCCTGGAATGTATTCATTCACATTGCTGAGCTTGGTAAACTGAATTATTATTAATGTATAACTCACGCAAAAAAGTTCATCTTAAAATTTGCTAGACTTTTACTTCAATTATTATCTAAGAATGGCAGTACAGCTGATGGAGACTGATCTCAATATTAACTAGTTACATATCCTAGATACATGCATGATTAGCTGGGTTTTAAATAAAAATTTAATCATATGCCATAGCTGAAATGAATTTTCTTAAGGCCTCCATCAGAAGAGATTACATACATATCTCCTAAGATTTTCCCCAATGCAAGAAGAAATCTACATCAATGGCTCTGATTATCCACACACATCAAAGAACAGCAGGCACAATGGCAGAAGTTCACTTTTCTCATGTAGTCACTGAGGAGTCACAACTAATTTCAAGTTTTCAGTAAGATGCAAAGAATCAAAAATGCTGTTCCTCCAAGAGATACAGATAGTTCTAAACAGTTTTCATTGAAGCCTAGTTTGGCACAGAAGTCTCTGTCACTCACAATAGAGAACGTTTAAGTCATATGCAGAAGAACATCCTCAGAAACTATGGAGGACATCTCAGTTGGGAATTCATTCTTCAACATTTAATGAAAACCTAACTTGTAGTCATTCAAATTTACTTAATATTTTTAAAAGCATTTCCCTGTCCATTTGCTTTTTAAAAGCATTTCCCCGTCCATTTGCTTTCTAAGCCCCTTAAAAAAATTCCAAACGTGTGCACTTCAGTTTAATTTATGTTTAATGTATCTCAATAGTGTGACTTACCAAAGCATGGAATTGTTTTCTCACATAACTGAAGTATATAAAAAGGAGACCCATGGTTAGTTCAGGTGCCCAAAAAAGTATTCTTGGCTTGTAATAACAATGTTTATAGAGAATTCTCGCCTTCTATGAAGAAGAAAGTCATTTTTTTAAATAAGGGGATGTATTTGCCATTCTGTAATGCATTTAGAGAAGTGTTTAAAAACACATATATTAACAATGGTTATATGAGCAGTCTTGCAAGCTACTCTGACAACAGAGTTTTATTTCAGGAAATGGATGTGATAGTTCTTCTGTAATTTCAGAGGAGTATTTAAAAACACATAATAAAGATGTTTGAAAGAGTTGTACATGCAGGATGCTTGAAGAAGTATATTACTTCAGGGAATGGACGTGATAGTTCTTCTGTAATGCATCTAGAAATGTGTTTAAAAACACACATAATAAAAATGTTTAAAAGAGTAGTACCCACTTGCTACAAAGAAAAATGTTTTATAACTAAAGGGATGTACTTGCTATTATGTAACGCATTTAGCATAATATTCCAAAAACATGAAAGAAAGAAAGGCAGGAAGGAGGACAGGTTCATGTTCTTAGGGTCTCTCTTCACATAAAAAAATGTCTACTCCATCTCCAAGAATATTGATGTTCTAGGCAGAGAGAAAGTAGAAGAATAAAAGCCAAAGGATAAACAGTGACAAAGCAGCACACAAGTCCCTTTAAAGGAAGTTCTTCAGAAGCTCCTTCTCCCATAGGCAATAATCTTTGAATGTATCTCACTGTCCAGAATTGTGTCACACTGTCACAAATGGCGCTGTCCCTCCTGCCAATGGAGCTTGAAAGATAATTATGTAATTATATTGAGTTCTGTTATTAAACAATGAGAGAAAAGTAACTGATAGGCCACGAAGAGCTGCTATTCTAGGGATTTTAGACATTTTTACATTTCATTGTCTGTGCCTGATTTCATATTATCTCTACAAGTTCAATTGAAATCTTGAATTTTGCTGACTACTCCAAGTGAAATACTGAATTTTATCAACACTATATTTACTCTAAATTCCAACTAGGTATTACTCTTCTTCTTTACCTATTAAAAAATATTCTGAAAATTTAGATAGAAAACTTTAAGACATAAAACTTCATATCTAAATAAGGATGAAGGGGCCTTCCTGGTAGCAAAAGGGGGTAAGCACCTCACTATGAAGCATCTGCAGCAACATAAGTTTGATCCCCAGCCAGGGAGGTGACCCACATGGTGCAACAGACCTCTCCTGCCTCCCCACTGCTCCCCTCAGCAGTGTATTTCAGTACATCTGCCTGTTCTGTCCCTCACTCTGTCTCCAGTGAATCATCTCACCCCCACACCTCTGGCCTGTACCCCAGTTCTTTTATGCATAAATAAATATTAAAAAATAAATAAGGATGAATACTATTATTAATAACAAAAATAAAAGAATACTAATTATTAGTGATTTACACTAAAAAAACTATAGATTTTAAAACCATAAATTGTATATATTATAGCTATAATATCAGCTACATAAAATATTTTAAGAGAGCAGTTTAAAACTTATATTGAACAAAGTAAACTCTTGTATATGTAGGCTGAAGTAACAGGCAAAGGAATACTCTGTGAGCTGAATGTCACTATCACAGGAATTAAAAATTCCATGACATAAAGGATTAATAAATTTACTATGAAGAAAGCATGCCCAAGACTTTAACTAGGCAAGAAGCAACCAACCTGGCTAGATCATCTGAGAAAACTCTTCTGTGCTGCAGCAAATTATTTTTGGAAGAATTATTTCAGGTAAAATAGATGAGAAATGCTGGTTCCTGCACTAGATGAGAAATGCTGGTTCATGCACTTCTGTAATTTCAGAGGAGTATTTAAAAACACATAATAAAGATGTTTGAAAGAGTTGTACATGCAGGATGATTGAAGAAGTATATTAATTCAGGGAATGGATGCGATAGTTCCTCTGTAATGCATCTAGAAATGTGTTTAAAAACACACATAATAAAAATGTTTAAAATAGTGGTAACCGCTTGCTACAAAGAAAAGTAGCAATTCAGGTGGATCAGCTGCTGTAGGTCCTATACTAGGTGTCACATATAATGGTTTTGGTTACTCCTTGGTTTTATGCCACTGAAAGAAAAATAACTACTCGTGGAAGACAATTTCCTGGGGAAAGTAAGGTATTAACTAGTCAGGCAAAACATTCTAAGCAATGAAAATTAAAAATAACAATTTGCAACATGACAGCACTGAATGGCAAATGTCTAAGCTCAAGAGTATAATCTATCACCATAAAACTATTGAAGTATTTCAGCTAAAGAGTTTGTTTAGAATAAGGATTATTTGACTTCTTAAGTAAAACATCTGGAAATTATATAATTACTCTTGTCTGATAAAAATAAATTTAAGCCTAGAAAATTGGCACTTACTTGTTATAATCCTAAAATGAATCCAAATACATCCAGAAGATTTTAGTTGGGCCAGGTGGCTAGTATATAATAGAATGCTCTATTTTTAATTTTAATTTTCAAGGGACTCTGTGGTAGAAAATGCCATTTGGGACTATTATCAAAAAGTCAAGAAAGATAGGCAGGCCTAGAAAACATAGCAATGTCAGGAAAATAGCTCCTTAATAAGTACCTCCAGAAAACAACTATCTCATACACCTCACATCAACATCAACAGAGGATGCCTATTTTCCACACACCCACATTACTGAAGGTGAATGGTTAAACCCAGGGTTTTCATGGAGCCACAAACAGAGAAAGTTATGGCAGAGTTCAGAGCCATGGGCAGCTTGCCAGAGCAGGGAACCGGCAAGCATCTGAATTTGGGGGGCCTACATCTCCAAAACTACTACATGCCCATCCTCATTCTCCTGAAGCAGGACTCGAAGGATAGACACCGAATTCCTGTGAAGTCTCACAGCCAAGTATGGAACCTTTAGGAAAGGTAGAAAAGTTTATTCCCACATTCAGTTGTTATCATCTACAAAATCTATCCTACTTCCTCTTGGGTCCTAATACACTAAAGATAGGTGAGCACTACCTACCACTAGGAACAATGACTCTGGACAGGTATCAAGCTGACACAATTGGGCAACTCGTTTGGCATCCCCCAAAGCATCACCCCATCCCCAACTTGGTAACCTCAGAACAGTAATACCAAGAAACAAAAAAGATAAGGACAAAATACAACATAGACAAAATATAAAGGAGGAAAATAAGAGACTAAAAAGACAAACTGCAAAAACAGAAAACTATAGCAAAATGGCAATAAATACTTATATATCTACATGTCTCTAAATTTCAATGTTTCTAAACCCACCAATCAAAAGGTACATTCACTGGATGAATCAAGAACAAAACACCAACTCAACTCTACCTTCAGAGGGTTTGTCTGGTCTGCAGTAGAGTGGGACCCCAGAATGAGGTCTTTGTTCAGGATATACGGTTTCTTTGCAATGAGATGGCCACGTTATCCTACAATTTTGTTTGCTATCCCTAGGTACAAAGCTCTGTTGCTTAACTTTCCAGAGGGTTAACCTGATTTATTCTTCTTAGATGAAGGAGAAGCAATTTCAGAAAGATGGAAGGTAACTCATTTTGAAATCCTCAGGCAAACTGTCCACTGAATGTCTTGCTTTAAACCTTATTCTTCAGATATATCTAGTCTTCCAAATCACAAATTATCGCATGATTTCACAATCAAAATTTTTTTCTTATGAATTTTTACAATTGTAAAGTACATCCTAGATCAGTGACAGGGTATTTCTAAATTTTAAAGTGTTAGACTGTTATAAAGTGCTAATTTTATAGTTTGAATTGTTTTCTAATTTGCATATATTGCATTTTGAATTTTGTTTTATTATTGGGGTAACATTGTTACACTGTAAGATTTCAGGCATGCAATTTCTATCTCAGCCACTATGTCTATTAACAGTTGCATGACCCACACCCATTGTGAAATGTCTGGTCTTCAACCAACAACCAGTGATTCCCCTCTGCACTTTACTGATCTCCTCCATACCCTCTATAACCATTATTTTCCTGTCAGAGGATAAGGGCTTCTTTTTGTTTCAGTTTTGTTCATTTGCCCCATATCACTTTAAACCAAGTTCGCACAGAGATTTATCCCACCTTTTCAGTAGGGTTAATGCTTTGCATGCTGCTAATCAGTTTCTCCCACAGGAGTCTTTTCACTTTCTTTTGCATAAGTTTTGTTGTCTCTGCCTGAATGAGGCACAACCTAAGTCTCCATTCTACAACCATGCTCCCAGACTCCTTTTTTCCCCTCTCTTTGTGATTCAGTGGCTATACAAGAATATTTTTATATTTCCAACAACTTACAGTTATAAAACCTCTAAGGTTCAACAGACTATAAGGAATACAATGCTAAAAGAAAGATTAGAATATATAGTTGATGTAAAAATCTTAGCATGATAATTTCCCTAGACAAGAATCCTCATATACAACAGAAGAATGGAAAGAAAAAAAAGCATAAGGTCCATTAAAAAGGTGATATAAAACAAGAATCAGGCAAAGGGAATCATACATATGATGGTAAATGAAAATTCTAGAATCTCAGTTGTACAGCAAGCCTGGAAAGCAACAGTTCAAATTACAGCAAGAGAACAGAAGTCCCAGAGAGTATTTCTCAAAACAGGGGAAGCAGAAAGATCGATGCATTCAACAGGTAAAAGAGGAGTTATTTACTCTCTGAGCTAGTATGGGGCTAAATTTATAAAAAAATTAAAGAACAAAACAAAGCGCTCATTGTGTGACAAACAAGTTTTGAAGTGCCTCCCAAGATTTCAGCCTCCGGGGATTCATACCTTTGTGATTTCCCCCCTAGGCTTGAGTGGGACCTATAACATACTTTTCACCAACAGATCATGGCAACGATGAGGGGATGTTGCCCATTATTACATTTTGTGTAAAACTATTGTGCTAGCAGATATGCTCTCTCTCTCCTGCTGGCCTTGAAGAAGAAATAGAAAACAGAGACAGAAATAAAAAGCAGCAGTAGAAAATGTTAATTTAGGGGGAAAGAGATATACAGGAAAACAACATGCAGTGTCCTATATCGCTTAGACATGCATAATATGTATTATCATAATAATATAAAAATTCTGTATGCTAACTATAGAAATTCTGAATTGAGAATCATGAGGAAATAATGTGCTTGGTAGAAGAAGCTTTATAGGATAGTCACTCATAAGTTAGTAACAGTAATAACAAAATCAAAATTTACATTTCCATACACTGTGCTATTCAAGCACCAAGATGCATTATATCACTTACTGATCAACCGTCTTCTGAGTAGTCCTTCTCTTACCCTCTTCCCTGCCTTGCCATCATCATCTCTAACACTTTCGTAGCCATGCCAACCTTTTTGACTGTTCAGCCAACTGCAGTTCTCCTGACCCTTTACACTCTTCTTTAGTAAAAGGGCTGTGTGTAGACATACTGGGTGGAAAGTCCTCTGATGAGAAGTCATCTCCCCAGTCAACAGGAAAGAATTAGAACACAGGTAACACCAACCCTCCCTGGGTATCTAAAAAAGAAGTAAAAAATGTTTCTATTCAGAACTACAGGATAAAGATGAGTTTTCCCTTCACCTTCCCAGTGAAATAGACCTAAAAAGTTTTACTCAAGGCAGTTCAAAGAGTTGAAGCTACTGAGATTACCTGCCAAATACCTGCCTCATTAGAAGTAACTCTGAGGACATCATTGGCTGGGAGAGGAGGAGAGGGGGGTAGCATTTAAACAAAGAAAGCCATATGGAAGACTTAACAAACAGACATATTTTACAAAATATTTATACTTAAAATATTTTATTTAAAGAGACTGATTTTCACTCATTAACTTTATTTAATGAAGTCTGAAGACATTTTACTGGTTTTTTTGAAAATTTGCTCAGATTTCATGAAATAATACATTAAGCAAAATGAACACTGAAATGCCAGTACTGTCATTTTACTTAAGCAGTGAAATTAATGCATAACAGGAAACAAATAGATACTATCTAAAATTTTATTAAAAACTAGCCATAGAAACATTGTTTTACCTAAAACATCTTGCATTTCTGTGTATAATGACACACATACTATTTTGTTTCTACAATTTTCTTATCTTCTTACAAGTAAACCTTTCTTATCAATATCAATTTTTTAAAAATGTAAAACTGTGTCTCCCTGGTAGCACAAGGGATTTAGTCGCAGAACTATCAAGCTATTGGCAGCCACTGCACCATGAGGTCAATCCCCAGCCAAGGAGGGGACCCACATGGCACAGCAGACATCTCCTGTCTTGCCCCCTGCTTCCCTCAGCAGTGTATTTCAGTAGATCCACCTGTTCTGCTCCCCACTCTGTCTCTGGTGAGTCCTCTCACCCACCAGAACGCTGGTTTATATCACAGTTCTTGTATGCATAAATAACTAAAAAAAAAAAACCTTTTTTTTTAAATGTAAAATTATTTTTATATGGAGGAAAATACAAAAGGATTTGAAAATTATCCCTTTACTCTTCAGGATACTGAAGTCATATATCTTTAGAATATAAAGTCACTTAATTCTTTAAACATGTATTTTGAAGTTATAATTAGAACAATGTGGTGTTGACCTAGGAGTCAATAAGCAGACTGATGCACCACTACAGTATTTGATTTACAGATGTGTGTGTGTGTGTGTTTGTGATTTCATTTGATAGAAGTATTGAAGCACATTTAAATAATAAAAATTAAAACTGAGCTGTAGCATAAGGTAGGCAGAGTTTGGTGGTCTTTTATCCTAAGGTAGTTAGTTTTAAAATACTTGGGACCTCCCTGGTGGCGCAGTTGGTTAAGCAACGCACTATGAAGCAAACCGCGGCCATTGCAGCATAAGTTCGATCCCTGCCACTGGCCAGGGAGGGGACCCACATGGCGCTGCAGATCTCTCCTGCTGTGCCCGCTGCTCCCCTCAGCAGTGTACTTCTGTTGATCTGCCTGTTCTGCTCCCCGCTCTCTGTGGTGAATCCTCTCAACCCCCCCACACTTCTGGCCTGTACCCCAGCTCTTGTATGCATAAATAAATAAATCTTAAAAAATAAAATACTACTTATATTAAGTATCCTAAACACAACTAGTTTTGTTATTTATTTTTTTGCAGTGTGCAATGTTATGACAAATACATCTTTAAATTTTGAAGACCATAGCAAGTATTTGAATACAGATAAAGTCTGGAAATTTGGGGAAGCTGAGGCACATTTCATACTACCAATCTATTTGAACTGTGTATTAGTTGGGACATTTTACATTACAAATGACAGAAACTCAACTCAAGATAGTCTAAGAAAAATGAAGGGATTAAGAGATTTTTTTTTGGGGGGGGGAAGAACAGAGATAACTCAAATATTATGTCTTCCTCCTTCTCTTTATTCTTTCTGAGACTTTTATCTCATTACCTTCTTTCTCTCTTTTTCCCTCTCTCTCCTCCTCTCTCTCTTTCCTTCCCTCTCACCTTTCCCCTGCCCATCTTATCCCTCTTCCTCTCCCTCCCTCTTTCGCTCTCCTACTCCTCAGGATCAGCTCATCTCCCCAATTTGTTTATCTGTATGTTTTTTTCTTCACTCTTTCCTGTTGAAGATTTGATTCCCAGCAGTAAATCAGCATGGCCTATAGTTGATTCCAGGCTCACAAGTCCTGGATTAGCCACACCACAGGAAGAAGGGAGCATTTGTTTCCCAGAGTAGCTACCTGAAGGTTCTATAAAGGAGTCTGACTAATCTAGCTGGCTCCATGTGTCCGTCTCCAGGTCATACTGTGTGGAGGCTCTATCATAGCCTCATTTGTAGTAGTAAGGAAAATGTCCCTAGATGGAAACAGAGATTGAATAAAAGAAGCGGGTCAGGAAATTGGAAAGATAATAGTTTAATTAGTATATATAACTTGGTTAGTTTTATGAATATATTTAATAGAAAAAAATTGCTGGTTTAAAGCAAAAGTCCCAGGACTAAAACTATAGTTTTAGGTGAAATCTAGAAAGAAATTATTTCTTAGGATAATCTGTAATCTGATCATGAAGAGGTATAAAGTAGCTCATTCAATCCGATGATACTGAATACTTCAGGAGGTAATTTCTTGAAAACTAAATGTGGCTAACACTGATTTTATTATTAGCCATATTCTTCCATCAAGATGAGATTGATTCTGCATTGCATGCTTAGATTTAAAAAAAAAAATGTTGCTTTTTGTTTTGTTTTGTTTTTTATATCCATCAAGCCACCTGTACCCATATCCTCTGCCTCCATCCTAAATTCCTCCCTCTCCTTTCCTCTATTCCCTCTGGTAACCATTATCTTCTTTTTGCTAAATTCAAATGTTGATTTATTCTATTGTTCATATGTAACTGTTTGGGGGTATTTATATTCTTCAGATGAGTTAAAAAATCTGAAATCTTCCAGTCTTTGACTAATTTTACTCATAGTCACCGCAAAGTCCAAACATTTGGTCTCAAATGCTGTGGTTTCATCATTCTTCCTTTTTTTTTTTTTAACCTTTGAGACTACAGAGTTGTTTAAATGGTTGGTTTATATGATAAAAGGCCACAGGTTAGATATGATAAAAGGCCACATTTCATTGTACTTGAAATGTTGCCCATGTAGCCCTGCAGACTTCTGTCTCACCCACTGGTCCCCTCAGTAGTACATTTCAGTAGATTTGCCTGTTCCCCACTCTGTCTCTGGTGAATCCTCTCACCTCCCACAACTCTGACCTATACCGTAGTTCTTGTACACATAAATAAATGTTGAAAAAAATAAAATGTTGCCCTGTAAACAAACGAGAATATTTTATCTTAATTCTGAGATAAAAACAAAGATGAAACATTAAATTTCTACCATCCATTCCATGCGTAATCTGGGACTTTAAATTTTTTCCACAGTTGGTTATCTTGGAGGTGTGAAAACTTGCCTAAATTAATCAACAGTTCTTGCCTTGTGATGACAATTCAAAATATATTCATGGTAAATATCTAGATTTAAACCTCCTCGATTTATGAGGAGCTATTTTTTTTTTTACATTGAATTCCCGGATTATTTTCTCTCATAGGACACTGATTGTAACAGGCTTCTTCTAATAGTGCCTGCTTGTCAAATTAGATCCCACTGAACACGACAAGAATAGTTGTAAGGTGAAATTAACATCAAATTAAATGATTTTCCAAAGACTTGCAGAACTGAGCTACTCACTAATGTATCTAAAACCCTAA
Source organism: Galemys pyrenaicus (assembly GCA_019455555.1). NCBI lineage: Eukaryota > Metazoa > Chordata > Mammalia > Eulipotyphla > Talpidae > Galemys > Galemys pyrenaicus. The sequence continues at coordinate 5,665,862 of JAGFMF010012000.1, forward strand.
TTCATCACTCCAAGAAACAAACTTCTAAATCTTGTTCCCAGTTCCATCTCCCTGTTCTACTTCAGTAAAAGTATAAACCCAGATGGCTCAACAGCATCTAGGGCTCCAATTGTGCCATGTCTAGTCCAGCTCACAAATATCTGCCAATCTCCTTCCCTCCTGATTTTCCTGCGGTGCATTAACTACTCACTTATGGACACTATAATTAGGTTTCATCAACAGCTTGATAACGGAAGGGGAGATTTTAGAAAGTAAATGTTCCTTATTGTGTAATTTTTACATTGTGTTTATTCGCAAAGTAATAAGACCTAAGTAATACCAAACTGCAATGAACTAGGAAGAATACAGAGAGAGATTAACTTGACACATCTTGGCTATTCATAAACTGAATTGATTTCAACAACTCTTGGGTTAGGGAATATAAATAACATCTGAAGCATGATTTTTCCAACATGAAAAAAAAAAATAAGTCTTTGAATTTGAACTTGCTCGCCAAAGACCCCAGAGGTTTGGTTCATTTCTGGACACCTGATTGTCACTGGTTCTGTATTCATCTGTCCCTCATTTAACTGCTTTAATTACCTGGATTCAACTCCTAGATTCTAAACATTGTCTGCAATTCTATATTTTTACTTACTTTCCTTTTTTATCTGTGTTTATCTACTTTCATCCAGTACTTGTGGACTTCTGGATTCTATTAACAACGTATCACTATTCCAGGGGTCTCTTGACAAAAAATACAACTAATATTAAAATAAATTTGCTTTATTAAGTATATAATAACAAATGAATTGGAAGAACATAAGGAGGAAGGCAGCTTTCAATTAATCATTCTCTGTAGATAGTCTACAAATGATGTAAGCAAGGTCAATTAAGAGCTGGATATATACGTGTTAATTATACCTAATTATTCAATTTTTTATTATCGAGACATTTCCTTTTCTTCATTTAGTCCTATTACCTACCTTTTTACCATTTACCTAAAACAGAACATTAACATTTTTTACACTAATGTCTAAAATGTAAATATTTAGAATTTGTGAATTTAGTAATTTGTACACCACTGTCAAATCAAGAGTCAATATCTTCTGAAGAAAAAATCTAAATCTAGTTGGCTTAAAAATATTTAAATACTTTGAAATTTTAAAATACTTAAAACGGTTTTAGGTTTTCAAGGGTGTAATGAGGAGAAAATGTATTCCCAACTTTTTCAGAAAATAGTGGGGGGTTAATTTATTGATGCCAGTAACTAAAGCATTTCTTTAAAGTAGCATGATTTCCTTTTGGATAATTTGTACATTATATTATCCACTCACTCAATTTTATTCATTACATGTATTATTGTTTCTGGATGTGTTTATGACCTACCTGCTTCAGTGACTATTTAAAATTCAGTGGGTTAATATTCAAAATCAATTTCATCTTTTGACATTTTAGCATTCCCCTGCACTGACAGGAATATAGAGTATGGCAAAATAAAATGAGGATATCATTTATACTTATGTTTTAATCTTATATCTTAAATCTATTCTTGTATCTTAAATCAGTTCTTTCTTATAGTTTAAGCTATTTGAGTATGGTTGCTTTGTTAGGAAGGATTTTTTTTCCAGGCTTCCTTTTTCAGTTGCTTTCCAAAGGTGCAAAAATAATCCTGTCACAACAGAGAAGAAGAGCTTATAAAGATGCTTTAAAAACCTTATCACCAGGAAACAGTGCACAGTGTATTGTATAATATAGTGTCTTAAAATACTTCTGCTTACCTCCTCATTGATGCTGCTACAATATTTACATAACACTGCTAACTAATTCTTCATTATGTAGGTTATTTATCCTTTCTCTTGGAGACTGTCTTCCCGGCACATTTAATATTATTGAATTGAGGCACTGTTTTATTTCTACCTACTGTTTAGCTTCAGTGTATCTCTTCTCATTTCTAGGGCTGCATTGGTGGGTCAGGATTCATGTTTACTGCTCCCTGGGGTAAGAAATGAAAGAGTAGGAGGAGATCTGTGGCAGGACCGAGTCTTGGCTAGCCATCAAGGCAAGTTGTTTATGTCTTCAGGATGGGTTATTTCAGAACCAGAAAAAAATAAAAAAGGAAAAAATAAAATAAAGGAGCTGTTTTGGTTCAGAGAAATAGTTGCCCTGGGAGTAAAAAGTAAAAGTAGGAAATAATATTTTAGAAAATACTTTAGCAGAAAGACATTTTTAGTGCAAGATATCTCAGAGGCTTGGGAAAATTATTTGAAGTATTAAATATTTTCAAGACTTTCTATGTTGAATGCATTTTTAAACCCTAGGCTAGATGTTTTTGTTAACATTTCATGTTGAAGAGTTAATTCAAATCAGAAAAAAAAAATCAGATTTCCCAGTGACTGAAGAGTACTCTAAGGCAAACAGCATGTAACATACTTGGCTCTACCTAGTTTCAATGTGAAGGTCAATCCAGATGGACAAGGTCCTTGAGTTCCCTCTTTAACACTTCAACACTCTGTTAAACCTGGTTTCCCATTAATCTTCTTGCACATGTGTCTAACATTAAAGCACTGTGCCTCGGGCAGAGATCACCTAGCTTCCAACACAGTTGTCGGTCCCACTCCACAAATAAGTCACCTCATCAAGCATCAACTAACAATGTCTTGGCTCATACCCTCGTTCTAATCTCCTGGTGCTTAAGTACACAGTTTCTCAAACACATTCCTCTTCTAGCAGCTAAGGAAATGAAACCTAGAGGTCACTTCCAAGCTTGATTTTTTCCATATTATTTCTACAATTCTCTAAGCAACCCCAAAGGCAGAACTCTACAGTTATAGTTCCTAAACTGTCTGAGATTTGCTGAAAAGAAAAAAAAAAAGTCCGGGTTAACATTTTTTTTTCCTCAGCTGAAACAATACCTCTAAAATTTTAGAGGTTCTATAAACCTGTAGGTTTTTCTTTATGTACTAAACCAAGTTGTGTTTATATATAAAGCATCCATACACCTTTCATCTCACCAAGTGAAATAATGACACAAGGATCATTCTGTCAAATGAACATAGTAGTCCTTCCAACTAAACCCATACTGCCATTTAATGAGCAAACTGGGCCTCTTAACATATTTAAATAATCAAATACGGATAAATTCATAGGTGTGTGTATATATACATATATATGAATATATCTCACTAGAGGATAAACCCTCCCTTTTCCTTATAAAAACAAAACAAAACAAACAAACAAAAAAAAACAAATACTTATGGAACAACTAGAAGTCTGACACTAAACTATTGGGTTTTCACCAAGTTGCCTCTCAATGACGCCATGAGTTAGTTTATCATTCCTTTACACTGAGGAGAAAAACTGCCTCACAGAAAGCAGTGACTTCCCAAGGTTACACAATCCATAAATGAGTTCTAATTCCATTCTCCTACCTCCCATCCCACTGTTATTTCCACTACTTGATACTGAACTCTTCACTTGAAAATTTAATCATAAGGAATACTACATCATTAATCCACAAACATGTTCTGGTTCTACTCTGTAAAACTTGCTGAATGCAAAATGCAGACCTCTGTTAAACTGCATAACCTTGTGCAGGTTAAGGTAAGTTTTGATCTATTGAAAGAGGTCTGATTAAAAACCTTAATCAAAATATAAGACTAAGAATTTGAAAAGCAAAAGTACTTTTCAAGCTCATGGTAAGTTCTGTTGTCACCAGGAATATTTTTGGATGATTTATAATGAGAAATTTTCAAATTACTTATTACAATAAAAATACTTGAATGTACTTAGTAACTTATATAAGCATATTTTAAACCATTTTTGAGAGGATGAACATGATTTAAAACTCTTTATACTAATTTCTGCCTGATGTAGAGGACTTAAAACAGATGCATTAGGAGATTTAATGAACTTCACAAGGATTAAAAAAAAAAAGAGCACTTTCTTTAATGCTGAATTTTAACTCTCATACAACACTATTTTAAAAGTACAATAATGAGTTTTTAAAAAATCTACATATAATACATTAGTTTAACTACTGGACCAAAGAACCATATGCCAAAAGTGATATTCAATATAGGGAATAACTAAATGATTACTAATCTTCAAAAAGTGAAATTAAAACAGCTAATATTTTGGAGGAGTGGATTCATCTCTGGAATTCAGACTTTTATGTGATTTGGGCATAATATAAATTAAAATACATTTTATCCTTTTTCTATAATACCCAGAGGGCATTTGTTGGCATTTTCTCCATGCTAAGCAAGTAGCCATTACTCACAAAGAAAGAGTTAGACTGAGTGGGGAAGGACAGAACCTTCCTGTTTTGTTTTTCAAATATAAAATAAATATTTTTTCAGATATATATCAACTCCTCTAATTAGCAAGCAAATTATTTAATCATTCCCCTTTTAATGCCTTCATTCTCATTATTTTCTTCTTCGCTATCTAAACCAACCCAACCTTCAGGATCCGAACACTTTGGGTTTTCAGTTATTTTTAGTTTAAAAATCCTTTTCACTAGTTTTGCATGCTAGCAACTTTGTGGAGATAGAGTCTATATATATCTCTGCATAATCCAATAAAAATACTTATATGTGTTTAAAAGGCTTTATATATCTTAATAGTCTTACCAATATATATGGCCTCCAAGTCTATAAAAAATATTTAGAAAGTTTATGTAACTTATACAAGTAACACTCACTTCACAGCAGTCCTAAATCCCTAACTCTGTATCCCAATGGGTAAGAACCCTGGTATAAGTATATGCACGGATAGTAAGTATAAGTAAATCTAGTTAAGTATACTAGATTTTTGTGAACTATGGGAATACAAAAAGGAAAAAAATGAAAAAATGTATGAATGGCTTAGAATTAAGAAATGTTCCTATGGTTTGCTGCTGCCTTCCAGGAAACAAATCCCTGAAGAGTTTTATAGGGTGCCACACTCCCTTTTTCTTTTGAATAACAAACCAAGTCCAAGTCCATTTTATAACTATAATCAAAATATGCATTACTGAAAAAAAATAATAGGAAAAAAGCAAAAATAAACCTCAGTCTGTATTGTGTTATTAAGATGGTAAAAGGGTTAAAAAGGGCCTCCCTGGTGGTGCAAAGGTTTAAGGGCCATGCTGTGGGCCTTCCATAGCCACTGCAGTGCTAGTTCGATCCCCAGCCAGGGAGGGGACTCACATGGAGTAGCAGACCTCTCCCGACTTGCCTGCTGCTCCCCTCACCAGTATATTTAAGTCAATCTGCCTGTTCTGCTCCACACTCTATCTCTGGTGACTCCTCTCACCCCCCATGACTCTGCCCTATACCCCAACTATGACATGTATAAATAAAATCTTTAAAAAAAAAAAAGATGGCAAAGGAATGTGAAGTTATTTCCACAGAGATTTTTTTAGTGGAGAAATACTAGGATGAAATGATTATGACACAGTGCGCTTGCATGTGAGCATTCATTTGTGTTCCCTCTCTCTTTCTATCTTTCTCTCTTTCTTCCCCCTTCCTTCCCTCCCTCCCTCCCTCTCATTCTTTTTCCATCCCCCACCTAAATCCCATCATTCCTCCCTGCTATTTTTCCATTAGAACCTAGGAGCACATAACTGATTATCAATAGTCACATTTCATAGTTACAAATATCACTGGACTATGAAAGGGACAAAAGGCAACTGGACTCACCTATAAAAGAGAACAAGGACAAAAGAGAGAAGAAAGGAGGAGAGAGGTATCCAACAACAAAACTGAAGAGTACCTAAGAGGTACAAGAATCAACAAGCAGAATGCAGTGAAGCTCATCAAAAATGCTAAAGACTAGCAAAATAGGATTTTAAAGTTATGTTTAGAGAAAACAAACAAGTTGTTTCAGTGTACCATTTTTATTACACATGACTAGGAAAAATTCTTATCACTCAACTTTTATTTCCATCATCTACTTGTCAAAGATAGTAAAAAAAAATAATAATAATTAGAAATATATATATAGCAAAAATAATGTCAGTAAGAAGAAATTAAAGCTAAATGTGTAGATATTATAAAAAGGTAATTCCTTTCCTAAGTAATTTTGTGTGTTTTGACCCAGATGAATTATATCCTAGGTGATAAAAGAAACTAAGCAAAATTCCTGTGTCACTGAGCTATTTTCTGACACCGTGAATAACCAAAAGGACCAAAATACTAAAGAAGGAAAAATTTCTCAGAATTTCTCTTCAAACTAAAGATTCTATAATATACTGGAAAATTTGATATCCCAAAAAAATTTTAGAAATTTTTATTAAAATATGGTTTCGGAACAATTAGAAACAAATGACCAAGAAGAATTAACATGGACCCACTAAACACACATAATGCATGCCTAATTTCATTTCTATGGTGGCAGATTTAGTTGATTTATATACTAGGTAATTCCTAGGCATATTTTAATTTAGGCAAATTTTCAATAGGATATAGTATTGGATGATAAATTCATGGATAAGAAATAAGATTCAAATCCATTATAATTTGCTAATACCTTGAATGGTTACCATAAAAATATTTTTTACATAATACTACAGAAGGACATTTCCCATGGAATAAAATTTTGTCAAGGTTCAAATGTAAGAAAAATGTCATATGAGACTGGATTGAACAGAGAAACAACAAAGTAGTGACTGAAGACCATGAGACCATACCTCACAACCAAACACAGAGAGTGTTACTGTCCAAGAGTTGCTATGTCTTTGTGCTAAGGCTACATCACCCAAAAGCCACTCCCAGTTAATCAGTAGGCCTGGCAATATACTGAGACAAACCCATTCCTAAAAAATACAGGACTCCTGTGATAGGTGACTCTGGCTCAAGGGCTTCCTGATATCCTTGCTGAACCTTCCTTATAATCCAGGATGCTCAGTTTGGCACCTAGGGCATACACTTGGATTACTAGATTCCAGTTTTTGTTGACAACAAAATTAGGTTTGAAGGTCAGTCCAGATTTTGAGCTTGAGAGATTGTTGCAATTCCAAGCTCTATTTAATGAAAATATCTTATCTTCCTCAGAATTAAAGGGAATGGGTAGGTCCAAATGGGAAAAACAAATGCCAGAGAACTGATAAAAATTTCAACATCTTTGAAATTGTGTTAATCTAAAAATAGTTCAGTATTTCTCCAAAGAAAAACATTTTAAAACATGGTCACAGAAAAAACACATGCACCCCAACATACTCCCTTAAATCAAAGAAACAACTTTCCTTTCTTCTGTTAGGACATCTTCTCAAAGTCCCCTTCTCTTCCTCTCTAGCACTGGCTGTCCTGGATAGCTCCTTCCATTGCATGTTTCCCTTCTTAAGGTGGGTGAGGCTCTCCAGCTAGAATGTAGATGTAGGATCTGCATCATTTTTTTTTTTTTTAACTAATGAGTGGAGTTTGGCTTTTTATTTATATTTTTATGGAAGAACAAAAGGTGCTTCCTATTTTAATTCATAAAAACCCCTACTGGCTTGAGCTGCTAGTTTTCCAGGTGTGTATGGACAACTTTGAGAATAATTCAGGCTCTCAGACTAGAAACCAGAAAACAATGAAAGAACTAGTCAAAGATCTGTTTGGCAGGCATTTGAGGACTAGACTGGAATTCAGAAGAAACCAAGCTTACTCACAGAAATTTAATAATCATCTGCATTAAGGTAACAACTGAAGAATCAGAAAAGACACATTTAGTGAGGAAGTAAAGAATGAACAAAAACTAAGAATGAGTTTTAGCAAATGCCAATGTAGCCTGGGTTCAGGACTTATTTTTGCCTTTCTATACTTTCTTAACCTTGCCATAGGGTTATACTGGCCCCCTGAAGCTCTTCATTTCTTTCTCTCTTTATAGAAGTTCTTAAAAACCAAGCCTTCCCCCACAAGCTTGTCTCCTACCACTCCAGTCCCAACATTCAGTTCATATCAACCATAGAGTATCATGTTCTCACCAACTCTCATTTTCTATACTTTCTTAAGAAGCAAGAAATAAGCCAGGAAGAAAAAGAAAAATATAGAATGGTTTCACTTATAGAAGGAATGTAGAGGAACCAAATAAGGGGTTGGGGACAAAAAGTAACTATAATAAAGTAAAAATCAAAATCTTCAGGCTACTATAAGGCAGAGACATAGTGAGGGAAAAAGATCAGAACAGGGTAGGAAGAACACAAGGGACCATGGTGGTGGAGCATGGGTGAACTGGTGGTGGGAATTTCATGGGGAAATCATACATTGTACAAATATGAAGGATGATGTATTAAATATATGCTAAAAATAAAAAAAAGCAAGACTACTGACTTTTTCTCACAGGGTCATCTGGTGATCACTAGAGTAAATCACAAACATACAGAGAAACACATACCCAAATGCATACATGAAGGATATTTTTTAAAAATATAATTAGAACAAAGCTGATCTTTCTTTTTTTAAAGATTTATTTATGCATACGAGAACAGGGGTACAGGCCAGAGGTGCAGGTGATGAGAGGATTCACCAGAGACAGAGTGGGGAACAGAACAGGTAGAGTGACGGAAATACACTGCTGAGGGGAGCAGTGGGGTAGACAGGGGACGTTTGCTGTGCCATATGGTTCACCTCCCTGGCTGGGGATTGAATTTGTGCTGCAGAGGCTGTGGACAGCTTCATAGTGCTGTTACTTAACCCCTTGCACCACCAGGGAGTCCCTCCATGAAAGATATTTTAAAAATACACACATACACACCTTAAGGTACTAAATGTAGTTTTAAATCTCTAATTTAACAGATGAAGTAATGGATACCCAATTATCTTCATTTATAGTCTGGTTTCTCTTCAGATTACATAAACCTTTCGCCTTTTACCAATTATCTTCATTTAACCCTATGCTTTCCTTTTTCCAGGAGATAAGAACCCTATATTTTACCTCAGCCATTGTCTTAAACTCTCTTTTTGCTTCTCTCCCTACCTTCTGAGAACTCAGCTAAGATACTCTTTAAGTTAAGGAAGTTGGCTGGTCAAGACCTCAACAAATCTTTGGTAGTTTGGAAAGACAAGACCAACTACATTAACTATAAGGAACATGTTCTTATACGTTCCCCTATGTAGTAATCATATGAATTGCAGGGAAAACAGGAATTCCAATATAATTTTATAGACTTTATTTCAGTATTTAAAATTACAGGAGAAAAATCAGGAAAAATCCTTTTCACCTTCTAACTCCAAAGAGTCTAGTCAGAAATTTTTTCTATCAAAATAAACAAATGGGACAAATCAAGCTAAAAAACTTCAGCACAGCAAAAGAAACTATCATTATGGAACTACCTTATGATCTGGCAATCCCACTCCTAGGCATCTACCCAAAGGACACAAAAACACTGACCTAAAAGAGCACCTGTACCCCTATGTTTACTATATTTACTGCAGCACTATTTGTAATTGGTAAGACCTGGAAACAACCCAAATGTCCTAAAGTAGATGACTGGATCAAGAAGATGTGGTACATGTACACAATGGAATACTATTCAGCAATCAAAAATGATAAACTAGGGCCATTTATGGAAACATGGACAGAGCTAGAAGTAATTATACTCAGTGAAACAAGTCAGAAGGCAAGAGAAAAATATCAGATGGCATCACTTTTGGGAGGAATGTGAAAGAGCAACAACTACAAAAAAAAGAGTAAGCTCAAGGAAATGGGCAATTACAACCAAAAACAAACAAACAACAACTCAACAAGACCAAAATGTCAAACATAAACTAAAGGGACTATGGGGGGAAGGGAGGGCAAAGATGGGGATGAGGGTAGAAGGAGCACAGGGGGCTGAAGTGATGGCGCATGGGTGAAATGGCGGTGGGAACTCCCTGGGGAATACAAATGATGTCAAATATAATTAAATAAAGCTAATTAAAAGAAAAAAGAAACTATCATTAAAATGAAAAGACACCCTTGCTAAATGGGAGAAGATATTGCATATCCAATATCTCACAAAGGGACTAATATCAAAGATCTTCAGAGAACTCAGACAATTCAACAAAAAAAATCAACAAAAATAATGGATAAAAGGGTTAAATGGACACTTCTCCAATGATGATATACCAATGACCAACAGGCAAATGAAAAAATATCATTACTATTATCAGGGAAATACATGTCATAACCACAATAAGATACCATCCCACACCTATAAGAAGGGCCCATATCAAAAAGACCAAAAAAAGTATACCATTGTTGGGAATGTAGAGTGGTCCAGCCCTTATGGAAAACACTACTAAGGTTCCCAAAATGTTAAAAATAGACCTACCATATTACTGCACAATTCTACTCCTAGATATGGATCCAAAAAAATGTAAAAATATTTAATTGGAAGGAATCTATTCACTCCTACATACACTGCAGCACTATTTACAATAGCCAAGTTATGGAAAGAACCTGAGTGTCCAAGAGATGAGTGGATTAAAAAGAGTGGTATAAAGCCTCCCTGGTGGTGCAGTGAGCTGAGCACCACACTGTGAAGCAGCTCAACACAGCAGCACGAGTTCAATCCCTGGCCAGGGAGGGGACACAGATGGCACAGCAGAGCTCTCCTGCCTAGCTCGCTGCTCCCCTCAGCAGTGTATTTCAGTAGATCTGCCTGTTCTGCTCCCACTCTGTCTCTGGTGAATCCTCTCACCTCCCACAACTCTGACCTGTACCCCAGCTCTTGTATGCATAAATATATCTTTTAAAAAAAAGAGTGGTATATATACACTATAGACTATTACTCAGTGGTTAAAAAAAGACAAAATTTTGCCACTGGCAACAGCATGGATGGATTAGGAATTTTATTAGAATCCTAAATATTGTCATTTCTACATTAACACTATTCAATAGTAATATAATGTGAGCAAGAATACATATAATTTAAAATTTTCTTATATTAAAAATAAAGGCAGGCAAAATTAATTTACTAATATAATGTATATGCCCCAATCCATCTAAAAATAGTATCACTTCAATATGTAATCAGTATTCAATGAGATATTTTGCATTTTTTCATAATAACCTTCAAAATCAAGTGCATATTTTACACTAATAACACACCTCAATTCAGAATAGACATACTTCAATAGCCTCATGGGCCCAATGGTTAACATACTGGGTAGTTCTAGATTCTGAAAGAAAATGCTTATAAAACAATTACAGAAAAGGAATTTGGACAGAGTACCTTCTACCACTCAGACTACACTAGTAATGTTACACTGATTGAAAAGTTACCCCTCACAAAAGATGTGAGCTCTCAACATTCTCTTACTTCAGATGAAAAAACTGTGAGGGGTAACCGCCATGAGAAGTTTAATAAAAGTCATCCAGCTAATAAAGTCTATTGGTCAATGTATCCTCTTCCCAACCATTTTCTTCCTCAAGAGCAGAGGTTTCTACTAAATTTTCCATAATTAATAAGTGCTTGAGCTATCATAAATCTACCAAATGCCTAGATTGTTAATTATTAAGTTAAAGAGGAAATTGAACTATTTCTCTGTTTCAAAGAAAATGCACATACATACTACTATATAGCTACAATAAAAATGTAATTTGGGATATACTGACTGATATATCTCAAAATATTTCTCAAACAGATCATAGCTTTGGAATATTTAAAATGATATCTGAAGCTGGTGTTTGCCAATTTCTGTCATTTATAAAATCAGTCTTTTTACAAACTATGAATTTCTTGGTCTTGGTTATGAAGGGCATGTAAATATGACAGTGTCAAGATCTGACATGACTGAAGAAAATATGTTTGTTCTGATTAGCTGTGCATGAAAAATTCTAATCCCACAACATGTAGGCCTAGGTTTACAAGCCATTGCAAATTGATGCTCTGCATATTTTGGTCACAGTTAATTCTGACATAGTTTAATGTGAAATTGGCCATGCAATATTGGGAAAATAAAAGAAGTAATTGTACTTATTTTGTTGTTTGAATTTGATACATACAACTAGATAAATATTTCTTTGTTGGATATGCTGTGACTGGTTTTAAAGAAAAGTAGTTTTTAGGAGCTTATAAAATACTTTATGTTCTATGTGAAAGACAAGAAAATTTCTTTCAAAAGTAAAAATTTTAGATATTACTACTGTGAAAGAATACATTATTAAAAAATGCAACTTTTTAAATACATACTGATTAAGTCCTATAGAAAATGATACAAGCATCACTATAGGTAAATTTCATTAAAATTAGCAGAAATTTTTAGTTTTATCTATCTGACTTCAGCAAAATAAAAAGTAATACACATATTTAATAGGAAATTAAATAAAAACCAAAACTAATGACTTTTGCTTTTATTGATTTAGTCAATCTTTGATAATGAATAATTCATATATTCTTATTGAAGTGGAAGTTTGCTTTTTCTTGGAAACTGTCAATTTTCTTTAGTTTCTTTTAAAATTTTGATTAGATATACTTTGTTTCAGTGCACCAAGTCATCTGTAAACAGCATGGTTCATTGATAAAAATCTAAAATTAACCCAAAAATATGATCTTGAAATGCTATTCATCACGAAAATAAAACAATTCAAAAGAAAATCTTTGTTTTCTCTAAAATCTGTGATTTATCACAATCGAGTCTTAAGCAGAATATTTCAGAAAAGAGATAAAAATGCTGTTGCATAAACACACTTTGTAAGTTTGAATTTAAGATAAAGTTAGTAAAATGATGTCTCCATACAATTTTAAAATTACAGCTTTGGATGAATCATAGTAGCCTCAGTATCAACAGTCAATTTCTAAATTTTATTTTGGTTTACATTTACAAGAAAATTCTGAGTCGCATAGAAAATTGGTTTCCAAATGTAATAGTTTTGAATGGCATGCTTTGTAATCTCATGATATACTTTAAGTGATCCACAAACATGAAAGAGAATTCATAGAAAATTATTTCAAAGTTGAATTACGGCAAGTTATAATATAATACTGATTAAGAGCTTAACACTTGCAGCCTGAAAGGTGTGGAACTAGAATTCTGGTGTGCCCATAAAATTATTATTTTATCTTGACCTCTTTAAAACTTTTTCTTCATTTATATTAGAAATATTATTCATATCTATCTAGTAGGATATTAAGTGAAATATTTATAATTGTGATAATTTTGAAAGTGTAGCTCATAAACAAATTTAATTCTCAATAATAAAAATTTCAAGTTGTCATTTTTTTTAATTTAAATGTGATAACATGCTACTTTTTGTTAAATATTTCCTCAAAGTTTCAAAACAAATGTCTTTTCTGTACCAACTAATTTCAAGGTTAAAACCAGCCTTATATTCAAGTACAATACAAAAACAAGCAAATAGTTCTAAAATATTTTTTCTTGTCCAATTGTTAAGATTTCATGTATGTCATCCTATAGTATTAGTCAAGTGACTCATATGCATATTCTTGCATTCTTCTCCTAGTTTTATTTCTAGACAATGTACTAATTGTATCTTTCTAACTGCCTACTAATCTAATGTAATTGTTGCAATATAATAGAATGTCATTTAATAAGTGCATTTTCTGCATCAGATTCAAATTGTGTTTGCATACATTTTTGATAACATTAAGCTGTTTCAAACTATTTGAAAGCCTTATTTTTATGCTCACTTTGTTTTGTTTCAAATTATGTTGTAAGTTGGCAGAGATAGAACTCATTTCAAAATTTCACTGTATAAAATACACAGAGGATTTGAGTAATTTTTATTGCCATAAAAATGACTCCCAAGGAAAATAGCTTGTCTTTATCTTTCTTGTCATGTTTTTTCTTTAAATTTCTAGTGATTTTATAGAAGAATTTCTGGCATTATGTTTTATTTTTCAATGCTTTTGTTAATTCAGATGATGTCAGATAAATTACCCTAATAATATAATACAATATGTTCTTTCATTTTAAACCAGATCATTTCATTACCAGATTCTTTGCAAATTTATCCATTTTTACTAATGGCATTAGTTTTTAGAATAATTTCAATACATTTGAAAAAAATACTAGTTATAAATATAAGTCATACAAGAAAATAAAATGTTATAAAAAGAAAAATACAAAATTTTCGATTTACAATTGCTAAAACTATTTTTTAAAGGTTTATTTATTTATGCATACAAGAGCTAGGGTGCAGGCCAGAGGCACAGGAGGTGAGAGAATTCAACAAAGACAGAGTGGGGAGCAGAACAGGCAGATCAACTGAATTACACTGCTGAGGGGCGCAGCTGGAGAGGCAGGAGAGGTCTGTTGTACCTTGTGGGTCCCTTCCCTGGCTGGGGATTGAACTTGTGCTACTATGCTGTGTATGCTTTACAGTGTGGTGCTCAACCTGCTGCACCACCAGGGAAGCCCTGCTAAAAGTATTTTAATACTATATGTATTAGTCATAATTCTCCAGAAAAAGAAAAAGAATAAAAAGAATCACCAGACTAATTTAGGAGAGAGAGATAAATTATAAGGAACTGGCTCACTTAATTATGGGAAGTGACAATACTCAATACCTGAAGGGTAAATTGGCAAGCTTAAGACCCAGGGGAGTTGACTGTGTAGCTAGCTCCAACTTAAACAGTGGCAGGCAAGAGACCCAAAAAAACCCAAGAGTAGTCAACCCTGCTTCAACTGATTAAATGAGAACCACTCACAAGATGAAGAACAATCTGCTTTACTCAGTCTGCTATTTAAATGTAATTTTATTCAAAAATACCCTCACAGAGACACCTCGTATAATGTTTGACCAAATATGTAGGCACTCTGTCACCCAATCCAATAAAATTAATCACCACATTATTTTATAGAATTTGTTATATATTATTTGCCAGTCTACAACAAAAATTAACACTATGATTTATGTCTTCACCAGGAGATTTGCTTGAGCCTCTCCTGGCATTAAATTGAGTACAAAAACATAGTATATACTACAACAGTATTCTCCCTTACAATTCTAGTCATGCAAGGGCCTAAACATTTTTGGTTCTAGTGTAACATTAAATTAACTGCAATTTTTTAATGAAAAGTTTGAAATATATACATAGAGATGACAGAACAAGCTTTTTCTGATGTATATAAAAAATGAGTTTCACTGGCAAAAGAAGTTAAGTGACAGTCTCTAATATTTCCAGTTCAGAATATGAGATCGTTGGTGTTTTGTACCTTTTTTATTTTAGTTTTTTCTATTTTTTTCTAATTTTATAGAATCTGAGTCCTATTTGTACTAAGTCCTAGTAGCCACATTTTCCTATATTTATCAGTCACAGATAATCACTTGCAAAAGTAGAACTTTCAGCACCAAATTTTTCCATATAGTTACATGGAACTAGCATATTCTATAGTCTGACAAGAATTTAAACGAACTTTCATTGATAGTTTGGGATTAAAAATCTGAGTATGTCTGAAATTCTCTCCTTTTTACCATTTCCAGTGTTTGCACAAGTAGCTAGATTTCTGGATGTATCTGGTAAAGTCATTTTCCTAATTTAGCCATCATATGGGAGCCCTTTCCATTCATTTTCTGGCTGCATACCTTGTCTCGGTAAACAAACTACTTTAGGACATGTGTACTCTGCAGTTCTAGTGTCCTCAAAAGTATATACACACCAGAAATATTCTGATTTAGTCTCAGACCCTTTCAACAACCTCAGAATACAAATTAATTGCCCACCACATATAGTTGCATTGTTTTCTACATACAATCTGAGTAGAATTCAATGAGACCTACCTGGAAGGTGTCACAGCATTTTACTAAGAAACAAGTCAGTTTGACACCAAAACCTCAGAGCAATGGTTCTAATCCCTAAGCACCTTGTCTATGTATGCAAAGGTTTACATATATGTGCATGTGTATGTATTTTCCTGGGTAGAAAGTCTGTACCACCTATTGAGTCTTTAACTATGTTCTTCATTCCAAATGAGTAAAACCATGAGTTTCATCATTTTCTTTTGTATAATGTTTTCTGAAAAAGTTATATATGTTTATACATACACACACACAGACACACAGCATGAGCAAGAAAGAGATTTTAAGCAATTGATTTGTAAGATTAAGGAGAAAAGCAAATCTGAAATGTACAGGGTAGACTACCAGGCTGGAAATGCTAGTGAGAGTTGATGCAACTTGAATCCAACGGCAGTCTAGAATCAAAAATCCTTTATCTTCAGGAGAGCTCAGTCTTTTCTCTTAAGGTATTCAAGTAACTGAACAAGGCTCACTCACATTATGAAACATGATTTTCTTTATGCAAGGTCTACTTGATTGAAGCATTAATCATATATAGAAAATGCCTTCAAAACAACAGAACCATCACACCTTCCATGCCCAAAGGCATCTTTCTCAGCAATCTGTCTGACTGCAGTCTCCCCACTCACAATAAACATTCAATAATATGTGTTAGCTTTGTACATTTACGCCTGCTCTTTGGCTTCAGATTGGAGAGGATCGCCTAACACATCTTGAATAAAAGTAGAATGAATTATAATATCTTTGCCATTACTGTCCTCCAAAAACTTGCCTAAATATCTTTATCTCTGTGCATAAAAGGGTATTACATATGCTATTAAACCAATTTCCCAGCATTCCTGGGTAATATCAATAAGATCGATTAGTCAAGTTAAAAGATAAAAGGAGGTGGAGCCTATTTTTAAAATAAACATTAAGAAGCAGTATCAGAAGAAAACAAGGTGAAGAATTTAGAGGTAAAGCTTTGCCTTTGCCTTGCAAGTTACTGATTTCCTTCCTGAAATAGGACAAAGTTGTAGAATCTTGAAGACCCAGTTTTCCAAAAATTAATACTGCCTAAATTTAAACTGGCTAATCACTGCTATTTAGCAACACTCTCTTTAACTTATTGTTCTTTCCCTATGAAAATGATTCTTAGGGTCAGGAGGAAATTTAGAGAGCTGGAGATTATAGTTAAAACCATTTTTCCTTATGATGAAAATAGACTATCTCTGGAAGACCTGCCTCCTTGAGTAAACACCTGCCATAATAGCCTTTATAGATAGGGGCATATCATGTTCTGCAGAGATGATTTGCTGACAAAAGTCTGACACTACTTCTGTAGAAGAATCATAGAATTATTTATAGTTGAAATGGGCCTCAAAGTTCATGATGTCAATTTCACCATTTAACAATGGAATCCTGGCATCACAAACAGATTCAAAGTCTTGCCACAGTAACTCAACTAAAAGAGTTATTTCAGACCTTTCCTGTGCTTTTCAAGTTTCTCCTAGTCACTCATCTCTCCAATTCTTTGCCTTCTGAGAAAAAAAACCTTACAGCTTACTCCATTCTGCAAATTAATACCACTATTTCTACTTCAATTTAATTCTTTCTTGATATTCTTTTTTGTTTTGTTTTGTTTTCTTACACTTCAGGAACAAATTTTCCCCTTTCCTTGCCAAAGTTAACCCCTATGAATGATCTTTGTCTTTCTATCCTCCCCAGTGTACCACCCTGGTTCTATGACCTGAGTATATTAACATAAGATCTGAGGACACCAGCATCTGGAACACCTTGTTAAAAGTTGTCTGTTCTAGTCTCCATAGTGGTATTACTGAATCATAATTTTTGGAAGGAGGCCAATATCTTCATTTTTACCCAAATTATATGGGTATTTCTTATGCATACCAAAGAGTGAGAAACACTGCTATTGACAATTTCCATCAGTAACTGCCACTATCTTCAATATATTCAGAATTTCCTTTTAACTGGCTCAGAAATTTGGTTCCCATTTCCAGTATCATATATAAATTTCACTCACTGGTCACTTATAAATCCCTCTATGGGCACTAAAATGGCATTTTCCCAGTCCTTATTCTTCCTGACCTCTCTGCAGTATAATAAAATAATCATATCATTAAGCACTAAACTTGCATAATTTCAGTTATGCACAACTAGCCAAAAAGAAGAGAAATAAAATGATAATATAAGGAGTTGATTGATTTGCTATTCCAATCAATGAACCTCGGTTCCAAAACAGACATGTGATGGGACCTTGAAGCCACCATTTTCTCAATAGAACTGTCATTGTGTGAACTAGTACAATGTTAAAAATTCTTATGCAACAATATGGTCCCTACATGAAATCCAATTGTGTTTTATGGCACTAGGAATGAAGAAAATAAAAATAGTATTTGGGGACAAGCTACTAGTGACTGTCACTTGAAAGTCACAAGAAACCTCTGTTCTCTTCTGTGCTAACTCTGTCCACAAGTTTAACTTCCTCCTTAATTTACCACTAAGTTATATGTTAGTTCATACACTCTTTAAAAGCAATATCAGCTTCTCTAATTTTAATTTCTACCAAATGGCAAAGGTTACAAAGTGGCTGATAATGCAGAACAACCTGGAAACAAAGTTCCAGTGAATTCAGGTGAAAGTAAAAGAAATGGAGAGACAGGGAAACTTACTTTGCAAGAATTAAGTCTTTCAGGCACTTTCTGTTTCATAACTACTATCCAATATTAGACTGAACTTTAATAGTAACTTTCACATTTTATGATATGCCCTGAATTTTATTCAGAAATGCACATACATTTCTATGTTTGAAAATGTCAAAGAATCACTATGAAATTAGTTCTAATCGGATCCTTGCCATTACTGAAGTGTGAATTCAGCAGCACTCAGAGGAAATGGCTTTAGGAACATAAAAGTTAATTTATCATGCTAAAAGATCATTGAAAAATGCTATTTTATAAGCCAAATTGATGGCAGCTATATTAACCAAAATATATTTGGAAAGGAAATTTTTAAGAAGTGTATCTTTATTTCCATTAGATGAAAGTGTAAGCATGTCTCCATTCATACATAAGCAGCTAAAATTATAGAATATTTTATAGTTGGAAAGGATTTAATTATGAAGTCCAGAACTTTCATTTTATAGATGAAGGTACCAAGACCTCACAAAAGCAGACTAAATAACATATCCAGTTACCCTTATTACCAACTGCAGAGCTCTTCTCCAATACATTTCATTTACGCAGTGACTACCTAGTGAACACATTCTCTATGTACTACAATAATGATAAATGGAAGGATCTTGTTCCAAAAGCTCAAAGGACATACAGGAAAACTTTCACACAAATGATATAAATATAATGCTTCAGCCTTAGATTACCACCTTTGATATTTAAATAAACTAGCTTAAACCCCTATTATTCTTTTGTTGAAACTCAGTCTTCTTTCCACCCATTAACTTCACTGGAGGTTCATGTTACTCCCATGTTACTTTTTGAAGTATCATCTTTTGTGACCAAATCATTCTAACAGGGGAATACAGATAATTTATCTCAAGATAATTAAATGTAAAACTTAAGATTTAATTGTGTTTCCTAAAAAAAAAAAAAAAAGTGGTTACAGTGAGTGAGTGGGCATTAAATAAGAGCAGAAGATCTTAGAATGCTTTGGGTATAAGCTATAAAAGGAAACAAAAGCCCTCAAACAGCCTAAACTATTAATTTGTTCACCAAACAGTTACTGGTGCAGGTACTGCAAGTACTGGGGAATTAACAATGAAGAAAATAGTCAAAAGTCCTTGCTCTTAGGGAGATGATTTTTTCCTTGGAGAAGAAAAATAAGATCCAATGAAATAATTAAGTGTACATGTACAGTGCTCACATAAGATTAGAGCAAAAAGACACAAAATATAGTTCATATTTTAGATAGGGAAGTCAGGAACGAACTCATAGAAAAGGTGACATTTAAAGAGAAACAGGAGGATTTGAAGAAATAAGTCATGTGAACATTTAAAAGATAGGAATTCTAGGTAGAATGAACGGCAAATGCAGCAGTGAGGAAGTTACTGTGTCTCAGACAGATTATCAAAGTGGGAAAGTAGTATATAAATCCTAGAAGATAACTGAGGTCCATATCATGTGATTTTTTAGATCAATGTAAAAACTTAAGCTTCTATTCCTAATGGAAGTTTATCACAATAACTGGAATGGTCTGATTAACATTTATGGAGAACCATTATGTTTACTAAATAGAAAAGAGAGGCAAGTGTGGAAGCAGAGCACCATTTAGGAGACTATGGTTTTAATACAGGAGATAGATGTTGTTTAGATAAGTGTAGTAATAATGGAAATAATAAAAAGTGGTAAGATTCTGGATATATTTTGATGAAAAATCTGACAAGATTTGCTAATAGATTATAAGTGGGTTACAAGAAAAAGAGAAAAACAACTGGGTGGATATAAGTGTCATTTATTTTTCAGCATTTAAGGTGTTTCCAGGTCTTACCTAGTGTAAATAGTGCTGCAATAAACATAGGGCTACAGGTATTCTTTTGAATCAGTTTTTTTGTGTTAAAAGTGTCATTTAATGAAACTAATAAGATTACAGGAGAAGTCAACTTGGAAAATGGTTTGGTTTTATTCAATAAGTGATATTTATTGGGTCATCTAGTCAGAACCACCAGAGGGCTGGCAGGCTTCATTATCAGTTTATCAGTCATTTGATCATAGTGCTTCAATCAAGTCATCAAAGACTCAACTATTTTTTTCATCTGTTATTCAGAATCTTCCTATGGATGGCTCCCCAGTGGTCAGAAAATAACTGACTTGCAATAGGACAGGCAGGGCAGTTCTCATCACCATAAGACAAAAACACTTGAGGGAGCAAAATGAGTCATTCCTAAAACAACACCTATGCCTCAAAAAAATGTCAATAAAAGTGTCCAATGGATTAAGCCAAGATTACTTTCAAAGTAATCACCACCTAAATGACTTTATGGGATTACCAGATTGCTCAGAACAATTTGCTACCACTGTTGGAAGTTAATCTACCTAAACCAAATGGTTGCAACATAATCAGAAAAAAGTGGAAATGTTGTAAAGACAGAGGTAATGCCCACTACAAATGCAAGAAGAGAAAATGTCTTAAAATTAATACTGGGGACAACTATTTTTACAGACTTTTGGTGATTCCTAGCCTGAAGAAATCTCTATTGAGATCCCCCAACAGAAAAGGAGTTCCAAGTTGCATAACCTCCTCTCCATTGACATCTTTCTCCTATGTCCCCATCATACACTTCTCAAGTCTTCTAAATCCCTCTCCACAGTATGGCTATCAACATATTCAAAATTCCAACCAGTCCGCACTTTATTATACAAAGAAACTAGGTCCTAGGCAATTTTGCAGATATACAAACTGATTAAAATAGCCTGTTAAATGAAGGGCTCTTCAATCCAGGTATAAACTCTGTAGAAGAACAGAAAGACCTATAAAAAGGTTTTCAAATTTTGTTCTTTTTTCTTTAAACATATAAATTTTTATTCTTCCTCTATCAAGCTCTGTGAGTGAGAAGTACTTAGATTTTTTTTTAATAGATATGAATTGTCTTCAGTATACAGAAGTGGCAAGATAGCCAAGATTATGTGTCTTTACACAAGAATATATTTGGTTTCCTGTTTTAAATAGATGCTCCTCCTCTTTCACAGTGATTATGCAATTAATATTGAACCCTGAATAAACTAGATACATAGTGCTATATTAGCTAAATAAAATGGTCACCTGATCATGCTGGTAATAACAGATATTAAGTGTCCTATATACAATACTGAAGCTATTGTACTAATACTAATGCCCCACTATTATTTCATATAAAACTTATTTTTATTTCATATAAAACAAAGGCAATATGGATATCTATCTTTAGAAGCATAAAGATTGTACAATTTGGTTTTTTTGCTGTATTCTTTTTGGATTTTAATATTTTTGTCAACATTGTTTTTCCTTCTCCCATTAGCAACAACTCAATTTAGCTTCTAGAGGAAATGGTAATTATCCATTAGCTACTGTCTGGTTATATCAGTCAAAGGGATCTATTTTCCTTCATATTCTGTAATTTAGATTAATAAGAAAGAATGTCTCTGATATATTTGACACCAGGAGTTCAGGTGGGATGAAGACTTATCAGCAGCAAAACCTGATGCGATTATTTCCTGTTACTATCAGAATTCCAAAAGCTTCTGATTCTAACTTTTGAGAATTTTCAGGTTTCCTTTAAGTAACCCATGTTTATGTCTCCCTAGACCTTTACAAGAAATTATTTTCTCCCTATGTTAGCAAGGGTGGACTTCTTTTATTCCTTACAAAGAAAGCAACCTACATGAGAGAAAGTATGGTTTAAATAAATGAGCCAAGACACAATAAGGCTAAGATAAGAATCTAAGTCTCTAATGCTCAGTCTAGTACCATAACATGATTCCTCTAAATGCTGAACAAGAGATGATATTCTTCAAATATAAGAAATATAATCTAATGAAAATGTGTTCTTCCACAAGTGGAATAAGCTATCAAGAAGGATATAGTGATGGCTGAAATCCTATGACCATGACAAAGAACAAAACTGGATATTAATCCTGCTAGGATTTTACAGTAGTACAATCTACCTTAGTCATGTCTAGAAATTATATGAAAATACTGAGTAAATTTAATCCAATCCTTAGGGTCTAGTAGTGATGAATCACAGGCCAGGTTCTTGGACCTTATCATCAAAACAATCTGAGGATTTCTGAGCTCTCACTGTTGTTTCTGCTGCTGCTGCTGTGGCAAAATTCCATTTTGTGGCTTGTAGATGAATTAGAGAACCTTCAATCAAGACTTAAATTGGACCTTTTACAAATAATAAAAAGCCTCATTTAATAAATTTAAAATCATATCCTTGGTTCACTGAGTATGCAGAATAAAACTGAATGGAACCAGTAAGGTCCTTTCTGCTCATTTTATCTGCCCCCAAGTTTAGGTGATGATCACACTCCTGTGATTATACCTTGATCTTTCTGGTTACTGGGGATGAAGAAATTCTCTAATTTATCTACTGCTAAATAGAGAATATAGTTCTCTCCAAAGTAAAAAAAAAATCAATCTAAAATTTATAATGCAGGAACTACTGCAAGGGGAAGGGAAGATGAATTCAAAAAGAAACATACCCAGATTCTAAAAAATTCGGAAAGCTGACACATATCAGTGCTGAAAACATGGGCAGCTTTCCAAAAAGTATTTTGGCAGAAGATATTCATGTTTAGAAGAGCTAACTTTAGAATGAGGCAAGGCAGATAACGAGAGAAAAAACGAAAACAGAAAGAAAAAAAAAAAAACCCTATGGGGGGGGGGGTGTAAAGGAATAATCAAAGTTGAATTTAAGAAAACACACTGACAGTTTCTTTGTTTTAATGAAAAAAGTACCAAGGAAAGGTAAAAGTTTCCTATTCTACTTGCTGAGGAATTATTGAAAATGAAAATCCACTGTAACTAAGCAACAACAGATGATTTCTCTGATTTAGTATACTGTGCTCCAAACAAGAAGACAAAATAAAAATATTGGTGAGAAAGTGTAATTTACTTCACCTTGGTCAAAAAGATTGAAAAATCTTTTTTTTTTCTTCAAAAGTTATACATTTAAATTCCAAACAAACCAAAGCTGAGAGAAGAGGCGAGCACAAGTTAATCACCACACTCTTGAGCTGCGGACTCCAAGTCTCTGGTTAGGGTCAGTGGAAGCTACAGAAATAGCCAAGGATGACCTCTCAAGTGACAGCACTGAGAGGGCAGGGGTGGAGGCGCTGACCTGCTGTGCCTGGGGGAGCAGGAGGCAGAGCGCAAAGCTCACCCAAGCCCCACGGGGCATAGACCCGCTGACAACCTCACTTCTCTGAAGCAGCGGGAAACACCAAACAAATACGGGAAAAGAAACAAGACCTAAAAGGAAACAACACGAGAAGATAAGATTTGTACAAACCTTTGTGAATCCAGGTAGTCTCAGCGTAAGATATGTCTGGAGAACCACAGGGTCCAGCCTACTGCGGTAAAGTTCCGAAAGCTTACTCTGTGGAGAAAGTGTCAGGGCTGCTCTGGGCCGAGGTTATTATCTTCTTTATCCTGAAGTAGTTGTTGGCCTTGGCCTCAGCACCCAGTGCTCAAGGAGCCCTCGCAGGAGAGGCTTCGCCCAGCTCCCAGCCCTCCGTCTGCACACAGCGCTCGGCCAGCGAGGTCCTCGGTAGGTCCACCGCGCTTCCGGCGGATGGCTCCCGGCGGATGGCTACTCTCAGTCCCTGGCTTGGATATCCTCACGTTCCTGCACACGCGGAGGTGTCCACGCAGGTGAGTTGTTGCGATCTCTCAGGAGAGAGATGGCGCTGATCCGGACGGTCCTGACATTTCTAGATAGGGTTCTGCTACTCCTTGGGTGGGTCCCAGCTCCGAGCTGCTGTGGATTCTGGAGGTGAAGGCTACAGAGGCATGTATTCCCAGTGTCACAAATGTTGGAGTTCCACATTTTGGTAGGGAACGGAAAGACCTGTGGGGAGTAAGAGTAGTCAGTAGGGAACTTAAGGCATGCCGCCACAATCATGAGGTGTTGGGGAACCAGAAGATGCCACTTTGCGGTTACCTTCATCCACCCAGGGCACTCTGAAATCCGGGGCCAGCTCCTTCTACAGCCCGTTGAGCTTAAGCAACTGTTGGACAATGCTCAAGAGGTGATTGTATGGAATGCAGTTATTTCATGTTTGTCAACCAGTTTGCATTCCCAGCTATAATGAATAAAAATTCCTGTTTTCAATTTACTGAATTTTGGTCATTCTAATTAGAATGCAGTGGTATCTCATTGTTTTGATTTGCATTACACTGATGACATAGCATATGGAACATATCTTTATGTATACTTATTTGCCATCTGTATGTCTTCTTTGGTGAGGTGTCCAGATTTTTCTTGCCTGTTTATTAAATTATCATTTATTTTCTTATTGTTGACGTTTACGAATTTTGTGTATTTTGAATACCATTCCTTAGTCTTATATAAGGGCAAAAGAGACTGAGTGGTACAGTTCACAGAGATAAGATTTGTAAGACAAAGATGATCAGAGGACTGATCTGAGTAGGGGTAGGACTGACAAATAGGGTTTCAAAACCATCATAGAGATTGTTTTCATGTTAAGTCTATATGGAATTTCTTTTATTTTAATGAGCAAAGCAGATGAGGTAGAAAGGTTAAATTTTAATGTTGAGAAACTTACTATCACCAAATCTATCTTGCTCTTTTTTTCTCAAATTCAAAATTACTTAGAGGTTGTTATATAGAGACCAAAATTTATGTGGTATATCTAATCATAGAAACTGACATAATGTAAACATCATCTAAATCTATAAACCTTATTTCAAAGTCAATTTACATAATATGTAAACAAACAGGTTTTCAATCAAAGTTTAATCAACTTATTCTTAAATATTAATATAAAACTGACATTCCTTCTAATTTATGTAACTACTGATCAAGAAAACCTCTAATTTACTTTTTGGTTTCAAACCTCATTTATCATCTTCAAGTAATAGGAAAATACCCTGGTCAAAAATAGTAAATCAATTTATGGAATATAATTTTACTATTTAAGCCTGTTGCAACTTGAGAAAGTACATTTTCAATTTCTATAAAGTTATATAGATTTTTTAAGTTCATTTTAATCTTTTTTTAAGATTTCAATATACTTATATTTTGAGCCTATTATTTGGCAAATAAAAGTACTAGCCTTTGAAGTATTTAAACATTTCTAATATTATTTTCTGATATTCTTTCTTAAGTATGCATAGTTTTACCTTAGATATAACTATCACTTGAGATAAGATAACCATGTAACTTATCATCCAAAGAAATATAATTTTGTGAATTCAAGAGTAAATATGGTGACAATAATGATAATGAGACAATGGATATAACAGAGTTAGTTCTATGCAAAACTGGTCAGGGGGTTAAATCTAATCTTAATGTAAAATACATTAAGTTAAACATTGCCAAAATAGCAACATTTAATACAAAATATGCAACAGTAACTGGCACTGGCACAAGAACAATAATTTATATTATTTAGTAGATACTTAGTAAATAACTTATTACCAAACTGCTAGTATTCACTCAACTTAAAGTATAATTAGAAGAGAAACTTGAGCTTAGCTTTGTTAATAAAGAGTGGGAAACTAAATATGAGACAATAATTTATGTAACAAATTTAAAATATAGCAAGGCAGTCACCATTTCCTCTGTATCTAGAAACAGAGAACGTTGCTTAATTAGGCCCCTTTTTGCTCTCCGAATGGTTCTCCTATGGCATTGCCTCCTATGTCATCCTTACTTT
Organism: Galemys pyrenaicus; assembly: GCA_019455555.1. Taxonomy (NCBI): domain Eukaryota; kingdom Metazoa; phylum Chordata; class Mammalia; order Eulipotyphla; family Talpidae; genus Galemys; species Galemys pyrenaicus. The sequence continues at coordinate 5,691,943 of JAGFMF010012000.1, forward strand.
CCCAAAAGAAGATGACTATATTTGCAACTAAGTCATATTTTTTTCAGTGTCCTGCTCAAAGGACAGTGATAACAGAGGTCTATCTTTCATTTTGATAGACATTCTGTTAAAGATTTTGGACTTTCTATGTACCTGTACTATCATCTTAACAAAGACTTTTAAAGATACACTGCTCTCTACTTCGACCATAGAAATAGAATGGTATAGGGACAATACCTTTAAGAATCTTGACCCCTTATTTCTAGTCAAAAGTTTCTAAGAGACACTCCCTTAAGTTTCTTAGAAACTTCATTGTCTAACTGCAAAGGTCAACAAGGTAAACCCTAAAGATACTTAAAAGGACTGTAGTCTAACAAAGACTCTAAGGAACAAATCCTTATTCAGTTGAGCAAAGACACTTCTAACTTCACCCTTGAACTGATTTTCATGCTATGCAGTGACAGTTTTCCTGGTAGTACTCTAGATTTGATCTTTGCCACCAGATTTTAATTTACACTGAAAATATTTTGTGGGCAGAAAGGGTTGGAGATGATAATAACTTAAGTTCCAGTCCAGAAAATCCTGATTTGAAAGTCTGTCTTTTAAGTTCAAATTGGGTCGAGGTGGCCCACAGGCCCACGGGTCACATCAAGAATATTACCTTCTTTCATTAATCAACTTTTCTTACAGTTGCACAAAAAGATCTATTTTCTTACATCTGTTGTCTATATCTATTTTCATGCTACAACTGCAAAGCTGAGTAGTTGCTACAGACACCAGCATGAAGAAACCAAAATACTTACTATCTGGCCCATTACAGAAAATACTGGCTGATTTATGTTCTAGTATACCTGAAAACTGAACAGTCTCTTCTTTCAGTTAGTTTCACCTTATCAATGATCATGTACACCCAGAAGAGATCAGTTGACAGAACATTCTGTCTAAAAACCTCCTTAGTCATATCTAGGAGTTCATTAGATATATTTTCTGACTTACATATTGCTGCAAGTTACAGCATTCTCAAACATTTTGCCTCTACATAACAGGGCAAAAACTCACCAGAAACTCCAGCTTCAAATAATAATTTCTTTCCTGTCTTACCAGCCCCTACTGAATATATTCTTGAGGGTCTTCTGACCAATACTTATTGTCTAGTCCCCAAACCAGTGGCACATATATTAGGTTTTGTTATAGCTGTACCTCTATTCTAGTTACCAATTTCTGTTTTAGTTATCTGTTGCTTCAAAACAAGCCATTCCAAAATGTCATGGTTTAAAATAACAACTACTGAATTATCTTTAATGATTCTCTAAGTTAAATTGGGTCAAATGGTCTCTTCTCATAATAATTGGGACTTCAATTATCTGGGAACTCAATTGAAATTAAATGCCTAGGATAGTTGCATTTTGGGTTATTTTTTTGCTATGTAATATATTACTCCAAAATTTGAGCCACTTAAGACAACAAATACATTTGTATTATCTCAGTTTTATAGGGTTGGGGACCTGGGGCAGCTTAGCTTGGATGTTCTGACTTAAGATCTTTCCTAAGGTGTAATCAAACTGTCCACTAAATTGAATCATCTGAAGTCTGGTATATCCACTTTAAGTGTCTGTAGGTGGACCTTAGTCCCTGTGTCCTCATAGCATGGCAGCAGACTTCAAAAGAGCCACCAAGACAAAAACAATAGTGCAGTTATTATCTAGTCTTGGAGTTTCATGTCATCACTTCTGTGGTATTAAGTTTGTAATAGATTAGTTTGTAAGAGAACACTACTCATAGATGTGAATAACAGGGAGTGACTTTCATTCAATGCTGTATTGGAGACCGACTATGACAATAACTCACTCACGTGACTCTCAATTAGTGCTTGATGTAGATAGACTACTTCAGTTATCACTTTTGTAGTTCTTCCATGTCTTGTATTTCTTACATCATGGAGGCTGAGTTCCAGGAGGCAGCAAGCTGAAGCTGACAGTTCTTCAGACGGGAAGTTCAGTAATGTACTTTGCTGTAATTCATTTGAAAAAGCTACTTATAGACTAGTCCAGATTCAAAGAAAGCAGATATAAGCTCTATCTCTTTAATGTGAATAATGGCATGTATGTATAAGGAAGGGAGGGGTTTATGACAAGAAAACATGAGAATGAATATATGATCTCATTTTTCTCCTGTCTCCTGATCTGTTGCAGAAACTTCCCATCCAGAAACTAGAGGGAAAGTTTGTCCACTGACAAACTGATGTCAGCCTTCTGGGTTATACAGAGGACTTTGAAAGCATAAAAATAAAATTAGAACAAACAAATAGAAAATATACATTACACTTCTGAAATATAGGTTATAATTTATCCAGGGAAATTGTTTTTCAGCAAAAATTGATAAAGTTCTCAATATATATGAAAGTAATCCAGTGAACAGGATAGTGGTTATAATCAGTTTCTTCCTTTTGTAGGTACAGAAGTCTTTCACCCTGAAATTGTGGCACAAATGTTGAAAATCATAGATGTCTGGCAGGCTATTCAAATTTCAATTCCTAGTTGAGAAATCTTTAGAAAAAATGTATAGTACTCTTAGCATGAACTCCTAGACACTTATATTCACACAGCTAAAGCAAAGCAACATTTTCTATTTTTCTTTATGATTCGTAACCTCATTTAGAGTCAGGCTTACCTTCCAAGTCCCTACTATAGCAAACCTTAGTCAGCCTTCCAGCCTGCCCAGTCCTAATCTGGAACCACTCTTTATAGAAACAGGCCCCTATAACTATTTGTCTAGCATTTATTGTTTTCACTTGGAACACAGATGGATTTCCTTGACGTTACATGTGGCCATTTTCTAACTACTACTACTACTAGAGTGCTTTCAACCATCAGATCACACCCCATAGACAGTACTGCTGATCTCAGATCCTATCTGATATTGTCATGCTACATCAGACATTGTATTTTAGGTCACCCACATTGAAGTCAGTTCTCTAACCTCTGTTTCATTCAGACCTGACTGAATCACCTCTCTTTACTGACCTGCCTTTGAAGGAAGCACTGCACTAGACTGCTTAGAATTTAAAAAATGGGAAACTGATCATTTAACTGTGCTTTGGCAGTGACAATATGTTTTCATGACATTTGAAAAACTAATATTCTATGGTTATAGTTTCCTTTCATCTTCAAAAGTTAACACCAAAAGCTAGCAGCATGGCATTCTGATACTCAGTGCTATCATCCTAAGTAAGAAGGTTGTATTTTTCTGTTCTGTTAAAACTCTTCCTGTGGACTTGTATGCCTCTGACAGACTTCTTCATCAAACAAAAATCACCATTAAAGTATTTTCATAGTTTGGAATGTGTTTGAAGTTTCAGTTTTCAAAAACTGCTATCATTTTTTATCTCTTCCATTAAGGTAAATGCTTCTTATCTTGATTCATAACCAAGCCAATAATGATCTAGATTGCCAATATTTCCATTACACAGAAGCTAAGGTATATTTTTAATATATTACTTTTAGTGATAACATCATTTTAATACAGGACATGGTACTATTTCAGGTGCAAGTTGTTTTGTAAACAATCTTCAAATAAACTGACATTATCAGTGCTATTCCATAAACATAATAATGGAAATGAAGCTAATAAACAAATTGTTCAACATCTCACAAAAATCAAAGCAGAATTAGGATATAATATATTTCATCTCCATCTATGTCACAAGACAATAAAATCAGACTTTTCTTAAGGAGTTTTATAGGTTGCTGATCAAAATGTGATATAACCTATTTCATGGGTTGTTGTGTGTCTGGATGATTGTTATTGGTTTTAAAAATAGTTTTGTCTGTGAAATATAGACTACATGGAAAAGAGGATGTAAAATATATAAACAGTTTGCAGTATACTAATAATGTGAGCACCTACATATCCATCACCCAGGTTAAGACCTTAGGACATTACAAGTTAAAAGTCCTCTATTGTGCTTTCTTGAGTATGTTTCACTTTTTCTCCACTATTCAGAGAAAACGACTATCCTGTACTTTGTATGAATCATTTTCTAGATTGTTTTTAGACTTTTACAACCTATGCATGAATTCTTATATGATATACAACTTCCATGAACTCATCATACTTTGCATTTAATAAGGAGGATTTTACTGTATCTACTCTGAGATGCTTCTTACACTAAACTTTAAAATTTATCTATATTGATGTGTTTGCTTATGTTTCATTAATTTTCTCTGCTTTCTAGGATCCCACTGTATGAATATACTACAGTTTATTCATTCATAGTCAATAGATAGTCCATTTCTCCCCCTTTTTTTAATGTACAACTGTAATGTTCTTGTAAAACATTTCTTTTACATGGCATTTTTTGCAGTGTCAACAGGGCAAATACCAGCTACTGAAATTACTGGCTAATAAATACAGGCATGTTCAACTCTACTTAATAATGCTATAGCAATCACAATGGGTTTCACCATCCTCTAAAATCTTAGTCATTAAAACATCAAAGTTTTATTTGTTGTGCACATTATGTTTTCATCTTAGATGTGTGGTTAGTTAGGAAGATTCTCTTTTCCACATCGCCTTTCTTTAGGTGATGCTATCAGTCACCATGATAAATGGGGAAGAACTTTTTGGTTAATCACTTACAGCTCTCAAATACTCTTATTTGCAGATGATTCTGGTCACATTCTAGACACACAAAACTTAAAAGAGGTGGTGCAATTTTAGCATATGCCCTAGAGAAGACTAAAAAATACCATCGAACAACCTGAAGTTCTACTATTGAAGACTACAAACTATTTTCAAAATGATGGCTTCAATTTACAGTTACAAGAGAGGATGAAAGCTCCATTGCTTCCTATTCTGCCAAAATGATACTGTCAGACACTAGAATTTAAAATATGATGCATAATATCTATCTCACTCTGATTTTAATTTACATCTTCCTAATTAATAATGAGATTGAGCATGTTTCTAAGTGTTTAAATGCTTAGAAAATTTTTTGTCAAATTACTTTTGTTATTTTACCCATTTTTCTCATAAATAGTTCAAATTACTTAAATAGTGATTTGAAGGTGTAGTTACATATTCTGAATACTAATCCTTTATTGATTTTACAATTTTTCAAAAAATACCTCTCAAAAAATATTTTCTCAGATTTGTGTTTCTATTCTCCATACGGTATGTTTTTATAAATTTTTAAAAATATTTTGAGTCAATTAGACTAATAAAATTAGTCGATTGTATTGTTAATATCTTATTTAGGAACTTTAATGCTACCTAAAGAAATACATTCTTCTATGCTGTGTTCTGAATGTTTATAGTTTTATGTCTCATCTATATGCATTTAATATCCTTAGAATTGACTTTATCATGTACAGTGTAATATAATGCACCATTTTTACTTTGTTACTTCTACATGTGTAGTTGATTATGAATCAGGATAAATTATGGGTGGATTTCAGCAAGAGGAGGGAATTTTGCACCCTAGACACATTTGACAATGCCCGGAGACAGTTATGTTTGTCACAGTTGGAAGGAGGATGCTTCTAGCATAGAGTGAACAGGCAACAAATTCTGATTTTAAAAAAAATCCTAAAATTCACAAGGCAGTCTGCCATGTCAAATAATTATCTATCCCACGGTCATTAATACTAAGATTAGACTATCTTGTGGTAACAACTCCTGTATCTTTTGATTATTTACAGAGAAAAAGGTTTTTTTCTCCCTCACATTGATGTCAGTGAGGATTGATGCTCTGTTACACTGGATGGACCATTGCCTATCTCAAGGCAGCAAGGAAAAGGAAATGCAGTCTCATCATGTATGTAGTGACTTTACCAGAGATGTCATACAGCTCTTCCTCTCCTTTCTTATTTTTTGGCCAAAATCAATGATTTAAGTTTCCACTTTAGAAAAGTAGGAATTGAAGGAAATTAAATCCAAACTAAACATAAGATTAGAGACACTAAAGATAACAATGAAACTCAATAAAATAGAAAATGTCAAATATTTGAGAGTTGCATATAGTTAATGACTACTGTTTAGACAGCATAGGTAGAACAGTTCTGTGAGAATATAGGAGATCTAAATGATGATATCAATCATCTTAATTGACCTTTTTAAAATAAAACACTATAGCTAAGAATTGCAAATACACATTTTAAAAAAATGTACATAGATTGTGCACCAAGGCTATGTACAGGTCCTCAATGGACTTTATAAAAATATCACAAATATCTCTACTCATAATATTAGTAAATCAGAAATTTTTTAAAAAATCAAAAATTAAGAAATGCCATGCCCTGTTATCTTGACCTAAAGATATGTTGGTGCTGTCTATGGGTAGAAGAGGTTAAAAGGTTGGGTTTAATCATTTCCTTGATATCTAAATAATGCTCTCTGGAAACTAAAGCCTGGGTAAACTTTGTTTAAATCATCTTTATCTGAGTGCTTTATTCTGTCTTTTCTTTAGTGGGGTTGGAAATGTTGGTTTACCCCATGGCAGCAATAGTTAATACTAAGATAAAGGAGACTTTGAGGTACTCATTCATTAGTTGCACCTGATTTTCTAGCAAAAGGGGTTAAAAAAGGAGGTGATCAAACTGGAAAATGAGGAATTAAAAGAAGGAAGGAGGTCAAATAGACAATAAGGTGGATATTGTTAAAAGATAAACTGAGGGAGGGGCTTCCCTGGTGGCACAAGCACCACACTGTGAGGTATCCAGGGCCACTGCAGTGAGTTTGATCCCTAACCAGGGAGGTGACCCACATGGTGGAGCAGACCTCTCTCTCCTGCCTCACCCACTGCTCACTTCAGATCTTCATTTCAGTAGATCTGCCTGTTCTGTTCTCCACTCTATCTCTGGAGAATCCTCTCACCCCTCCCCCACTTCTGGGCTGCACCCCAGTTCTTATATGCATAAATAAATAAATATTTTTAAAAACATAAATTAAAAATTTTAAGTTTATTTAAAATTAATTGAAAGTAGGTAGCATCCAATCTAGTAGATGGAAAGGAGCTGAGAGTTGTACAAAAGGAAAGAATGGAAGACTTATAGTCAGAAGGTAGCAGGAATGAGGAAGTTATACCAGACAAAATGTGGGCTAGTTGTTTACTTTTCTTTCTTTCGAAAAGTAACCCTAACCCTAATCTTAACCCTTTAGAGTGTGCTCTAACAGGTGCTGCTTGGCCAATTCCTGATCAACTAGTTTAAGATTCCATTTCTGGAGAATAGGTAATCTACATTAGACTAACCTACCTTGGGCTAGAGATGGGGTGGTGGGTGCAGTTGCTGATGTAGGATTTAACATAAAAGACTCTGTTTGTGGTCTGTTGTCTTGTTTTAAACATTGTTAAGAATAGGAATGAGAAGGACTCAAACACACAAAGAGAAAAACAATGGACATTTTGTTTAATCCCTTTATATGCAAAAAGAAGAAATCAGTTCACCTTTTCTTATAGGTGAAGTGGTAGCTTTGGGACAGGCCTTGAGTGTAAAACCTAGGAGTTTTGTAATTGCTTTTAAGCAACTTATGTCTTTGGGGATACTTATGAATCTTACAGCTGTTTCATTGTCCACTTTAAAAAGGTCCTGAGGTGACATACACTTAACTAATAGTGATATGTATGTGTTGCAATGTAATCTCCATAAAAAGGGAACGTTCTAAGTTGCCTACCTGACCTAATGAAGGGTGTCACTGAACAGTGAGTCTCCAAAGCTAGAAAAGTGTTTGGAGAGAACACTAGGACACAGAGGGGAGAAAGGGAGGGGCATTGGAAAGAGACATGTAAAAGAGAGCACACTTGCTTCTCAGCTTTGGATTTGAACCAGGGACTTGGGGGATATGGAATAAGACACTTGGAAGAGACAGAGATATGTGGGTGAGAGACGCATGGGAGGGCTGACAATGGCTGCCCTTACCTGGATTTCTACTCTGATTTTGCTCCTTTCATCCCATACTTGCCTGATCTCTTCTGCCCCTTTCCTGTGGTTACCTGCCAGAAAGTACCTTAGGCTTGTGGCAAGATTTTGGAACCCTTTGGCCCTGCCTTGGTCATCTCTATTTGACTGGGAACTTACCCTCAAGAGAATGTATAACATGAGTGTTTCACTGGAAAACTATTAACTTCTCTTCTCTCTCTATGTACACTATTATATTAAAATTCTTTCACACTAAGAATATGTTTTGTCTTTATTTGTCAGATACCAGAAACCATGTACAGTCTGTAAGTTCAGGGGTCCTGGGTGTGCTTAAGTCTACACATTAACATATATACATGGTTAGTGATTAGAAAATCCATGAAGTATATTAGCAGTTATTTTATATGACAATCCCCATGTTTTATGACTTTTCACTAAAATTATTTTAAAACTTCCTCCTGTTTTACCTTCCAAAGTAATCACATCTCTATAAATATATTTTCTCATTCTATATGGACTGTAGAACAATAGACAACAGTACTAAATCTATCATTCAGCAATTGTGGAGGCTTATGTACATTTAGCTTTAAAGTATTAAGGTATCTTTAAGATATTAAAAAGTATGAACCTAGAAATAGAGAAATAAGCATTCTACATCATAATATAGCTGATTTAAATGTAGCATAAACCTTGTGAGTTTAACTCCTGCATATTTTGCATCTGTCTTCATTACAGTACACCCCAAACCTCTAAGTCCTCACATACTAGGATGAAATCGATAGGTAATTAAATAGTTGCAGTGATTCATTTAAAAATATTTGTCAGGCTCATATTCTAGCCATGTATTGTGCTGAGAAAGGAAAATGCAATGATGACCTAGCCAGACAAGCCCTAGTACTTTGGATTTCATAATCTGTCAGTGCAAATTATTAAAATTCATCTGTATAAATTTAAAGATCTAATTGGCTTTATTCAAAGAGTCATGAAATCTGGCAGCATCCCATCTTGCAAGTAGAAAGACAACATGAGGAATTGCACAAGATATGAAGTTTTTATAATAAAATCAGAAAGACAGTGGGATGGGATTCTTAAAAGAAAGACTATTTCAAGCAAAGGCACCATTCCTTATTAGCAAAGGCAGAGTGGTATAGAGGGGTCTTAATGCAGATTGTTTCACTAATTAACACTGACCAGAAAATTCCAGATTGTTTCAAAATTTCACTTCTGCAAGGGGCTGGCAATGCAATCAGTTTAGTTAGTTTGTCTTGGTGAAATTTGGCATTAATGACTGTATTTGGAGCATATTGCTTCTTTTATAACAAATTCAAATATCTAATATATTTTTTATAAATCAGTCTAAAACTACTTGACTGCTTCTCCTGACCAGGGCAATGTCACTTTTTGATGACATTTTATCTGAACTCAGCTACAAGAAGAAAACAGCTTTATAAAATACTGTAGTGAAGGGATTTTCATATTTGCATATCTGACTTGGAATATCTCAAGATAGTTCACTATCTCAAGCATCACCATCAAATTCTCAAAATAAAACAATAGACCTCAGAAAAGCTAAATGTCTGTGGCAAGTTGCTTATTCAGGAGATGAGGAAATATATGCTATAATATCAAACAAATGGTATTTTGGAACTTTAGGTAATGTAACTCCAACAAGCATGGAATATCTACTTTAAGGTCTCTATATTTATTTCCTTTCCTACATAATCTTTAATGGATACATGATTTCCTATTCTACTGTGGTTCATCTGAGACTTCTTGGTGGAAAGAGCACTAACAAGGCTAAGGCATAATGATAATTTCCTGCTTCAGTTGGTTCCAGATTTTTTTCAGAATTAAATATATTCCAGGAAGAGAGAAAAAAAGGAAAAGAAAGGTAATCCCATTTGTAAGTAAAATGTTTACTAATCCTCTAAATACTTTTATCTTATGCTAATTGGTTATCGAGCAATATTTTATAAACTGTGTGCCTCCTAGGTTTTTGCAAAGGAACCTCTGGGATTCTACATATATCGGATTTGAATTTTTTGAGCTTTTAAATATATCTTCATCATTTCATGGTCATGCTAAGAAAATATTTCATACACCAAATTTTACTACCTTGGACATCAACAATACTTGCATTTATGTTGCCACATTTACTTTATGAGGGGTACTTTAGTAAAATGTTCTTCTTGTGATTTTTTTTTTGAAAGATTTATTTATTTATGCATACAAGAGCTGGGGTACAGGCCAGAGTCATGGGAGGTGAGAGAATTCACCAGACAGAGTGGGCAACAGAACAGGCAGACTGACTGAAACACACTGCTGAGGGCAGCAGCGGGCACAGCAGGAGAGGTCTGCAACGCCATTTGGGTCCCCTCCCTGACTGGTGGCAGGGATCCAACTTGTGCTGCAGTGGCTGTGGTTTGCTTCATAGTGTGTTGCTTAACCCACTGTGCCACCAGGGAGGCCCCTTCTTGTGATTTTTAAATTATAACTTTATAAAACTATAATATATAAAATTATTTTGTGAAGAATTCAAAATTAGACAAAAAGGATGTATTAAAAAAAAATTATGGTGCTCACTTCGGCAGCACATATACTAAAATTGGAACGGTACAGAGAAGATTAGCATGGCCCCTGCACAAAGAAGACACACAAATTTGTGAAGTGTTCCATATTTTTTCAAATCAGGGACATCTTGTAGAGAAGGGGAGTGAGTGGGTTGAGGGTGGAGAGAGCACAGGGGACAGAGATGATGGTGCACTGATGAAATGGTGATGGAAAATCCATGGGGGCCACAATTGATTTCAAATATATATAAATAAAGAAAAAAAGAAAAGAAAATTCTGCTAAGGAAAAAAAAAAATTATGACTAGTTGCAACTTGTCTTTGTAAATCAGGATTTTCTTGACCGTACCACCAACATAATAAGACAGATGCTAAAGCTGTTATTTTTACAACACCTCATTTCAAATTATTATGTAATCAAATGTTTTAAATTTTCTCCATAATTAATTTTAAAATAAATGTTATAGATTTAAATTCATCCAGTAAATTTATATTGTCTTTCCTTCCATTTTATAAAAAGATTAGTTTTAAAATATTTATTTTTAATACTTTATTTTATTGATTTATCATTCCTTTATAAAATTTTATAATTGAGGAAATGCAGCTTCAACACCTTAATATGTATATATGCTTCACTCACCCACCTCCAAAGGCCTAGTGCTTTTGTGTGTGTGTGGTGATTTCCTTACTATACAAAAGTTTTTGTTTTTTTTAATTTGATGTAGTCTCATTTGTTTTTTTTTGCTTTTATTTCCCTTGATGAAGGACTTACTTTAGTTCCCAAATATATCTCTGAGGTAGATGCCAAGGAATGTAATGAATATTTTTCCTTCTATGTATTTTAAATTTTCAGGACTAAAGCTAAGATTTTAATCCATTTAAATTAATTTTTGTATATGGTGTTAAATAATAGTCTAGTTTATTTTTTGTGTGTGTCTATCCAGGTTTTCCAGTACCATTTGTTGAAGAGACTTTCCTTTCTCCATTGTATGGTCTTTGCTCCTTTGTCATAGATTAACTGCCCATATATGTGTGGATTTATTTCTGGGCTCTCAATTCCATTTCATAAAAGATTTATTGGAAAAAGGATTCCACTGAAAGCCACAAAATATATTATATATTGTACCTTACTTAGATTTTATTTTCAGTGTCTGAATGTGTACATAGACTTCTTTATATCAGGGTGGAATATCTGAAGAATTACAACTATTATTTAATGATGGTTACAATGTTATAATACAGATATGTCCATCTAATTACCATTCAAACTCGAATGGAAAAATTTTAATGCCAAATTATTTTTCTACATTTTCTTGATAAAGAATATATAGTTCAAAACCTGTCTTTATTGAACATTATGCCAGTCAAAGATCCACATATACTTATTTCAGAAGGCATGAGGAAAACCCTGCTAAGTACAGGTGACAAGAAATCTAGGACCTTTGTTATAAATCCATTTTGGTCAAAATTAATAGTATTTACAAGTAAGGATTAATATTACTGGATGAAATCCAAGACAGGCAGGTAAGAAAATGTTAATGTCAGCGTGAGTTTTGGAAATCAGGGCAAAGCCTTCAGCTCATGTCCTGCCTGAGTGTATAGTTGCTAATTATCCTTGGTCAATCATAATTATGTGTGAATGAGGACCACATTTACCATATTATGTGATTTTTCCAAAGCAGACTGAAAAACAGATTTTTAAAAGGCATTAATTCTGTTTTAAAATGTTGGCCCCAAAATAGAGACACAGTGTTAGCAAAATAAAACAAGGCAGTCTATAATCTCTCATCTATATAATTAGGCACAATTAAAATAATTTCATTTTTATGAAGTATAAGGACATATATGTTTTGTATTATAAAATAATACATTGATTATTTAAAACTATGTGAAGAATTTAGGCTCAAACATGACATGTAAAGTCACATATTTTTATAACTTTTAGAACTATCTATTTCAGTGCATTTTTTTCCTATAGTTATTAATAACATTTAAAATCTAATAGTGAATATTCTCCAAAAAGTAGTAACCTTAATTTAAGTATTTGAGTTTGTAGGAAATAATTTAAAATGGAATCTCTTTGAGTCCTTACATATATTTCACTGTTTTTTCATATTACCCTTACAAAAACTCAGAACTATAAGGATTTTTAAAATTAATTTAATAAAATCCTTTAAGTTACAGATAAGTAAGATAAAGGTAAATGTGCTTGTGTAAAATCAGAGATAGTTAACAGCAGACTGAGAAGTCAAATAGCATAAAGTTAGTAAGTAACATTTAATATTTCAAATGGTGATTGTGAATAGACTGAAATACAAAGGCAGCATTTGAGAAAATGTAGCATATCCTTAGCTAAATTATGAAATACACAACTGGTATAGATACAGACATACATACATTTTACTGGGAAGTCTATTTTTAAGTAGACTCTCCATTTTAAAAATAGATTTTCACTAATATTTTTATATTTGGTAAAGCAGTTTTCAAGTTGTTAACTTGGAAAGAATTCTGGATGGGTACCTTTTATGAGCATCTGGGGGAACTTCAAAGAGGACAGAGCTGGGGTTCTTAACTTCTGTAGTAATTAATCTCAGTATCTGTCATTAATGTCTTCTTTGCAAATAGGCTGAGAATTCAGATATATATATATATATATATATATATATATTTCAATGACAGAAACATGAAAGTTCAGTGGGCAGTTCAATAGGAAAATAAAAGAATTTAGAAACTACAAAGATGAAAACTCTGCTTCGGACTATCTCCTTCAGACAGGAGTCAGGTTTCAGCAGGGAATGATGGCATTTCTATTGGAAACACAGAGCTGCTTCAGATACCAATGCTAGATATTAATGTAGCCAATATGAATTTGCTCCATGTATCAAGTAGTACACTTCTTTTTTTCTAAAACAAACCAAATCATATTTCAAATCCCGACTTTTGGGAGTTATAAAAAAATTATTTGTTGCATTTGATAAAGAGGGTTATATCCCAGGATCTGGAGCAGAGTTGTATTTGGTGTCTGTCCACAAATTGAGGTTGATGTTGAGGGTGTGGGCTGGTCTTTACTTTGCAGCAGTTATTATTTCCTTAAGCTCCACGATGCTACTATTATAGTTAATCTTCAGCTATATGTTGTATAGACCTACTGACACCTTTAGAAATCTACCAAGGTGATTGGACTAACCGAATGTAGGCTCAGCACTGTCCTCTAGGGTTTAATCTCAGTGGCTAGTCTCACAGCCTCATTTAGCCACTCCGCATTTAGGTAGCTGTATTCTGGTGGACTCAGATATTTTGCAATTCTCCCTGTCTGTTAGGGAGAGTCACTTCCCCCTTTTCAACTCTCAATACCAACTCTTTCATTCAGTCTCCTGGATAAGACTCTCTTACCTCAAAAACTCTTGTGCAGAATTTCTCCTCCGGCCTCAGTTACTTAGCAATAGCTACATTAGCACTACTCTTCCCAGCCTCTTGTGTTCTGTTACATACACAAATACATACCATATACACACTTTCTTTCTATATCCATGCACATAAACATCCTTATGTAAAATGTACATTTTTATAAGTGAGCTTGATATACTCTTAATTATATAAATAACAGATAAAATAATTTAGTATTACATGATATAAAATTATGACCTACTGTAGAAAACTGTTTTACATAGTAAAACCAAGAGATTAAATAGAATGGCAGAATCTAGGAGTGAATATGGTAATGTAATTATGGGGATGGTTTAATACACAAGGATGCCAATTTTTACTTTTAACTACAAACTATATTGTTATAAGATGTACAGAGCTTTTTATTATTTGACCTATAATAAAAAGTGGCAATAGTAAACTACATTAAAAAGAAGCTTTAAAACTTAAAAACTTGTCTGGAAGTCAAGAAGGATTGTACTTATTTGAGCAGCAGTAAGTAAATAGATAGGAGATCCAAATAATCTTTAGTGTAAGCAATGCTATCTGTGGGTCCAATGATTTATCACTTAAAGTTGTATTTCATTAATTTATAATGTCTCATTTGTCATTTATTTAGTTCACTTCAGCTGTTACATTCTTCCTAATGAAGGAATAATTGTATCAAAATCATTTTTATATGTGAAAAGATATATTTTAAAATTTTATTCAACTACATTCTGCCTCTATTCTTGATCTCTGGTCTTAGCTCTAAGCTAAGAAAAGCATAAAGAGGGAATAAAACATCATGAAGGGTAGATGATGTGGGAATGTGTTAATTCATCAAACCACAATGTAATGAACTGCACTATGATAAACATTTTTACACATAGAAAAATTGCCATATAAAGGAATCTGATCAATAACAAAGGTTTTATGGTTTACAGTTGGCAGGTCTAAAATAAAAAAGTCAAAGCTCTTGAGTATTATTAGGGTGTCCAAATTGGGACAGTTTTGAGAACACTGATCATTGCTCTGTGACACTGGCTTAAGCCAGGACTATCTTGGCAAATGGAGACTCAAAAGTCACTCTAGGAATTTATTTGAATAAAGTGTGTATAGTTGAAGATATTTTATGGACATTCCGTTAAGAGATATAAACTTAGTTGGTAAAATATGAATACTACTCAATTATTACTTCATGTTCTTTTATAGTTTTAAAAATATTTCCCTTTTTATTTTTTACCATTTTATAATTGTATTTATTTTTTCTCTAACAAAGCTAAAGGTGTTTATTTTTTTCTTTTATTTTTGAGTTTTTAAACTTTTTCTTACATTTGCTTTCTTTTTTCCAATGTAGTCTTTTTTATTTTTTCTTGCTATAGCTAACATCTTTTTCCATTTTTTGTGTTTACCAGAGCAATTTTTTTAAATCTAAGTGTTTAGAGATGAAACTTACAGTTTTGAATTGTGGTTCCAAAAAAAATATTTTTCTGCTATAGATTTTGATGACATTTTTCTTAAAATGTAAAAATGTATAAAAATAAATGTTATTTACAATATTACTCTTGTATTCTTTGTATATTACTTTCATTGTGTCTAAATTATATCTTCAATATTTATTGTTTTATGATTTAAATATATAAAATACATGTTAAGGCATATATGTTTATTGACTTTGATAACTTTTCATTAGATACAGCAAATGGTAGCAAAAAACACTAATTAGAAAATTAGATTTTAGAGAGTTATAAACTATCTAATAATATCATATTTTATAGATAAGAAACTGAAACAGATTAGTAAATGAGTTATATACTAAGTCAAATAGTAGATGGAAAGTCAGAACCAGAGCATCAAATCAAGTTTTTTTTTAACTTTTGTTAAGTTTTATGTTTTGAAATAGTTTTAGACTTTAAGAAGTATTGCAAAGATAGAAATTCCGCTGTATACTTCCCTAATGTTAACCATTTTACATAACTATGTAGCAATTGACACAAGGTTCTTTTTCATTGCCCCATGGAGTATTAATTCAGATTTTGAAATAATGTGAATGACACATTTTTCTGTGTTTCTACAAGTTAGTATCTTTTATAGATTGTTTTATAATATATCCACCAACAGTGAATTTATATTATTAAATAATTATAAAAGCTGTTTGAATTTTTGAGAAGATAAAGTTCAATAAATCATTTTCTAAGATGCATAATCTTAGAAATGTATTTCTAATCATATATCTATATTGTTGTATAGACCTGGATGTGAGGGTAGGTTATATACTCATTTGGTATATATTTGCTATTTTCTTTGTGCTGCATTGATTGAAGAAAATAATCAAAACATGTACATTGTTTTTTTATGAGTGTTATTTTATAAAACTAAAAATGTGTTTTTCTGAACAGAAAAAACAAATTCAGTGTTTTTACATCAATGCTTGATTATATTAGGATTGTGAAAATTACAAAACCTTTTTTTCTTTTAGTACTTTAAGTTTTTCAAGTTCTTTTGTATTTATTTGATCTTTTTTTTTTTTAAAGATTTATTTATTTATGCATACAAGCACTGGGGTACAGGCCAGAGGTGTAGGGGGGTGAGAGGATTCACCACAGAGAGCGGGGAGCAGAACAGGCAGATCAACAGAAGTACACTGCTGAGGGNAGCAGCGGGCACAGCAGGAGAGGTCTGCCACACCATGTGGGTCCCCCCCCCTGGCCAGCAGCAGGGATCGAACTCGTGCTGCAGTGGCTGCGATTTGCTTCGTAGTGCGCTGCTTAACCCACTGCGCCACCAGGGGAGGCCCTTTATTTGATCTTCTTAATACTTTGCAATAATGTGTAGGTTTCTTATTTTCCTAAATTGATGTTGACACATAACAAATTATTACTGCCTCACCCCTATCTCCTTGTCCTAAAATTTCAGAGCTTCCAAATCTCATTTTCCATATTAGGTGAGGTTCCACAGTGAGGTGTTAACTCCCCAGTATTTCCAGCGAATGTAAGAGCAAAATAGACTCCAGCCATCAAAAAAAAGTTTTGAGAAAAAGATGCAGCATTGGCAGTTGGAAGACTAGTCAGCAAGCTTTTATATTAATGCACACTCAGAATAGACCTTGACCAGTGACTGAAGGGAACTGGTGTGTGAGTATGTATGTATATGTGTTTGTGTGTATGAATTTATGTGTATATGTATCTAAAATACATATATGTATGTATACAAAATATGCATATATGTATCCATATATCTCTGTGTGTATGTGTGTGTACATGCACACACATGTCTTATTTTCTTTATACTTCAGCTGAGTTAATTCTGAGGCTAATTTTAAATGGACTAAGAAATCCCAGTGAGACCAAACTCTATTTGCTCACAGTGAAAACTTCTTTGGCAATTCACCCTTCATTGCCTTCCTTCCATTTCCTGTCTCACTTCCCCAAGCTCCTACTGTGTTTCACTTCCAAAATAAAACTACTGCACTTGAATCCTTAACTCAGGAACTCAGAATCTGCTTCTGCTAAAACACAAACACAAAATATATTTTACCAAAGTACAGACTGAAACAACAATTATGTAAAAGGAGTATTGTTTGTTAGTAACAGGGTAAATGTAACAAGGGCAGGAATACGGAGACAAATGGACTTAAAAAATTATTTGCAGATATAAATCATCTGTGATTTCACTAGAAAGTTAATCATTATTACTAAAAATAAATTATTTTATGTCCATGTTACTCAGCCTAAAAATTTAGGGAAGAAACCTCCACTGGAAGCCTATAACACTAGAGAGTTTGTTTTTCAGATTAATATTTTCCATGATACTTGCTTGTGTTCATAACTCATCAACTAATTAGCACAAAAAAAGCACACAGATTCTATCATCTTAAAGTGTTGGAAAATATCAAATTTCCAGTGCCAAGTGCTTGGTTAATTAAAAAATAAAATGTCTCTTTTCAGAGACTTAAAAGACCAAATGCTTCTATTATAGTTTATTAAAAGTTTATCATCTAACAGCTTATTTGTAGCATAAGAGGCATATCACTTATTAAATATTAATAAACAGGGAGTTTTTATACTTTCTCATTCAGTTTTATATACTGGTAAAAATGAGAAGACAATAAATTAAATGATTATGTCTGTTTAATCAAAGAGTCAGATATACACACACACAGTGAGAAAAGAAGAAATGTAATTTTCTAAAAATCAACAAAATATAACAAGGAATACAACAAAATAACAAGGAATGGAAATTATTTAGAATAATTCCCTGATAACCTATCAGCTCATACATGACTGCCTTGTAATTCTGGTCAGTTCTTAGGACAGTCTATAAAAACAGATTCCTGGCATATCATAGCTATGTTACTAGTAAGCATACCCTCCACTTCAAAAATCATATCTTGTTTTTGTACTTCATGGAGAGCTAGATAATATTTAAATATCAAATCTAAGGAAGAAAATCAGAGAAGGGTCAAATAAATGCCAATACAATGTCATGAGTATCAGTAAGCTTATGTCTCTAAGATAGTTTAACTTAGAAGGATCATTTAGAATTTATCTTATGCATCTCAGTGAGAAATATTTTCTAAACTATTTTGGAATTTTTTTTAGAAATTTATTAATATCAAACTTTCCAATTCTAAAAGTCAATCTTAACCAAATTCAAAATCGCATTCTGCTGAATACATTGGCCAAGTTTGAACTATCTTTGTTTTTGTTCCTGTCTTTGTCTCAAAAATCTAGTACCAAATTCCAGCTCTTTTCTTTTTCTTTAAAAAAAAAAATCCTTACACATTTTGTACAATTCACAGGACACTTAGATTGCTCTATATCTGGATCAGACCTTTCCTGTCTTAATGGCCACATACTTACTCTACACCATGGTGTTTTGCTTTGTTTTTCCTATTAATAACTCTATTTTAAAAAATTTAATTCTGTGTATAAACTCTCTTTATTTTTGTTGTGAAGGGTATTCAGTGACTTCTTTTTACACAGAACAACAGGTCAATATTGTGGACTTTGGTTCCAAGACCTTTACTAATAGGCACTAACTTAGCTGCTCTCCCTTCTTTCAACTCCCAACCTACCTTCTCCCTTGACTTGAAATGAATGTTTTCCATGCTCGATAATCCTTTATTCCCAAAATAAATGTTATTCTCTTCCTCATTCAGTAGATTGTCATCTATTTTTCATTACTTAAAAAGTACCAGGAATTTCAGTGTTTCCAAATTACTTTTAATCAAAGATTCTATGGGTAGGTTTAGAATTCTTTTCCTTTCCCTCCTTATCAGAAATTATATTTTATATTATTCTCTTTGGTTATGGCTTGAGATATGTAGCTATTCTGGATTATTACACCATAAAATTATAGTGAAATCCTTCCTTATGCTAGCTTAACAATAAAGTCATCTTTTAGATTGAAATGGTATAATGAAACGTATAGGGGAGGAGCAACTTTGTTCTAGAAATCTAGTGAATGTATTTAAGCTTTTTTACATTTTACCATACATTATCATTATCAACACATTATGCATTGCCTTATTTGAGTCTAACAATTGTGGAAGCTAGACTTGTTTTAAGTGGAGGGAACCTGAAGATCTTGCTTACTGCACCGTTCAGAGAGAACAGACTTTGGAATCAGGAAGACCAGAGTTTAAATTATTACAATGTTTATACCCTATCACTTTGGGTAAATTATTACTATCTCTAAACCTAAACTGCCTCATAAAATGGAGAGAGTAAAAACTACAAGATATACTATAGGTAAAGAGCATCACATGTAAAGTGGATTGCTTGACACATGTTTAAGTTCTTAATAAATAGCAACATGTTAAGGAATTTGCCCGATAGACTTGTAAAATAGGCTGGCGATGCACTAAAACCAAAATTTTGAACTACAAAACCCATGGTTTCCTGCTATTCCCGCTTCCTAGAACACTGATTTAATTAAACTACTAATTTGATGGATGACTTTGAGCAAAATATTTCCTGAAGTCATTTTAGTCTATAAACTGAGTCTATTCAGACCGTCTATTCCAGCTACATCAGGTTTTGTTTTGTTTTTTTTCTCTCGTAGTGTTTTGAGACTCTGGCTCAGTATACCCAAGATCTGTATAATCATAAGCTGTGCGCGTTGCAATGAATTCTATTCCTATATTTATATTTCGTTCAATATTTAGTATTTTGTAGGCACTCAGCTGTTGCCTGTCTTTAGTCTGCCTACCAGCGCATTTTAAACGGAAGACCATACCTAACTTTATATCTTGGCTTGTTCCCGAAAGGATTTCAAGGCGGCGAGTGACACTCTAAGTTCCCTAACGAGGTTACACGGTGCGATTAATACTCTCGTGATGAAATCACCTCTCAGAAAAGCTCCAATGAATGGGATGCAAATACTGTACTTAAACTAACTCTTAAAAAAACAACAAATAAACCTATTTAGAAGTCCTGTTAGCATACAGTTAACGTTCTCCCCTCAGCTTTGACGCCGTCCCACCCACTGTCAACGGTCACTCGAATGTCCTTCTCAGACTAGCCAAAATTGTCGCTCCAGTCCCAGCTGGACTAAGATCGCACCCCGCCCCTTCACTCCCTCTCAAACCCAAGTTTCCTGATTGGGAAGGGGCCTGAAGAGCCATTCTCACATTTCCATTTTATTGGCTAGCTAGGCTGTCAGTAATCTCGCTTCCCGCCTTCCAGCCTAGCGCGTTTCTAGGACCCCTCGGTTTCCGCGACAAGCCGCTTACGTTTGCCTGAGCCGTGTTGCTGTGGACCCGCGACTTTTCACCCCTCCCTTCCCACAGGAGCGCCCAGGCCCCCGTCCCCGCCCACGCCCCCGTCCCCGCCCACGCCCCCGCGGCTGCCGCGCGCCCCCGCGCACGCGCTCAGCCCGCGCGCACACGCACGCGCGTACAAACTCACACGCCCCCCCACCCCCCGCGCGCGCCCCCCCTCCGCCCCCGCAGGCTGAGGCAGCGGCGCTGGGAGGCGGCGGCGGCGGCGGCGCTGCTGAGAGGCAGGGACCCGAGCGCGAAGTGTGTGGGTGTCTACGAACTCAAACCCTCTCTACCCTCCCCTCGCAGCCATCCCCCTCCCTCCCGCCAGCCCCCCCGCAACCCCCCCCCACACACAAGCGGGAGAAATAATGAGCGAGACCGGGCGGCAGCAGCAGCAGCGCGGAGCAGCCCAGGCAACTGCAGAACCGCTCCGGCAGCGGCGGCGGCGGCAGCACCAGCAGCGGGAGCGAGCGCAGCGCTAGCGCGGTGCGGGGACCGCCGCGCTCCTTCCCGGCTTCTGCCCTCCTCCGCCGCTCGCTCCTCTCCGCATCCACCTCCTTCCCCTCCTCCTGCTCATTCACTCTTTCCCTCACTTTCCCCTCCTCCTCGGCTTCTCCCCGCGCTCCGCCAGCCCTCGCGCTCTCCCACTCCCTCTGCCCGTCCTCCCCGCTCCCCTCCTCCCGCTCATTCACTCGCCCCTCTCCCTTCTCCACTCTCTCCCCCTCTCTCCTTTCTTCTCCTTCTTTCACCCTCCGTCTTTCACACCCCCTCCATTCCCCTGTCTCCTTTCTGACACTGCACTGCAGCTGCTCCTCAGCCCTGCCCCCTCCCCAGTGAGAACAAACCAGCAACATTGCTTTTTTCTAAAGAGATTTCTATTGATCCGATTAAAAAAAAAAAACAAAAACCTTAAGATAACCCAAAAGCAAAAGCAAAAAAAAAAAAAAAAATCCAAAACAAAAGGGAGAACCTTCTCCCCGTAGCAGCGGCAGGAACAGCAAACATGATGGCGGCAGCTCCCATCCAGCAGAACGGGACCCACACTGGGGTTCCCATAGACCTGGACCCGCCGGACTCTCGGAAAAGGCCGCTGGAAGCCCCCCCTGAAGCCGGCAGCACCAAGAGGACCAATACGGGCGGTGGGTATCACTTCCACCTCCCCGCTGGCCCCATCCCCCGCCGCCCGCCCCTGCCTCCCTCCCTCCCGCCACCCTCCCTCCCTCCCGCGGCCCGGACACCTCCAGCCCGAACCCGGCGGCTCCCGCGCCCTTGCCCGGTGCCCCCTCCCCTGCACCTGCCCCGCACCTCGCTGTCCCCGACACATTTCCATTTCAGTGTTTATCATTCATCAAAATGGCGACCGGTTTTTCGGAATAGATCTATGTTTCCATTTAATCGGTCGAAAGGCTGACCATTTAAATATCCTAGACCTGGGCTAGGGGCTCCGTTAAGGAGGAGGAGGATGACCCCCGAGTGAGGTGATGGCTGCCCGAAGATGCGCGCTGCATTTAACAGTCTGATAAAATAAATAAATAAATGGCACTTGGTTAGCGGATAGCGAATGATTGGGGCACCGGAGAGTTTTCTCTCTCGATCCCCTCGCTTTGGCCACAAGTAGTATGCAAAATCTTGAGTGCATGCTCTTACCGCACTTTTATTGTCGGTGCAAAATATCTCATTGATTTTGTCTTCGGGGTGTGCATACGAGGGTGGGGGTGTCTTGTACTGTGACTTGTTAGTTAACATCCTGCGCTTCCTGGGAAGATGAGTTATAACGGGACCGGTATCGCTTCTTCATTTGCACTGGAGTCATCTTAACAATGCACCCAATGCATCGAGGCAGAGGTGAATTTATCTACAGCATGTACATTAGAGACGGATGGGGGTCTTGCGACGGCACGCCCGCAAATTTTGGAACGTTCATTCACATAAGGAAGCTGGATTTACCGGGGAGTTTCCTATTTAAGACATGATCAGTTTGACGGAAATTAAAGTTTATGGTGTTGGCTTTATTTCCTAAACATTTTCATTTCACTCTTTCTGGGATCATACGTCCCCCTTCTATTGTGGTTGTTTTGGAGAAGGAACATGATAATGTGTTTGGGTCACTTTTCGGCGTATTTAATATAAATGACTCCTAAGCTTTTTAGTATTGGCAAAATTCTTAAGATCTTTTAATTAATGAGCTTAAACAGATCATGGTAGACAGAGAAGTGCTAAAGAAATACACCAGGATTAGTTAGATTTGCCAGTCTACACCACTTTGAGTTATTTACTGGCAGTTACTGAAGACTTGGAATACACCCTACAGTTTGGGTGGATTATTTGGTAGAGAATGTTTGTTTTGCATACTTTAAGTAGGATATAGGCAATGGCTAATTGTAGTGTTAGCTAATGTCAAACGTTTGTAGCTTATCATTAACAACACTTTTAATTATTTTGCAGCCTGTTAAGCGAAGGTTTGTCATCGTATCAATTTCTGAAGTTTTGTTAAAGGGTCAGTTCATTTCGTTTTACCGTAGTAACCACAGATAGAATTGGAATACTTCCATGTTTGGAATAACAACTGGAATTTAGTCATCAGTTTTTACAGTGCTACAAAATAGGAGCGCGTGTTCAGATTTTAATTCCAAGTTTGAAAATATAAGTCCTACGAAATGGAAAACATTTTGTACATATTTGCTTCTCGGTGTATTTAGCTTATTTTTGTTCTTTAAATTTTTTAACTTCATATTTGCTGCAGTTTATGCCCAATGTTTTAATTGCTGTTTTTTTCTCCCTTGAGGGTGGAGAGGGGATACAAAGTTTTAAAATGTCATGTTAACCAAAGATATTTCTTTGCATTTTTCAGAAGATGGCCAGTATTTTCTAAAGGTTCTCATACCTAGTTATGCCGCTGGATCTATAATTGGGAAGGGAGGACAGACAATTGTTCAGTTGCAAAAAGAAACTGGAGCCACCATCAAGCTGTCTAAGTCCAAAGATTTTTACCCAGGTAGGTGCAATGGTAAAGAGATTGTTTGCTATATCTCCAAGGAAAGAAAGGAGAGATCTGTGTGTGTTGTATGCTGCATTGAAAGATATTCTCACTAGTGTAGACTTTATTTATAATTTGCTATAGTAGAGTATTTGTGGAAAAATTAGAGTATTTCCATCGTGAATTATGTCCTTTTTCAGTAAGTGATAGACTATGTATATGATTTAGACCAAGTGGGAGATGAATCTTTTGGGTATTTCCAAATACTAATTTCCTATTAGGAAACTTTAAAATTTAAAGATAGAAACTTGGACAGCTGGCATCAGGAAATAGGGTTCTTCTGAAGTTTTCAGACATCATTGTAATGACAATTAGTCTAGAGTGAATTCAGAAGAGGGGGTAAGAAGGTTTCTTAAAGAATGGACCATTTACTTCTAAATCCATTATGTACCTCTTTCTGCTTCATTGCTTTGTTTGTTGGCCCTGGAGTGAAGTAAGAGGACAAGTGCTGCCTCTTAAGATTTTTAAAATACTGAGTTTTTAATGTAATTGAAAGTATATTATTATGTAAGACGTAAAATAATGCTTTACAATTTGTGTTACTTAATAGTTGTATTTGATTAAAATATGTTAACAGTTTAGATGGTACTGTAACCCACTGGAATACCACAAATTTTGTACATGGTCTAATTTTTTTGTACTTTACAATGTGCTTTTTTATTTCAAATGCTAAACCATTCTGCACATTTATCCTTTCGAAAATTTTGCTACCTACTATGTAGATTTTAAGTTTAATTGGAAAATTTCCATAATTGAATAGTGTATCTCCTAGTTAAAACATCACAGATTTGCTTTTTATCATTTGGGGGGTTATTTTATCTTTATGACCATGAAAATACTAATGTAGTCCTGAGGGGGCTGATACTGCTTTTTTTTTTTTTTTTCTGGAGAAGAAAAGCCGATTTGCTTTCAATGATCTAATTCAGTAAGAGTTCTTTAATACAGCAAAGACATCTGGCATGAATGTAAGCAGAACATTTGGAGGATTTCTTCTTCATAGCCAACCACTTTGTGGTAGAAAATGGACCATTATGTTGGATAAGAAGGTTTTAGAATGGTTGAAACTGTCATTTAGGTATATAAATTAAATAGAGTATATTTGGTAAACTTTAAATTTATTAACTAAAATATATTCTGTTAGCTATGACATCTTTTGAAAGTTTGTTTCCAGTGAGTGTAGTTTTGTAAATGGCATTCCTTGTTCTTGAAACTTTCCTTCTGCATTAACAAAGTTTGCTAACATATTCACATCCGTATGTGTAAAAGATATATTAAGATGAAAAAAAAAATCAATGTGGAATTGTGAAAACCCTTAGTACAAATAAAAGCACTCAAAAGAGCTTGATTGCAGAATTAATAACGTGATAGTTTTAGGAAAAGAGCTGCAATGGTAAATTAAATTCACTGTCAATAGATGAAAATGAAATAGCTTTTTTGCATTATACATGAGGTGGTATCAGATGTGCAGGGATGTTACAGAAAATTGGTGTTTATCAAGGATATTCCAAATAGTAAATTAAATGCCTTTTCATTTGAATATAGTTTATTTTCAGTAGGTTAGAAAGGGTGAACCAAGAATTAGGTCTTTTGTTTTTAGTCCACTTAGTTGTGCATTTTTTTATTACATTGAAATTGCTTATTTTATTTATAGCTCTGAGGCATGTTATTCATATAGAGCAAGTACATCCTTTGGAAAAAATGGAAAACTGGAATGTGCTGAATAAAATTGTGTGTGTGTGTGTGTGTGTGTAGTGACGTAACCTGATCAAATGAGAGTTGAACTGTCTGGATAAAGAACGTTTATACTCTGCCTGTAACAGGTGGAAACCAATCACACAGTATGGAATCAATTTTAAAGATAAAATAAAGCCTTGCAATTTATTCTGAGTACTTTGTATTAAAATATAATTTTCGTTACCTGTTTGGGCAGAGACATCTCTCTCTTCTGATAGACTTTAATGTTAACAGTCTGTTCACACTTGATCACAAGCTTGTGGAATTATCTAAGGTTCTGGTATTCTTCATCATAGAAGCCTTTAAACCCTCCTCAACTTCTCTCACTCAGATATGTGTAAGGGACACCACTTACCTTGCTCATCTAAGATGAACTCAATTAGATAAAACTTTGATTGTATTGTTGTATTATAAGGATTTTCTGTAGGATTATACAGTAATTGAAAAGTTCATTTTTATGTTTTGTAATTGTATTTAGACTCATTCTATTATAATGAATATGACTGATGCTTATTTTTTGAAGCATTTTTCTGTTTCTCATTTGGTAAGAGTGTATTCGTGGAAAGTGTACTTCAGTTGTATAATAGTAAATTTTCTCCTGTTACCTAAATTTTAAAACAGAATATAATTGTGTTTGGAGGCTTAGTTAAAAACACTCATATATTTGGGATAAATGTTCTTCAGGTACATAATGTAGGATGCAAACATACTCTGGGGATATTTTGATAATTTTCAATTCAAATGAGAGGCATATTATCTTTATTATAGTTGATATAATTTCATATTTATCATATTTGTTTTCCTTTTTTTCCCTTAATGTCTTTAAAATAGCTCAAGCATTTTAAAAAATATTTATGGTTAAAGTGAAGAAAATACTTTTGCATATTAATTGGTATGAATTTAGAATTCGTAGAACTATATTTTCACTGTATTTCACCATGTTAAATAAAATGGGAAGATTGTGAAGTGTATTTTTCAGTTCCTATAATCAGAAAGAAAAGGCAGTTAAGTAAATTTATTTTACTTCTTGCTGTGTAAAATTCATTTATACATTTTTTAAAAATGTAAATCTTACTACTAACTTATTACTAATGGCTTATGAATTTTTTTTCTATTTGATTAAAACAACGAATTTTTATTTACATTCTTTTTAAAGTAGGTTACATGAAGTTGTTACTTTTTCATTTAGGGAATATGTAACTGCATTTTCAGAATAGGTATAGTGTTCTTTCATTTTTAATTGGCTTCTGAAGATGTGTTTACTTTTGTTAACAACAACTAAGTCAATCTCAATAAAAGATTGACTGTAAAAATTATTTTTAAAATGAGTCGTTCAGTTAATCAGGAAGAGTTATGGAATTCATTATTGATGGGAAATAGTGAAGGATATTTGTATGTTTTAGATTTTAGAACACTTCACAGTATACCTATTTTTATGTTATTATATGACACAGGAGACGTTTATTATATTGATCAAACAGGGATTGTTCACCATACTTCTGGCATATACTTTGTATATTTTATTTCTATTTTCATATTTGTAGTTATAAAGCTGGACCATATTTAATTTAAATTATTTTCTATATGATCTGTAAGTTAAAATTTGAAATTAGTATTCCTAGATTTATTATATCTTAATTTTATTATCCTATTTGGGTGATGCTTTTTTTTAAAAAATACAAACCATTTTAATGATAAAAGTTTTGAAAATCATGAAAAGTAATACAAGTGACTTTTTCTTTTAGAGAAAGAAATACCCCATATTACCTTCATTTTTGGTATGGTGAAAATTCAATGGCGAATTTACCCTTCGGATTGGGATTATATAAGAATGATCATGTTTCTGGAAATCAGAGGAGTTTATGAAGCTTAAAATAAATTACTTCCTTTGTTTACATTGTTGAAGGAAGAATAAATACTATGACATTGGCATTACAACTTTTGTTATAGCTTCTAAAATTTGCAGGCTATACTCTTTGATCTTAGATGCAAGGCATTTAGAAATTTATTGGTATATATTTTAAGGCAAAATTGTAAGTAAATAGAATTCTAACACATAGGAAATGGAAGTGTAATTTCCAATGTGTTGAATTTAGTTTGGATAGTTAATCATACTGTGCTATACCTTTGATTTTAGTATGATCAAATAGTTGCTGATACAAAGTATTTTCCATTTCATCTTAAAACTGTAGTATTTATGTTTGTCATACTACCTATTGTTTTGGGTTATTTTGTATGATATCTGTATATCCTCAGTTGAAGGAGAAAACATAATCATCCACTTAGA
The DNA here is from genome assembly GCA_019455555.1 of Galemys pyrenaicus. Lineage (NCBI taxonomy): Eukaryota > Metazoa > Chordata > Mammalia > Eulipotyphla > Talpidae > Galemys > Galemys pyrenaicus. The sequence continues at coordinate 5,719,638 of JAGFMF010012000.1, forward strand.
CTTTACTGACTCTGAAAATCTCCTGTATTTTTATTTTTAATACTTTATCATTCCAAAAGTAGTCATAACATATAAAGGAATGTTACTGGCATAGCATAATTTATATAATACTGTAGATTCTGAAAGATATAATTTTTACACTTAACCCATGTGAACAAATGTTGTGTGTAGTGGGAATTTTAGAAAAACGAAATTAGCGTTCAACAGCTAAGCATTCATTTTATTTTATTCCTTTTTATTTCATTTTGATGTTCTATTTTCCATTTAGTAGGACCATCATTAATTTACTTTGTCACTGTTTTCCTGAATTGTATAACACAGTGTCACTTTGAAATTTGTTATTTGAAACCTTCTGGGTTTTGAAAAAAATCTCTCATTGAAATTTTAACACTGTAAGGAGGAAATACAAAAAGCTAACAAAATTGCCTTACAGATACAGCCCTACAGGATTTTAGGAATAGTGGGAAAATAGCAAACATAATTGATAAAATTGTTCAATATCTGTGGATTAAAGATGTTATATATAATATATAAAGAGGAAAAGTAATCTTTGTCTTATCGACAATAAGGAGTATGTGGTATAACTAAAACAAACTAGTAGTCAAAAACTTGTCTGTTTTATTATTCTTTCTTTTATTTTGCTATGACTTAAGTAAATTTTAAGCTCAAATGGCACAAGTAACATTTATTGAACATATTATGCCACTTGTTAACTAAAACTCACCTAATAAAGAGTTTTATTAAAACCATGGAATTTGCTCTTATTTTGTTTCCAATTTAGTATAGCTATGTTTTAAAGCACAACTTTTATGAGAAAGTGCAGCTTTTCAATATAAAATTGGGGGGACGAGGATGGGAGATGTGTGCTTGATTGCCATCTCATTTCCATCTTTGGATACAGCTCTAGCATAAAGTTAAACAACATCTGCAGAGATCTGACTGACAAACATCTCTCTGGGACTCATCATTGCAGCCTGCAGCAGGTGCATTCAGCTTTGCAGTCTTTTCCAAAAAGAGGTTAGTTTGTTCTAACATTTATCAGTAGACCAGTGGGAGCAAGTGACTAGAGACGAGAGGTTGGTTGTCACTTGTCCAGTGCTGGAATACTACAGGTAATTGGACTGGACTGGTGGGAACCTCAGCAGTATGTGTCTCACATTGCACTGCAGCTGCTATGGCGCTTAATTAACCTGACCCTCAGAGACTGAAGTGTCATGGTATAAAACACAACATGTAAGAAATGAGGCAGGGCTTCTCAGTGTTTCCTGATGCTTGGTTTGGTGAGGTTTCCATTTTCTTCATGTTATTTTAAAAAGATATGGCATTTGCTTTTTTTGATATTTTATATATTTTAAACCAAGTGATTTTTCCATGAATCTGGTAAAATCAACATGAAATGGAGATGGGGACTTTAGGTTTAGAAATAAAAAGAAAATACCCTTAGGAGAGAAGGATTTAAATTTCCCTATTTCCTCAACCCAAGTACATTTTTAAATCATAAGTGAGTGAAAGTATGTTGTTGTTCTTTTTGTTACCATCTTTGATTAATATTTGTTTATTTTTATAAGAGAAATAATCCCTATAAAATTACGTTTTATCTTTTTTAGCATGTTTAGGGTCTTTAGCAAGCAAACTTTACTGAGTGTTTGCTTTTCCAACAAATTACAAAGGTATAGCATATTAGAAATATTTTTAGGGTGTTCTAATTTGACAGTGGAGTACTGTTTAAATAATAAGCTGCTGTTGAAATTTTATTACAAGTAAATTAAAACATGATTAAAAACTCTTAAAATTAGTCAATTTAGTTCCATAGTTTAAAATTTCTTAATATGTTTGAAGTACCAACTTACACTATGCTTCCATTGACATATCCAGAAGTTTCTTGTGTGTTCTAATAGTATTCCAATTAATATAGGTATTTCATCACAGTCCTATGATTAATTGACCCTTGAATGGAAAACAGTTCCTAAGGTAAAAAGGCAGTTATATATTACTTTAAAATAATTCAGAATTTTAAAATGATATTTGGAATTTTTGTGAAGCAGTTTCAAGCATTATTTTTACTAATACAAATTTTTTGGTATCTATTGAATATAATATCCATTATCCAAGAGTTAATTAAGTGTTGGAGTTTGCCCACATTTTTTCTGAATATTTTTGTAACCTATATACTTTTCTTGAAGACATTTTTCCAGTGATGCAAATAACTATTTAATTCTGAGGTTACTGTTTATATAAAAAGTCTATTTTACTTTTTATTTAAATTAATTATGAAGAGTTTTACTATTCATAATAGTGGTAATTTATTGGTAATTACAGTAATTAAGAGAAATAAGAGTAAAATAATCATCTTTAGAAGTCAAGGGAATATTCCCTCCACATTTTTAAACATATTTCAATTTTCAACGAAGGTTTTTCATTTTTTATATTGTTGATTATTATTTACATTATCAATTCTCATCAATATGAAAGTGATTCTTTAAAATTTTACTTCTGTACTTGCTATCATTTAAAGACTTTTGATAAAGAAGATAATGAATAAAAAAACTTTTTAAAACTACAAAGTCAAAAAAAGGAACATTGTGTACATTGACAAACTTTTTCAGATAGTTTCAATATTTACTAAGTTTTAAACCACTACACTATGAATATCCTTTTCCATAACAAATCTTGGTCATGAAAACACATAATATCTGCACTCCATCATTGATCTTTTGCTGCTTCCTGCAGGGCCTGTCATAGCATCGTTGACAGGACCAGATGAAAAATGAAATCAGTATCTTGAGTTTTTTAACAGCAAAATGATTCAGGTAAGATTTTGGTGTGGAAAATAAAACATTTTTTTTAACCATTCTTAAATTATTTAATAAATTTATATTTTAAATTAATATTTTTGTATTTCAAAATCTGTCTTATTACTGATGTTCAGTATGTTTGTAATTTCTAATAATTTTTTTTTCCTGAACTCAGTAATTTTTAAGTTAGACTGTAGTATTTCTTCATTTCCCTGTGGGACTGAGCATAGTTTTTGAAGTTTTGAAGAGATAACCTTTCTTTCTGTTTTAAAGATTTTTTTGATAACAGTTACATTTTGTAATTCTTTTGCAGTATAAATTTTCACAAGATCAACTTCTTAAATGATAATAGAAATTCTGCATTTCTTCTCTGGTATCATAAATGCTGACACAGTTGACTTACTTTTTCAAAAAATCATTCCTATCTTAAAGAAAATCATCTTCATTAAAACCACTAATAATTTGCAGCTCTAGGGATGAGAATGGACTGTGACTCTCATGAAGTAGGAATTTGGGGGGAAGGATAGAAGGAATAAATAGTACATTTCATTATAACAGAATGTAGCAGGGAAAGTGATATTTGTTTTTATTTTTATTTGTTTTATATTACTAAGTATTTTAGAAGAACTGTAACTTCAATTTTGCTTTCATTCATCTTTGAAATACTTTTTTTTTGGAGGAATTATGTGAGAAACAAGTGGGGTCTTGGAGATTATTCTTTCACATACTCATATACTTCAGCCTTAATTATTTTTGTATAACTCATGTTTTTTTTTTTCCTAAGACTAGTGTTTGTTTGGTTTTTTTTTAAGCAATGAATGCAGTTTGTGAAATAAACCTAATTTCATTCTTTATTATCAGATATCTCTTTAAGATTTCTCTTGTATTTATCAGCTGCCCCCTGCAAGCAGCTATTTGGTCAATGATTACAAATCATCTTTTCTTTGAATATGGTCATGACTTAAGTAGTCTCAAAAGTTGTGCTTTCATTGTTACTATCTACTTAAGCTTTATTTTAAATTATATTGTAGAACATCTCTGTCAAAGACAAAATGAGGACACATAGGAGTTTAATGAGGACACCTATGAGTAATAAGGAGATTTCTCATTTAAAGAATTGAAAAATGGAATACATGGAAGCAGATAAAAGGAGTGAAATTTAGATATCTTTCAGAACTTTCACTTAACACTTGAGAAAACCTAGCTAGCAAGAGAGTAAATGATAGATGCTGATAATTGTCCGGTAACAACTATATTTCCTAAATCTGTGGTACAATTATACTGTATACTTCATTCTTGTTTTACTAAGATCTTCCCCTCGCCCCTGCCCTTTTTTCATATGATTATAAGGAAATAAGTATTTTACTTGATGTCTCCTAATTTTAAAATGAATAAATCTTTCATTTTTTTCTTAAGTTAAAAGCATAGTACTTTTTAACTTGTTTTTTTGCCCATTTGCTTAAAGACCAGGTTAAAAAAAAAAAGATTATATTGACTGGAATATAATCTGGTCATTTTCTATTTTTCTGTAATTTTACTATTTGAAAGTGGCAATATTTTCAGGTTCACTTGATTTTTACAGCTTTGTTACTTCATTTGCCAAATTTCTTCTTTTGCTTGCTCTTTTTGTTCATTAAGTCTACTTTTTTTATTTTGTTTAAACAGTTAACTTTGATTTAAAAAAAAGTGTAAACTTTCTAACAAATTATGTTTTCAAGTATGTGTGTGTTTCTAGATTTTTATGACTTTAATAAAACTTTTAAGTGTTGCATATTAGCTGATATTCATAGTGTTTTTAAGAGAAAAAAACACTATGCTTTTAAAAAAAGCATGAGACTGTTGTAAGGCATCCTAAATAGAAAATATTTATTATTATAAATTATTATTAACTAAACAATTATTAATTAAAAAATGACTTTCATCATTTTTATGTATCTACTTTAATAAATTGGTCCAGTTTTAGTAACTAGAATTTTGATGTTATATACATTACATTGCAAGTTTAAGAACCACTTTCTAACATAAAAGTATTTAATGTGATTTTGAATACTTTTTTCCTTCTCATTTGAAATGAAAACAAGAAATACTTTCTTGATAGGCTTTACACATTATTAACTGAATGATGGAATTAAGCTCTATTATTGTGAAGGATTTTATGTCATCATTTTTGCCTGCTGGTATATTTTCAATGTGCATCCTAGTGTTTTCAACATAGGTGGTACTTAAAATTAAAGTGAATATATGAATAACCAATTTGAGGTTTCTTTTATGAAGTGCTCATGTAATATTAATACAATGGATGTAGAAGGTAATTTATCTTAAGTTCTTTTTTACATTTCCAGTATACTTGATGGGAGTGTATGTGTGTAAAATCTGTGGATAGTGAACCTGTCAGATCAAAAATTCTAACATGAAATGGTCACAGAACTGTTAGGATAAATAGGGGCCAAGTATTAAGGAAGAAGAGGGAGGAATAACCAGGGGATTTTGTTTTCTATTTAGCATTTTGTCCTTCTGAGAAGAAAACTAAAAGCTAATATTATAGAGAATACTCCAAACCTATCTCTAAAGTGAAAATTGCTTTTAAAATATTCTTTCTTAAGAACATGAGCTTAATTAATATTTATTAATAAAATAATCTTAATTATCTTTACTACATGACTTTATAGTCATATCACATTTGTAGTTTATGTACTGTCATATTACTACTGTTGTATTCAGGTATAATTATGATCACTTAAGATAACCTTAAAAATCAAAGATTACTAACAACTTGGTTACATTTTATGTAGTATTAATATGTGACTATTTTAATTTTAATATGTCAATATCTCTTTTCCCACCTAAGGAGGAAAAGCCTGCATGTTTAAATACATAATGGCTTTTAGAATCTGAACTATTTTTCTTATTTTCTAAGAAAGAAAAGTGAACCTTTATTTGTGTAGTTTGACTAACTTAAATATCAAGGTGTTAGTATGTGTTATTATTTGAAATTAAAATATTAGGAGATATACTAACTTTGACTACTTTAAAGCCTTTTAAATACATTTTAAGCCATTAAAATGTAGAGGATTTCATGATATACTGATGCCTTGTTTCAAAGCATTGTTTTGATTTTTGGTGCAATAAACCAATCACAGCTCTAATAGATGTGACACATTTAATAGATATATTTAATAGATATATTTTCAATGGTCTCCTACATTTTTATAGGTTGTTTACTTTCATTATTTAAATCTATTGGAGAATAGTAGATTAAGACAACTCAGATCTAACTTCTGCTGTTTGTTTACATGTCTGCTTTTACTGCACTTACCTGCCACCATTGCTAGAACTGAACATTTTGATAGATTTATGTGCTCCCTTTGGGGTTAGAACTAAGTATACAATGCCCTAATGATATTTCATGCAAACAAAGGAGCAATAAGAAACACCAAAGATGAATACCTTGCTAATGGTATAATGGTAGAAACTCAGTGACTGGATCTTGAAGAAAAAAGTTGGACTTCAAAGACTGAATGGTGGAGCTAAAGGTTTTTGAAAGTTGAATTTAAATTTGCTTTTGAACAAGAACAGAAGGTCATTTGAAGCAGAAAGGCATAAATATATATGCCAACGAGATACAACATATTCCTGTATATTCATGGGGTTCAAAAGTAGTTTGGTATTATGGGATAAGAAGTAGATACTGTTGAAGAAGGTATAGGAAATAATACTTAAAATTGTATAGACAGAAGAAATGTATTCCATGTGAAAAAAAAACTCAAAATACAATAGTGTTTTTATCTAAAAATATGTCTGTTGTGTCCATAAAATGACTGGCTGTGGTACTGTAATTAAAAAAATAATGTGTGTATATATATGTGTGTGTGTATATTTGTATGAATGTAGATTGTGACATTTGTACTGTGGAGAAAGAATTGCCTGTGGAGGAAAAAGCAGAGTGACTTTCTGCTTAGGAAAAATAAATAGTTTTAAGATAAGATTAATCTGTTTAGAAAGGAAAGGACTAAAGGAAAGCTAAGTGATATAGAAAAGATGTTAAGAAACCTGAGGACTTTTCTTTTATTAAGCAAGTATGTGCCAAATATAGAAGAATAAAAATAGGGGGACCTAGTGAAGGACAAATGACCGTGGAGAGTGTTCTGTATGCAAAAACTTCAGAAACAGAAATTTGGTTTTGACATTTGTCCACTTTTCCATCTCCTCATGTCTATGCAAGTGCATTTAAGTAGTGGTTTAAATGGTTTCTTTTTATTAGTTTACTTTTTTATTCTTAACTGTTTAAAATATATCTGATAAAATTTTTCTCATTTTTAAGTTATATGCATATACAGTGTTCTAGTTTCCCTAACATGTGAACAGATGCATTCATTTTTATTTTAAAGAATATTAGTGATTTGCACAATGTGTACTATTTTTACCTGTTAATTTGATGCCATTTAAATACTAAAATTTTGATATATGACAGAGTAATTGGTATGTGTTGTATCAATGAAAATGAAAATTGAAACTTACCCATTGTTAGTGTATTCTCTTTTAATGTAGTGATTTTGTTTTGAATCATCATTGCTTATTGAGATTCAGCTGTATTCTCCATCATTGATAAATACTTATTTCATGTAAGAATCAGTCTTAAGCAATACCCTGTCAAATTCAGATGAATTAAACAACTAAAAGACACTGCACTGTTTATGCATTTAGAAATTGAGATTAAAAGTCTATCTAGCATTTTATACTGATTTGTGTAATTATTGGCTAGTTAATGTAGAGAAACATTAAAAAATTGAACAGCTGAAGTGACATTAAGCACCAGATGGGGATTTGAAATAAAAATATTCACTGTGTAATCTTTACTTAAGTGCTAGTCATAAATCAATAATACCAGTTTTATAACTCAAGGTTAAATTAAATGCAAAAAGGAAGAATAAGGAAAGTCTCATTGCCTTCATATTGATATGCATATCATGGTAATATAGCATGACCTGTTCTTAAAGGAATAAATAATATAGGTAAGATAACAACATACATTTTTTGCAGAGCAAATACAATACTTTTCAAGGGACCTTTGGAAGAAATCTTAGTTTATGAATTATTTCAATGTATTGTTTCAAATATTATTTAAATTTCACACCTCTTATAAATTCTGTTTTTAAAATGTAAGTATTCTATTTTGTATTTACACATCTGCTCAAAAGAAAATTTCCAGCCATATTATCATTGCAGTAATATTTTAAACTTCTGAATTGTATTCTGTTTAAGGAAAGGTGTGTTCCTTTCAAAGCTTTATCATATTTTTAGCTACACTGATGTATTTGACATTTTGTTTAAAAACTAGAATGACTCTAGATATGAAAACACTAACTGTGATAATGAGTTAGATATGCCATATGTGACAGTTTAGGTTGGCATATATCTCAAAATGGCATGTTTAATGTACTGTATTACTCAGATTAGTAATTTCATAGTGGAAGGCTTCTACTTTTATTATATGGTTTCCTGCTGTTGGGCTTAAAATGCTGACAGACTCTACTTTGTAAATCATTTTTCAGCCCCTGTAAAAATCCTTTTGCTGTTGAAATTATCTAAATGGGATGTGTCTAAGAAACTTACTCTCCGAAGTTTGTGAAAATTAATGAGAATATTATAGATAGCATGTAGTTTTACCAGATGATTATGAATGTGAATAGTAATTATATATATTCTACATTTGTTTAAGAATAATAATGCTAATGTATTTGGTATGGTCAAAATGGTTAATAAAGTAAATAAGGTTTTAAAATAGTATTTTTATGTTTAGAAAATGTACGTACATCAAGAAAAGTTTTGAGGTTCTGTAGAGTCTCAGCAAGAAAGTCAGTAAAAACAAACTGCAGGTTGCCCTTTTATGACATACCACTCAACTTTGAAATACAACCAGCTTTCTTTGAATATCTCTTTTCTCCTTTGATTTTTAAAAATACTGCTTTTCTAAATGATTTTTGCTGAAGTCCTTTTAAATAATTCAGCAGATTCCATTAAAAATAAGTAGAAAACTGCAAGGAAACCAGAATAATTTAGGTTTAATTGGATTAAGCAATTTAAGTAAAAACCATTTTCATTTGTTGATAAGGTAAACTATGTAGAGCAAATACAATTTTGTTAAAGTGGAATTTTGAAGAAATTTTGGATTTGGGAATTGTTTGAAGTAACAGTTATCTAACTTCAGTGTTTTTTAAAGAGCTAGGTTCTGAATATCCTTATGTGCCCTTTAAATCTCTAACACCTTTAATGGGAAAAGTGATCATCTTGTTTTTAAAACTTAACATCATATCACTAAAAGTTACTTCTTGTAATTAAGTGGTACATAAAAATAGTTTGTTGTTTAAATTTTCCATTTCTATAATTTATTTTGATCCTTACAGGAATATCTATAGGTAGGAATTTTGTTCTCTCATTTACAGGTTGGGAAAATAAGGGAACTGAAAGTTAAATTTGATATATTCAAGTTAATGATATACTTGTTTCTTTAATATCTGTTGTTCTATAACTCTTTGCACCAGACTATTTATATTTGGAAATAAGTGGTCAAAATTTATGTATGATTCACCTAACTGCCACACTGGTCCAAAACTGGGCAATAATTAGATATTTTTAATGGGTTGATTATTTTTTCCTTATTCAAGTATTAGTCCTAAAAGTTTGAATTTTGCCATTGCAAGGAAAACTCAACATCTATAAAAATAAAGATCCGTATACATAGAACCTTTCTAGTTTCTTTGTATTGTCCCATCTTCATATTGATATTAGACCACAAGATGGCTTGAAATTTATCATTATCTGAGATTAATTTATTTACATCAAACTATTCAGTTTTTCTTTGCTTAACCCTGAGAGATTTTTGTCTTTTACTTTTCAAACCATACATAAACACTACTCTAGAGATTTGTTGCAGATTTAAGATTAGGAGAGTCTAGTCAAATTTCTGTGATTGTATATATTGTAATAAACACTTTGAACATTATACAGTGTAGTTTATTAAGAAATTATCAAATTAGTTCAGTATTTTCTATGCCTATTGGGGATGTATGATGGAATACAGTATTCCTAGAGAAAATGTATCAGACAGCATAATTTGAATCTGAGCTATGCCACTTATTAGCTGTATAATTTTGATCAAATCATTTAATCTTCTAGGACCTCTAATTTTCTCATCTGCATAATGGGGATATTGGTATCTTTCACATAATTACTAGTTTTAGCTTTAGGTACCACAAAAGAAAAAAAATGTCATTTTACATAATACCTGACTTAAAATAGGCATTTTTATGTCTCTTCAGTTCCCATGTTTATTATATGTAATAATATTAAATTTAGAGCAGGGAGTTTAATGTAAATAAATTACATAAAATTTATTACATTACTTTAATTTGTCCCTTAAAAGGAAAACATTGCTATTAAAGAGTTTTTTTCCCACAATTAAAGTTTTTTTATTACAAATCATAAAATACTCATTACAGAGAAAGTTAAAGCTAATCTCTCTTCAACCTTTTTCAGATAATATAAGTAATTTGTATATACCTAATTTTGCTTTATGTATGTCTTTTTTATAGGTTAAATTTTCAGTGATAATTAGAAGTGGTATTAGTTGTTATATACACAGATAAACTTTTAGCAAAAAACCTGTTTTAATTCATGAGTTTATAGTACTTCTTAATACTGTAAGGTGCTCTTTCCAGTCTCAGCGATATGGATACTTTCTTGTGTATGTGGATTTATTTGTATTAAGACTCTTGAAAATTAACACAATTCATTATTCCTCTTTTGTCCTCCTTACCTATATCAATATAAAACATTATAAATATTGATCAAACCTTTAAAAGGCATTTCATGTGGTGCATACAGAATAACTGTTTTCATGATATTTATCAAGATACTAAGCCTAATAAAAATTCCCTATTAGTCAAAACAAAATCTATATTAATGATAATCACCCATAAAGCTTGCATTTTATCTTTTTTTTAAACTTAAACACTATTTAAAATTACTTCTGTGAAGACTTTGCGCATTTTAATTTATGTTTCTTCAAGTTTTATTATTTTCTGTTCTTTAACAAGTATTCATATTTTCCATAAATCAACAAAAAATTTTAATTGCCATTATGGTAAAATTTTTAATAATGTCTATATTTTAATACTATCTTCAAGTACTTTATATATTAAATATGTATTAAATACATATTTAATATTTTGGGTTCATTTAATATTTTAGCAAGAACAACTGTATATGTAATTTTGTTTTGTGTCCTTGACAGTAAATGTAATTCAGATCATTTTTTCTGGGATTACTTTGTGGAAAATGAATATATAGTGAATTATATGTCATAGTATAAATTCAACTTTATATTGAGAATGATAAATCTCATATATATAGTGAATAGTATAAATTCAACTTTATATTGAGAATGATAAATTTCATATATATAGTGAATATATGTCATAGTATAAATTCAACTTTATATTGAGAATGATAAATCTTTTAATATATAAGAATAGAAGCTAAAGGAAAAAGCAAAGCAAGAAACTTTGCTAAAGACCATTTAATCTAGAATGATTAAATACTGTGGGCCAAATCTTTAGAGTAATAAATATATTCTTATATACATAGAACCTTTAGAGGTGATAATATTTGAAGTCTGATTGGAAGTTGGTAGTTAGCAGAGGAGAAATTGGTATTTAGTTTAGACTAGGGATGACTAGTAATTATCTCTCTATGTTACAATATGGTTTTGAGAGAGAGAGAGTGCAAATAACTACAACTTCCTTCTCACTTGTAACATTTTCACTTTTCTTCAAAAATAAGGTATCAGGCTCCACAATATATGATGATATAACTATCAAAACCTCTTCTGTCATCTTGATTGATGCTCTTGTTTATTCGCTGAGAAAATAAAGTAAAAAAAATTATAATGCTTTCCAACCAAATCTAGCTACCTTCAGTACTTTTAGTTTGTATTTTTGCTTTTTATTCTGATAAACCTCCTCTATCCCTAAGAAAGGCCAATCCTCTGCTTTTATTTCCATTTCCTCTTAGCTACTCAGATATCTGTAGTCTTTCTTCCCTTTCTTACATTATCAGTTCCCCCCCATATTCTTTCAACCTACAAATATACATAATTTCTCCAATGTTAAAAGAAACATTTTTCCCAGTTTACCTTAGAATTGGACTGTGAGTATGTTTACACATGTATATGATATAATGGTTTTTACTGTTTTAGTTAAAATTGAGTTAACATTGGTTTACAGCACTATATTTGGACTTTTTAGCAGTGAGTTTAATGTAGTATACACACGTTAATTCTCAGTAATGTACGCCTGAAACTTACGTGTTATAGTGCAGTGTTGTTTCATTTAAAAATCTTAAAAAGCAAAGCATTTTCCATTTATCTCACTTTCTGTTCTAATTAATATGCCCTTAACAATAAAATATTTCAAATTAATTACGCACAGCTTGTACTATCTCCAGTCCCTTTCCTGTTACAATTTTGACCCTCTCTTTCCAGTGAAAACTTCTCCTTTAAAGGTCACTGATGACTTTAATGAAGATAATTCAGTGGTCAGTTCTCAATCTAAGTCTTCATATGTTAGTCAGCAGCATTTGCATCAGTGATCTCATTGATCACTGCCTTTCCTTTGAAATGTTTCATTTCACTTTCAACAAACGTCAGTCTCACTAATTTCCTTCTGATTTTCTTTGCTGTTTTCTTTCCATTTCCTTGACTCAATTCTTGGACTGCTCTCCTTATTTTTCTATCTATATGCTTACTCCCTTGGTGATCCTATCCAGTTCCATGGCTTTAAATAACAATCTGTTCTTTGGGGCTACCAAATGTTTTTATCCATTCTAAACTTCTTATCTGAACTCTAGACAATGATGGCTGTTGGTTACCTTCTTCATATCACTTTGATTTCTAATTAGTATGTTAGAATTAATATGCATTTAAATACTCTTTCACTTAGTCCCCATCTACTTCTCTTACTGTCTTCTCCATCTTAATTGCAGTTTTATTCTTCTAGTTTCTAAGTCCAAAATCTTGCAGTTATTCTTACCATCTCTCTCTTTGTCAAACTTTACATCTCATCTGTAATGATAGTGATTATGTTGCCTTAAATGAAAGCAAAAGCAATATTGAAAGTGAATTTTGTAGATATGCATTCTAAGCCAAGCAAAGAATAAACTAAAGATGTAGTTGACTATGGATTCATTGTTAAAAACATTTGGAAGGTAGCGGAAATTAGCCTGTCCCAATTATTGCATTAATCAAATAATTTACAAATTGAAAAGGCAATGGGGTAGCTACATTCGTGTTTAATTTTATATTATAAGGAAGTCTATAAGGAAGAATCTAAGGACTAGCATATCAATACATCTGTTATAATAATATAAGTATTTTTATACCTGTAAAAAGTGATTTTTAAAAGAATAAATATGAAGCAATAGGAGTAATTAAATTCTAAATGCTAATTCATTGAATCTGTAAACATGAAGCCTGTTGATCCTTGAAGACACAATTAGGTTAAAACGTAAACTTTATTAAGTGGTATACACATACACACATATATATTCATTGTGAATAATAAATATGTATTGAACCATTTGGGAAATTATACTAAATGAAAATTTCATCTTTTATACACCAAGGGGAAAAATATTCAAGTGGTAATTGTTCTTATGTAACATTTTAAGATACTTTTGTTTCTTATTAAGTACAATTTTTTCATTTTATTATTCATGAGAAAATTAAGCAAGTTGATGTACTTACTTTTTTCTCTTTAAATAATTTTTTACTATTCTGAACTCAGTTATTGAAGGAAATTATGGTGTTGCACACATAAGCAGAAAAATTGAATTTTATAGAGCTAATATATTTTTAATAATAGTCATAGTCATGTAATAACAGTTTTTATTTCTTTTCTAATCATACATTTCATTATTATATCTTACTGGCAAAAGATATTTGGTCTGTGAATAAGGAAAAATAATTGTCTATACTTGTCAATAGATAAATGATGTGGTAGAGGAAGTTCATTTAGTTGTTAAAGAAAGGGAAACTGGTTGCAACTTCCTAGATTGCAGGTGAAGTACATGTGTTTATTTTGACTACATTTTTAAGACTAGAACTGATACTTAATTTTGAGGTTCAAGATTATGGCTTAAAATTTGTGAGTTAAAACATTTTATTTTGGCATACTGATTAGTTATGTTTCTTTTTAAAATCCCACTATAGCATTAGTGTTCATTTATGTGACAGGGTTTTGTATGTCATTGTTACATATTATACTATTTTCACACAACTAATAGGTAGACTTTATATGGGTTTATATGACTACAAAGTCCATGGTCTTTTTACAGTTCTTACTGATACTTAATTTTGAGGTTCAAAATTATGGCTTAAAATTTGTGAGTTAAAACATTTTATTTTGGCATACTGATTAGTTATGTTTCTTTTTAAAATCCCACTATAGCATTAGTGTTCATTTATGTGACAGGGTTTTGTATGTCATTGTTACATATTATACTATTTTCACACAACTAATAGGTAGACTTTATATGGGTTTATATGACTACAAAGTCCATGGTCTTTTTACAGTTCTTATTTGTCTTAGATTAACAAAAAAGACTAACTCGTTTCTTTGATTGCAGTAATTCTTATACAGTCATTGCCTCTTTCCCCTTTCCATAATCAAATTTCTTGAAGGAATAATCTTTATTCAGATTTCTGTTTCATCAGCATTCTCCTATTCCTGAAGTTATCCAACTTTCCTAAGGTTCTTTAGTGTCCTGTTACTTAACTCACTGAACTAACTTCTCTAGTCATTTATTTATCACCCTCTTTTAATTTTCTGAAACATTCCAATGTTGATAATCATTCTCTTCTCTTGTACTTTTCTTTCTTTGACTTTCTTGACATTGTAAGATCCTGTTTATTGTATTGTCTTTCAGCTATATCTTCTTGAGCGTTTTGATTGGTTTCTCTTTTCTTAATCATCCCCTAAGTGTAGGACTTACATTAAATTCTATCCTAAACTCTAGCTATTATTCTGACTTTAATTGTTACCTTTAGTTAGATCATTCTTAATTCAGAAAGTTCAGCATTCTTAAGCCCTTATGTTCAACTAAAAACTGTTGAACTATTAGTTGCATACATCACATCTGTTACACCAATAGTCAAGATTGTGGGCACTGAGAACTTGTATTTGGTATGGATTCTTCTTTCTTGTGTCTTTCATGAGATTTCAGTAGGGTAATAAGTTTATTTTTATATATCTCCCCTCTCTCAGTTCTGGTTCTAACTCCTTTAAGTTTAGGATCTGGATAGGGAGTAGTGGTCAAATATTTATTTTAATTAAATAGGCTTATGATTATAATCTCTTGTGCTTTGTTGCCTCTTTTTGTGCTTTGTTGCTGACTGGGTATTAATACCTTTTTTTATGTAACAAATACTCAAATGATAGCTTTCTTATAGGTTGCTGTTTTAAATCTTTTACAAAAGGCTCTCCTGAAGTCTCCTATTACACAGTTAACTAATAGTGAGATATCCTAAGTGAACTCTCTGTTAGGTACTGTTTTCTGACTACTTTGTCATAGTGCTTAGAAGAGTCTTAAGTACTTAAGTACTTAAGACTCTTCTAAGCAAGACTCTTGTAAACCTGGAGTGTAAAGGTAGTCTTTTCTCAGAGTACTGTCAATACTCAACACAGAAATCATTCTCCTGTCCTGTTGCATCATAGACGAGTACTCCCCAAAGTGAGACTATCTGATCTCAGTTGTTTTCAATGCTCTTCAAATTCTGAGGACACTTATTTCATCCTTGCTCTCTTCCTTGGGCTCAGTTTTCAAACCCCAGATGATAGGAAAGGGATTATTAATCATCCTCTTACACATATTCAGCATTTTGTAATCCATATTATTTAGTCTTGATACAAAATAACATATCACTAATTAGAGTCCTTCCACTCCACTAACCTCTAAATCAAGTCTGGGTTAACAGCGAGGAAGAGAGCGAGGAAGAGTGAGAAAAAACTTTGTGATCCATCCTTTGTTACATATATGTGGTAAACAGATTAGACTGGAGAATACCCTTACTAGGCATATTTAAAATTTATAAAGGATTCTTTTTTCACCAGCACATCCTCACCAACATTTATTATTTCTGTATTTTTTTAATATAGGCTATTTCACAAGTGTGAAATGGTATCTCATTGTTTTTTGATTTGCATTTCTCTGATAATAAGTGATGCTGAACATTTTTTCATAAGCCTACTGGCCATTTGCATTTCTTCTTTGGAGAAGTATCCTTTTGACCAAAAAAGATAAACTCATGCCTTTTGCTGCAACGTGGATGAAGCTGGAAAAAATTATGCTAAGCAAAATAAGTCAGAAGTTAAAAGATAAATATTGGATGATATCACTTATATGTGCAATATAGAGAAACCAAATGGTTAGGTAAAAGACAAAACTTGCAAGCTGACAATTGATTTGGGGCATACACCAGGGTGAGGTTGAGGGAGAGGAGTCAAAATGGGAGGGATGAGCACAAGACACTGTGATGATGAATCATGGAGTATTGTGGTAGGAGAACAACAGGGATAACACTACTTGTGAGAGAAATCAAATACTGTCCAAAAATGAACAATGATATGACAAATAGAAAAAGTAAAACCTATGAAAGGAAACATTTTCCAAAGTTTGGGAAAATAAGGGGGGAATATAAATGATACTATATTAAATTTAATTGATCAATAGTAAAGGCTGGTTTAGGATACTTTAAAAAGGTGAAGTATCTATATAATAGAAAATACATGTAATATAAAAATTATGGAGGATTCTGCTTCCACATATTACAGTGTTCTGACAGTGCTTCCTGAACAGTTGAAAGAGGTGGCTGATGTAGATGTACTGGAATAGTTTATGTGTTTTAGGAACAAAATACTGTTTGGAACTTTTACCTGCTCCTTTTAAAAGTATGTGCACATATGTATTTATATTATAGTGTACTTACACATATCTATAAATGTGTATATATAGGTAATAGATAGTCATCTTTGATTCTCACTTAGTCTTTTTTGATGAGGAATTCATCTTGGCAATGCCAGTTTTGCCAGTGATGGACTTTCTGTGCTAGAATTACAGTGACTGTCAATGGATTACTTTAGTCAACTTGGTTTTAAATAATTATTTAATAATTTGTATCCTTACATGAATGAGGAAGAAAAATAGTTTTCTTCTGTTGTCCTTTTCCTACTATATATTTTCTATAAATCCTTTAAGGTAAAGAACCAGGAATGGAAGTTAATAGAGACACATTAGATAGTAAAAGCACTGGTCTCTTGTTTAGGTATGTATTGAATGAGAACATCACAATTATTTGGGCTTGTTTCATTGATGTTACCTCAAGGAAAGATTAGCACTAAGATATAGCATACTGTTGAAATAAAAATTTGGAACAGTCTGAAACTAATTATTTTCAACAAGTGAATTACTTTAGGTTATGCACTCCAGTGTACAGTAGTTGAAATTGGGTGTGATAATTACTTGTCATTAATAATGGGAAAGTTTTATATCCGGTTTTGCCACTTTGAATTTTTGACAACTTGTGTATCCAGATCTGAGGTTATCTGCTTACTTTCCATGAAAAACATGATGTTCTAGATAAAGAAAGCAAATATGACTACATGGAACATGTAATTTTCAAAAGCCACATTGGAAATATTCTTTAACATTCAAACAAACATGTTAAATATTCTTTAACATTCAAACATTCAAACAATAATCACTCCTCTGTCAATATTTTAACTGGTTTGTTGTCAAGAAATATAATTTAATAAACTGCATGAAAATGCATATCCATTTCACTATGCGAGTGATGGCATAGAGTACTGGTGTCAGGTTTATTATCTCTTACTAGACAACCAACTTTGGACATACTCTGTAGTTTTATCCTAATCCTTATTGTAAGGAAGGTAATAGAATCCCAAATTAAGTTGGTTCATCAGATGTCTTCAAGGCAGAGAGTACACTTCTGGGCTCATGCATTTTTGTAGTTCTTAACTTGAATATTTAAGTTTCTTGCAAGATAACAAATGCTATTAAAGAATGTGTTAATATTTTTTCCCTAATATAACTAGATATTTCAAGAAGTAGTACTGGCCTAGTTATCTTGCTATATTAATCAAATAAATGCCTGTTTGATTTTTTTTCTTTTTTATTTCCCTCAGTTACTCTGGAAGTCTTTAAATATACTCTAATCTTTTCAGAAATGAGGTAATCTGACTAAAGTCATGAAGCTGTAAGCCAAGAAGATTAATCTCTACACAGTTCTGTATGTGCAGACATTGTACAGCACTGCTATCACATGGGTTTAGGTTCTTCCTCCATAAATACTTGAGTTCCAAATAGTTTAGTCCATCAGTGGTTGAGGATGAACAAAATGGAATTGTGTATTATTGCTTGCAAGAACTTTTGAGAAAGAAGATATAAAAGTTTCCATGTTATAAGCAATCAGCAATATTTATCAAAAATAGGAAGGAAATGCACTGGGATTCTCTAAGAAAAAAATGAATTCTTTCCATTTTCCCTGACTCTATTCTGTTAT
Source organism: Galemys pyrenaicus (assembly GCA_019455555.1). Taxonomy (NCBI): domain Eukaryota; kingdom Metazoa; phylum Chordata; class Mammalia; order Eulipotyphla; family Talpidae; genus Galemys; species Galemys pyrenaicus. The sequence goes on from JAGFMF010012000.1 coordinate 5,738,067, forward strand.
CTCAGTAGTACCTGCCTGACTTTCCACAATCCCAGCCATCTGTTCCTTACTGCCACTTTTTTCTTGACTTACTCCTTTGGTAGTTACATCACTATTTTAAGGGGGTAGGATGATGTTGAGCTGTATCAACAAACTCTTCAAATGTTTCAAATACAAGCAGGAATAAACTTATTAGCTAGATTTTCCCAGTAAAGTTAGAATAGTACCAAGAGTATTTTTACTAATTACCAAATGGAAAATATATTAAATAAAAAAGCATGACTAGTTTCTCTTGGGCAAGAAAAAAAAAATCCCTTCAAATGTAAACAGATGTTTTACATTTTGAGATAACTGCTTCAGATTTAATAGATTTGAGAAAATGGATAGTTAATGAAGCAAAAGAATAGAAATGAAACAGGTATAGAATAACCATGTAGGGAAAAATTGATCTTATTAATAATTCTCCCAGTTGGGTTACTATAATCAATACCAAACTATTTAAATCAAGCAAGACATGTATATGTCATAAGATAGTGCAAATAAGAGAAAGTATAAATAACTCTTCTAAAGTCATTCTTCATAAATTACATTCAAAATTGTGCTGTAAATTGTTTTTAAATAGTATTTTAAAATGTAAACCAAAAACACATGGATCATAATGTGTTGGGTTTTGGATTGTAGTTTGGCATCTTTTTGTGGGGGTTCAATGGAAAAATGAGTTGAATTGGAAACAAGTGTTTTTCAGAAAATGTAATAGATTTTTTTTTCTATTTCCAGATATTTAATCAGTTCATCATAATGTAAGAGATACTTTTAAATTCTGTTGCAAGTATTCCAGATAAAGGTTCTTGTTTTGTAAGAGGGAAAAAAAATAGAATGTTTGTCTAAACATTGGTCTCTTTAGGGAAATATTGAAAAGTAATCTTTAGCCTTTTAGAAAAAAAGTATTAATGGATTTAACATTTATTTGTTTTAACATTACAAGTTACAATTTTCTTGAATGTTTTCTTATTATTCTTACTGATGACAGAAATTACCAGTGTCATGAAATACTAAATAAGAGAGAAGAATATGGGAGAGGGGGGTGTCTTGTTTCTCAATGTCTGTTATTTTACTTTTAGTATTACAGTTTTTGCTTCCATAGTCTTGGTCATGTTATGGGATTCATTTCCTCATTAGTTAAGAGATGAGGTAATAGATGATAAGGGAGGACTGTTTGGAAAAATAGTAGTAATGATAATACTAACATCTATTTCATATTTACTATTTGCAAGGCCATATTTAGTCTATCAAATAACTTTATAGGAGATCTATTCTTATAAATGGAAAACTGAAGGAAAAAAAGTGTTAAATCACTTTCTCTAGGGACTTGTAATCATTAGTGCCAGACTAGAATTGGATTTAAATGGGTACTCTGATGACTATGAATTAGCTTTCGAATTTGAAACTAGTGATAATATAGTTCTGTTAACACCCTTTAACAGAACCTGTTAATAAAGTAGGTATAATGTTTTCTTAGAAATGTTGAATCTGTTATTATGCACCATGTCTAGCCTTAAGCACTGCTAAAATTCTCTAATATTAGAGTTTAAAAATTTCACTAAGCAGTTTTAATATGCACACCTTATGGTATTTTTAGTCTTTTACTATGATTCTGAAAAAATATATATTTCATGTAATTCATGTAGTTAGCCAAATTATATTTTCATTTCTAACTTTGGCTATCATGCAGTGTTTTTTGTGTTTTAATTGTAGTATGTTTTCTTTTTCTACTCATTTAAATGCACTTGAACTACTGTAGATCAATATTATAAGTTATTGTTCTTATCTACACATTCTCTCATTTTGTAATGTCTCTATTTATGAACTCTACCTTCATTTTGCATTCTTATGCTGCTTTTTTTTTCTTTCTGTCAAATTTTCAGTATCAAAGACTAAAGAAGATTACAAAGAAAAGTAGTGAAAGAGAAAATATTATCTGATTTTATTCTAATTTCATTTGTTGTGATTTGCCTTTGTCATGTGTTTAGTCAATTCCATATAAAATCAGTTGGTCCTTCTGTGAGACAGTGCTCAATGCCAAAATGAATGAACCCTGTGTACCTGTTCTCTTTCGACCCCTTCAATCTCTTGACATTTCTTGGCCTCATTTCACACTGTATTTTTGTCCTTTCATGCATGGAAACCAAGTGAATGACAATAGATAGATAAGAAAGAAAAAAGGTAGGGAAGAAAGTGGCGTGCTGTAGTAGCAAGTGTAGGACCACAGCAGATACCACAGAAGAAAAAGAAGTTATTGGAGAGTCAGAAGATAGAATGCCTTTTTTAATCTTGGAGTGTGGGAAGGTGTGCCTAACTGATCTTGAGGGCAGCTTTATAAAGTACTAAAAATTCCATTTGTGACAGAATAGTTCTATATCATCTGTTTTGGGTTAGAGGAGTCAAATTCAAAAGGGAAGCATTTTGTTCTTAAAAAGTGTCAGAGCTTAGGTACAGTGAGTAAAGGTAATGAGCAACATTATAAACTTCTGTGGTTTTGAGACTGAATTTTCTGAGCTTATCCTTTAAGGCAGAGGGGCTCTACTGATTTCAATACTCTTGAGTTTCTTCTCTGTTTATTGTTTGGACCTATCACACATGTGATTATTTGTATTCATAGTGGTTATCTGAATAAATCAAGAAATGTTTAAATTGTATTCATTACAGTGATTTTAAAATGGTAGGGATATGTATACTATATGGTAGAAAATCTTCCATAAATGGAATTTTAAATCAGAATTCAGGTATAGTACCTAAAGATTAAACATTTGTATCTCACAGGAACATTAAACCAGCATACATATTGAACTAATTTTTATAACTAAAATAGTCCTTACCATATTATTTATTGTATATATTTGGATTGGTAACTGTCAGTTTTGTTCTAATTTTTACCCATTTTACTATCATACTCTTCAGTATATGAAAGAACAAAGAGTTTCAATAAGGCAGAATTGAGTTTAAATTTCTGTATTAACATTTGCCTTCTCTGTTTTTTGGCAAATCATTTAATCTGTTTGTTAATTCCCTATTGTAAAAATAGTTATGGTAACACCTATCTCAAGAAGATATGGTATATGATGGTACATAAAAAAACTGTCAAAATACAGGTTAAACCCTTAATGGTTTTGTTTCATTGCAGAGCAGCATATGGTTATGAAATTATGTAAGCAATGGTTTCTTGGTTTTTAATTTATTTTGCAGTGTTTAGGGTTACTTTATTTACCAAAAAATGACTTGAATTCACATGGAAATTACTAATAAATGTAATTGTAACTACTGTTTAATATTTCTTTCAGCATTCTTTATTAATTAAAAACATCATTGTATACAATTTCTTCAGGCATGAATTTGAAATTATCTGTGTGGTAGAAAACTTAGAAACTTTTATTTTTAAGGAAGAATTATTCTGCATCATTTGTATATCAATTCATTGTTTAAAACATCTTCCATCGGAACTGAAACTATATTAAGGGTGTATATCCCAAGGGATTATAAGAGCAGGAGTGACAAACAGCTGAGCAGGGAATTGAAGAATGAATGCTGACTAATTGTGCCATTTATGCTCCTTATTCACTATCAACTAAGTAGTTCTTTTTAATTTTGCCCTTTATTCTTGAACAACTGAAAAAACAGTAGGTTCTGTTTATAGGCAGTACTCTAGCTAAAAGCAGTTGCCATACCAGGGAAGAAAAAAGAAATAGGAATTATCAGGTCTCAGAGAAAAGAACATATGTATATGGATGTGGCATTATTGTATAATATTTAAGAGCTTAATTTCTAGAACTAGAATCCTTGCTAAAATTGGAATCCTCATACTCACATTCAGTAGCTACATAAACTCCAGCAATTTAGTTAACTTGTGTTTTAGTTTTCTCACATATGAATAAGGACTCTAATAGTTCTACCTTAAATAAATTTGTGAGGGCTAGTTTAGTAAATATAAGTATGTATAAAGTATTTAGAATAGGCCCTGATACACTGTGAATATTGTAGCTTTAGTATTTCATCAAATCTGAAGTATCATTGTTTATAAGATATACCATTACTTTTTATGTACCAAGAAAGGAAAAATTTGTGGAAGAATAATATATTTTATAATTAGTGTAAAATATTAGGTTATTGACTAGGTAAATTTAATAAACTTTGTAATACTTTTAATGATGATGTTTACCTTGTTCTCCATGTTATGTTGCTTGTATTTAAATAACATCATGAAATACCAGGTACAAAAGTACTACTATTTTTAGAGGAAATACAGAAATATGAAAACTGTGCATAAAATATTTAGTTTGCACAAGCCATATATTGCTTTGTCTCTTTATACTTTTAATGGGAAAGGTTTTAAAAAATTTTTTGAGATGAATGTCTTTTGGTATCTGGCATTCTATTAATTTTTAAATCATTGTCATATCTAGTACATTAATATTTGTAGTATGTAGTTTAGACACTGCAGGATTCTAAATTATTTTCCAAATATTCAAGGACAACAGGTTATTTTTAATAAATTTATAATATTAAAGAACATAGTGAATATCACAGACTCTAAAGTCAAATTGCATGGGTTCACCTATTAGCTCATAACTCAGCGTATTTCTTCGTCTCTTTGTGCCTTTGTTGCCTCATCTGTAAAATGAGGACAATAATACTCCCAACTCACAGAACTAAAATCTGTAAGAAAAGTAATTAGGAGAAAGGCCCATAATAAACATGGTGAACTTACCTTTTTAATTGTTCATTTGATTATTGTGATCATGTATTACCGTTCTAATCAGTTTTACTAACTAGAAACTTAGTAAACCAAATAATTTTTTTTTTTTTTTTTACTTTTCACTCTTCTTTTAAAATTATAATGACAGCCATGGGCCTGTTTAATGTAGGATGGAATATTCTGTATAGGTTTTGATAAGAATATTATAATTGGTATCCATAATAATAACACAATCATTAAGAAGGTACGGGGTGATGCTTCATACGCTCAAGAAAATTTGTGACAAATTGTTTTTAAAGTCTTTTAGCAGTTGGTGAAAAGGAAAATTTTCTCACTTGAAGGTATAAACTTCATCTATAATTTTTTTATATATAAAGTCATGCTGTTACTAAATAATTGAGACATTGCTAAGTTCAAAACTTAGAAATTAACATTTTCATTTATTATTTCACATTGTGAGTAGTTAATTAGAAATTAACATCATAGTGTATTACTTCATGGTGTGAATAGTAAATTTATCTCACTTTCTCAAACTGATATTATAACTTAAATAACATAGAGTTAAAAAGTAAAATAGTATTAAAAGACTTGAAACTACATGGAAATTAAATAAGGCACGCCCCTGTTTAACTGTTTGATAACTTCCACAGTCCTACTTCCCAGAGAAGTGAGTTTGTAGTCTTGGAGTTATTTCTTATGACTTTTCCATATTTAAATAATATTTCTAAACTATTATGTATTGATATATCAATTTTTTTCTCTTA
>JAGFMF010012000.1:5743913-5841413 GCA_019455555.1 Galemys pyrenaicus
AAATAAACACTCCATGTTTCAACATGCTTATCCAGTAATTTGCATTAAATCAGCACTTTTACAAATATCATTCCTTTGTGTACCTGTTTCTTTGCTAAATGTCTCAACAAACATGTTATATGCAGTTAATCATCTTTTCTCAAACATGGTTTCAAATACTGTATCAAATTTCTCTTTTTTGTGTGAAGAATTTCTCATAATGTTCTGTTCTATAACCTAGATTGTTTCTCCTGTACATCTGGTACATTGCAAATATTTTGGGACTTGCCCTGGCTATTCTCCAGTACTAGATTCTCTATTTCTTGGATTTCATGTCTTCTACACTCCCCTGTTCCCCCTCCTTTCTTTTACAGAAATACATCTTTCATCTGCCTTCTGATAAAAGAGTGAGAAACTAGCCTACCTGCTAATGTCTGCATGCAGTCTTCAGATTTGATGAGATATTAACTGTGTGTAATTGTGGGATGTGAAGGCATGACTCCATTCTGTTCTCTCATTTCTCTCTCTCTTTTTTTTTTTTGGTTTGTCTCTGGTCATAGGTAGGGCCTTCGTTTAACTGGATTTGTTCTCTAATTTTAATCTATTCTCTCCTTTTTTTCATTCTATTATGTTCAGCTGAACAGGAGATTTTCTAGACTTTCTCTTCCAATGAGTTTCCATCTAGCTATTTTTATTTTCTAAACGTTCTTACTGTTTCTCTGGTTATTTGGTTTGGTGTGTGTGTGTGTGTCTTATTTTTTGACTGTAATTATTATGTATGAGGGTGTTGATGAAATTTTTTTTTAGGGTTTATTCTCCATTTTTAAAAAAATATTTATGCATATGAGAGCTAGGGTATAGACCAGAGATGGGGGTGTTGAGAGGATTCACCAGAGACACAGTGGGGGGGGGGGGGGCGGAACAGACAGATCTACTGAAATACATTGCTGAGGAGGGCAGTGGATGGGTCAGGAGAGGTCTGCTTCATGGATAAGCTCCCTCTCTAGGACTCAAATCCATTTTTTGCAGTGGCTACTGATAAACTTGATAGTACTGAGATTTAACCCCATGAGCTACCAGGGAGGCCCAGGGTTTATTCTCTTTGTATTATATTTTCTCTGATTTCTTTTTTCTGACTATTTCTAGTCTCATTTTGTAGATATTTCTGAAAGCCTTGATTTAAGGCGGCACTATAGATTTGGTTAGAGTGATCAATCAGAGAGTCAGAATTACTCCTCAGAAATCCCAGATTGTGTTATCTCTGTGTCTGTTCTTAAGGGTCTGAAAGTTTCTCTGATGGATTTCTAAATATTCTTTCTGGATGGCATCATTTAACTACTGCCTGCCATCATTGAACTACTTTTTGTGTTGTTCTAGCTATTTTTTAGTTAGGAACATGTCTGGACTAAGATAACCAACTGTGATTTTCTAGGGGTAAAAGTGGATACATTAAGTGAGGTGGTTAACCTGTGTGCTCTGACCAGAGAATACCTGAGTATTCGGGCTAACATTACCTTTGTCTTTCTGGGATTCCATCATCAGTTACCTTGGTTCTTGTATAATAATCCCTTTCTGCCACTTAGTTGGTGTTTTAGAAAGAAAATATTTAATTTTGACATTTTTAATAGAACAAATAGTACACAGAATGATGTTATAGGTAAACTATAAATAATATGGCCACTAGGTTTTCAACTTCCTTTGCTGTGCTGATTTTAATTACTAGTCTACCTGAGCTTTTTATTTTCTCAAAACCTGTTGAATTTCCTGTTTGCTGTTTCTCTTCTACATTTCTTTCTGTCCTTGGGTTTTGTACTTTTTTTGTCATTTTAGTGGAGTTTCAGAAAGAAATGGAATACACACATTTGTATGTGTATTGTATCTGTCATACTTAACTATAATAATAATATTAATAGTAATAATAACTAGCATCAGTGGAGTGCTTCACTATATTTTTTTAATATAAAATATTCTAAATGTTGTAATGTGGATTTTTATTTATTCTCAAATTTCACTCAAAAAGACTATACTTACCCTTATTTTACAGGTGGGGAAGAAAATGATAAATAATTTGCCTAATAGCACATGTCTAGTAAAAGTTGAATCTGGGAACTTTAGTATTGTAGACTAGAAGTCTACAGCACTTCTTCATGATGTCTAGAGTTACTTAAACTAATGCACGTCTTAAAAATCACTTTAAGGAAGGTCAGTAGATTTTCATATAACTAAATTAGAGGAAATCTTAATAGTTTGGAAATAAAGTTTTATATAAATACATAGAAGAGAGACAGCACACATTTGAGAGAGAAATTTACTGTTGAATGAAAAATTATCTTTCTGATAACAAAATTATAATGTGAACTATTGTAACCACCATTCTTGTAATTTTTTTTTTTTAAATTCATGTTTAACATAGAAGTAGGACACAGTGTTCCTACACACTTGGTATGATTTAATACATTTGATTCCTAGGTTTTCATTAAACAAATAACAAATAAAATTTGTTATTTGTTTAAAATATATATTTGTTTGCAAGATTTAAAGATTATATATCAACAAAACTTTTATTTTCATTAATAATATTATGGCTAAAAACTTGAAGTAAATGTAATTCTTCATAGTGTCACCAGTTAAAAATAAATTCTATTCAATAGTTTGATTTTCCTTTTAAAATAATAATAATAAATCATTTCTGGTTTGTATAATATTTCTGTCTTTCTGTTTCTCCAGTGTAGACAGAAACCTATTGCCTTCCTGCTGGGGATATAATTTCTGAATCTAGGTGATGTACTGTCAGCACTGTGAAGCAGGAAATTATTCTCCTGTGTCAGCTGCTGCTGTTAAAGAATAAAGAAGGTTTGGGATAGGATGCATTTCTGTTCTCTCTACTCACAGATCTCATGTGACATCCAAATAGATTTTAAAATCAAGAGGGTTCAAAGTATTTTGTGACAAAAGATATTCCCTGCTCTCAGTTCTTCCACTTTCCTCTAAATTCCCGTGTATAACTTCATGCTTTTTTTTTTTTGTTGCAGTGGCAAGAGTTTTCAAACTTTGTTAGCTTATTCAAATCATAGAGCATTTCAAAATCATGTTCTTAGAGATACTGAGAATACTGGTATTTCAAACTTAATAGTAGTAGAAAACAGTGATGATGGTAATGATTATAATAATGATATTAATAGTAAGTATATAAAGGTATTAGCCAAGAAAAATCACAACAACTACTACATACTTTCCAGTTTTTACTGAATTAGTTCCCATTTTAATCCTAGGAATGAAGGCTAGCACAAATAATTAAACGATTTTCCCAACTTAATTATGTGCAGTGTGATATGTCTATATGTGTCAGTTTATGCATGTTTGTACCTAGATTCATAAATGTATATATGAATAATTATATATATGTATAAATTATACATACTTATATTTGATACATGATCTGTCTTGAAAACTCATGAATTTTGAATTTAGAATGTTAACAGCAATTGAGATTCTCAAATATAAATCTTTATATAAAAGTGACATTAAAGTTTATAATTATCCCATATTTTTTAAGATGGGGATTTAGTGCTTTCCAAAGAGTTACAATGAATATTCAGCAAAATATTTGCTAACTCATGAAAATAAGAAGAAATTATATTGTTGGATTTCAAATCAACTTTATCAGTCTATATTATATCAGGATTTATAATGTATATCAGGATATTCTATATTTTCCAAAAATTGATGGTTATTACTTCTTCTATGAAAGATGCATTAAAGCCATTAAATGTTACTAAAGAATGTTTGAAAATAAAGAAGAATAATTTGTCTTATATTTAGTTTAAGAACACCTTTTCCTTGCAAATTTTGTGTTGCATTCAAGTGTGAGGTATATAATATGTATGCAGGGAGGGAAAGTTTATCCTTCAGTTCTTTTAGTCAGAAGTTTTCATATTCAGTTTACTGAAAAAGTTTCACCTCATTTCATTCTAATATCATTAGGTAGGCTGGGGAATTTTAGAATGATTAAAGTAAGTATAGCATGAATATTTTAAAAAATGTAACCTCAAACTCTAATAATGTTTTATCCATGGCATTATCTGGGTTTCTGAAATTAAAATAGCACATTGTTATACCTAACAAAATGTCTTGGCCTATTTAAACCTATTTCCCAGTTATAACTATTCCTATTTATAGATTGTACTTTTATTATTATGGCACAAATTACCTTTATAAATATATAGCTTACTATATTCTGTGATCCTAGAAATGAAATGGTACTTGTGTGTGATAAAAGTAAGTTTGGCTAGCTGTGGGTTTAGATATATTTCTATTGTGAATATGTGAAGTTCTTATGCTCCATCATTATATTCCATTTCAAGTGTAAATAACCTGAAAAATATAGCTGTATATTTACTAAAAAATATAGCTTTACAAAGCAATTTCAGTGGGAAATAAATACAAAAGATCTACCTTAAACAACTCAGCCATTGTAACAATGTTACCAGTCTATCTGCACTCAAATCACTGTATTTTCATTTTAAATGTAACTATAATTTACTTTCTTGACTATTGCTGTAAATATATTCTCTCTATTTGCATGTAAACTTTTGGGGGCTCTTTTCTATTTCCATGTAATTCTTCTAAGCTTTTACTTCTTTATTACCTTAATAGGACAACAGCTTTTAGAAAATTTCAATTTTTAGAGCAGCATTTGACCTTACGGATATTCAGGGAATTCTCATATATTGAATTTCCCCCGATTCCTGCTCCTCAGAACACAGTTTCTCCTGTTGTTACAATTGATAAACCAATATTCATACATTAGTATGAATGTAAGTCTATTGTTTAGGGTTTATTCTGTGATTTACATTTAGTGAATATTTATAAGTAAATAATAATCCATTACTGCAGTATCATCCAGATCAGTTTCACTGTCTACTCACTCACTCCCATTCCACCTATTTATCACATCAATTTTCCCTCCCCATGCATCTACTGCATTCCCATTCATCTACTGTCTTGGTAGTTTTACCTTTCCCACAGTGTCAAAACTTGGAATCACACAGTTATCATAATTTCCAGGTTGGCCTTTTCCATTTTTCATTATATACTTATGTTTCTTTTGTGACTGAATCACTGAATCATATTCATAATATGGATATACTGCAGTTTATTCATTGACCTATGCGGGACATCTTGTTTGCTTTCAAATTATGGCAGGTTGTGAATAGAAAAATCTATAAGCATTTGTCTTAGAGGTTTTTTGGGGGAAATATATATATATATACATACATACATACATATATATGCTTTCAATTCATCTAGGCAAATACCAATGAGTGTGAATGTGGCTGTTGGTTCACATGGTAAGCATATGTTTGATTTTGAAAGAAACTGCCAAACTGTTTTCCAAAATGGGTGTAGCATTTTGCATTCACACTAAGAATGAGAGTGCTTATTGTTCTACAATACTCATTAATATTTGGTGTCAGTGTTTTGGATTTTAGTCATTATAATACGTTTGTCATGGTGTCTCATTTTTGTCTTATTGAAATTATCTAATGGTGCTTTATGGGTTGAAGTATGCCCCATCCCCATCTATATATTATCTTCTTAACTTTCCATCCTATCCACTCCACCCCAGTATCTCAGAATGAGACCTTACTGAGAAATCAGTTATTTACAGAGTCAAATCATAGCAGGGTCATTACAGTAGGTCCTACCCATTTATGATTAGTGTTCTTAAAAAGGGGAAATTTGAGCACAGATGTGCATATAGGAAGTGTGCCAGAAACATGAAGACTACCATCTGTAAGCAAAGACTGAGACCTGGAACAGTTCCTTTCCTCACAATCCTCAGAAAGAAACAACCCTGCCAAAACCTTGATTTCACACTTGTAGCCTCCAAAACTATGAGACAATTTCTGTTCTTCAAGCCATCTAGTTTGTGATTCTTTATCATGGCAACTCTAGCAAATAGGTACACATTATGTTCAGAATCTTTTCATGTCCTTACTTGCCACCAGTTTATATTTTTGGTAATGTGCATTTATTCTGCTCACTTTTTAATTGGGTTTTGTAGTTATTGAATTTTGAGTTATTTGCCCCTTTAGGTTACTTGATCAGTTCTCTATCACATGAGTGTTTTGTGGAATATTTTCTTCCTATCTCTGACTTATTTTTATTCCCTTAATGGTATTTCTTGCCTCGTAGAAGTTTTTAATTTTAATTAAGTCCAACTCATCAGTTCTCTTACATGGAGTACACTTTGATGTTGAATCTAAAACGCCATTGTCAATCCTAAGTTCACCTATTTTCTCCTATGTTATATTCTAGGAGCTTTATAGCTTTGTTTTTGATCCCCTTTGGGCTCATTTTTATGAAAGATTTAGGCCTGTGCCTAGAATATTATTTATTTATTTTTGCATGGAGAAGCCTAGTTTGCTCTAGCACAATTTGTTAAGATGACTATCCTTTTTCTTTTGAATTTGTTTCTTTGCCAAAAATCAGTTGCTTATTTGTATTTATTTTTGAACTGTTCTTTTCCACTGATCAAGTTGACTTGTTTTTTCACCAATATCCTACTGTAGGTTTAAAATAAGTCTTGAAGTTGGGTAGTAGTCAACTAACTTGATTGTTAATATTGTTTTTGCAGTCTGGCCGACTTTACTTACTGATAGTGAATTACCATGTTAGTTTGAGTGGCTTTAAATTTGTATGTTATTTCTTAAACTTTCCCAATAAACTTATAGCTGTTAATATTTAGTCTTAAATCCTGTGAAAAAATAGACTAGAAAAATTATAAATTTAGAGTTTTATGAGTATTACAGTTGTGATTTACTTTTTCTTCACTTATATCTCTAGGACTGATAAAATATATGCTGAATATACATGGCATGATTTGGGATGATGAGTGATTATAAAATGATGCATTACATAAAGAGTTATAATGATCAAACTAATATGATCCTGTGTTTTCTAAAAGTATAACATTTAAACAAAAGTTATGCATAATCTACTCATGTGAGATACTGATATATTTAAAAATACATACCTGAGCTTTTAGAGAATTTCCATTAAATATTAAATGACTGGAAAGAGCATGATTTAATTTAGGGAAAAGTTGTACATTATTTAGCTGAGTCAGATTAGAATATTCTCTAAAAATGTACTTTAGTTTACACTAATATAAATATTTTAGTTTGCTTCTAAACTGTTTCATTTGCTTTTTCTTTCCCCTTGCCTTTTCATTCTGAATCCTTTTTAGTTTGGTGTGTTATTTGGAAGGTTATATTTGTTAGCTTAAATCAGCCTCATATTTTCTACAAATGTATGATATATTTACATTTGTTAGTGTTTCTAGTAAACCTACTATTATTTATAAATCTCTGTAGCTTTTATACAAAGGAAAATTATAAGAAACACCTTATAAAATATCTATAGTTATGTAATGGCTAGTTCATAAGACTAAGAAATAAGAATATGATAATACAGGCTTCCAGTCTGATATTCCTAAAGAATGTTTAGAGACATGAAAAGTCAAATGAGTTACTTGCTCATTGGTTCTTACCATTTATTAATACGCAATATGTATTGAAATAGAGAATTAAGTGGTAATGCAAACAAGGACTATTTTTCTCAGTAGACCTTTGTTTATATTTTATCAAAGTCTCTCTTTTTTAACTTTTTTCTTTACTCATCTCAAGAAAATACTGTAACTTTTTTGACACTTCAGAAAATCAGTTTAATCTGACTAGCTTGAGCATTACGCTTATTGCCCAACTTAAAAACCCACTTTTTCTCTTTTTCTCTTCTGTTCAGTGTACTTGGCTTCTCTGGAGATTGGGTTCTGGAAAGAGTTGATTTTACTTATTCACTTTGTCACTCTGAATGGAAAAACATCTGCTCTTTCTTTTATACTGAAGTTTCTCTTCCTGGACTGGTGCTGAAGGAAAACGATTAGAAGGGAGCAAGTTTTCTTAATTTAAGTGGAGCTTTTGTTCTCTCTCTCTCTCTCTTTTTTTTTTTTTTTTTTTGCTTCTGCTTCTTTGCCTAACATTGATTATACTTCATCCCTTCCATGGGGAGAGTCAAATACTAGCTCTCCATTGTAGCACATGTAAAAGTTTTTACAGGGAGGACATCATGAGGTATTGTTATAGTGTCACATTGTTCTCTTCTGGCTTGTCTCTTTTTATTCTTACTTCCTACCACTGCAATATACCCATAATTTGTAGCTACTCAGGTCTCCTTTGCTTACAGGCCACCTTTTGACTACCTACTTTCACAGTCAAAACACACTTTGTTATTACAGTGACTCCAGTTCTCTCTACCCCAATTACCAACACTAATTCTTTTTTTCCACTCATCAAATAGTCATGGGCGGTGAGTGGGCACGGCTTTTAAGCAGGTGTAAACATGACTTTTCCAGCTAAGATGAGATGCCAGTCTCCCCATCTCGATAATCTTTTCCTTCCACTCTGCTTGATTTGAACTCCTGGCAACAATGCTGCCCAGCCACATTAAATCAGTGAAGCAAATTCTGAAGATTGACTCAACTCAAGATGGTTGTGTGGTGTCTGAGTTCTAAAGTTAAGAGGAACTGAAGAAAAAAATATTTTAGTTATGGAGTTGGTTTTTAATTAAATACTTCTGAATGTGGAATTCTTGACTGGTGTTTCTTTGTTGTTGCTTCTGCATTCTAATTGCCCATTCCTGGGAATGGGTAAAGTCCCACTTGATATTGTTTTATTTGCTAGTACTTCCATTCTTACTAGTTAATGGCAGCTCCACCCCAACTTTTAAGAGATTAAAGGTTATTTCAGTTCACCAGTCAAAACACTGAAGTGACTTTCTCTGTTTTTTGAAAGTCTAAAGTCCTTAATATTTTTGCAAGAGCAGAAAAGAACTGACCACAGGTTAAAAGTTTGAACACTTGCTCCTGTTTCAGTGCTTTGCTCTATATTTTTAATCTGCAGTGTTCTTATCTCAAATGATCTGTGGACTCATGTCATCTCATTTTTCATTTAAATATTGCTGCTTCCCTAGGTTTTATCTGACTGCTCTGTTAAAATAGTCTATTTGTTACTCTGTTGTCAAAACTTGCTTTATTTTATTTTATGCATGAATCATTTCCATGCAGTATATTATATATTTAAGAGTTTATTATCTGTATCTTCCATTGGTATATAATCATGAAAGGGCAAATTGCTGGTTTCTTTGTTCAGTGCTTTTACCCTGACCTAAATGGTATCAGACCCATTTGAGGCAATCTGTATTTTTTTCTTGTGAATTAATGAGTGAATGAATGAATGCTAGTTTCTAGTACTCAACTTTTAGATAGAGCTTTGACATCCCACAAGTTTTACTCTTCTTCTAGTTTTTTATATATAGGACTATTTTTTTAAATTAATCTTTTACTCCTATCCATATATCCCTGTTGTCATCCCAGTTGAAACCTCTTGTTCATGTTCTGTGCTTCTGCTGGAGTGATTTTTGTAAATGCATATCAATATTTTGGAATAAATATTCAAAAATGCATTCCCAGTCATAATTGGGACTATGCCTACTGTGCTTCTCCTGAGTGACCTTTACTTTTACCCTTAGTTCTAGGCATAGCAGTTGTCTGAATGTTTAACATGTGTCTCTTTCATCTATACATTTACTTAAAGCCTTATTTTCTTTACTTTCACTACCATATGTTTAATTGGTGTATGAATATATAAAGTAACTCTTGTCATGAGAAGACTAGAAAAGATTCTTTACATTTAGAATTGTTTGCTACCAATTATATAGTTCCAGTTTATGTTATTAATGTATATTAGCAAATCTGTTATTCACTCAGTAATGCTTGGTAAGAGTCATTTGTCTTTTTTTGATCAGTAGTTGAAGATTATTTAATCTTGAAGAGCACCATAAACACTTTTTTAAACACTGTTTGTAATACCATGAATTTATTTTGAAAGGTAAGGGTAATCTACATTTTGTAACTCGGGTTTCTTTCTATTGGATGTATTGGATGTACATGTGTGAATATCTCTTGATCGTATGTCTTCAAAAAACTGAGAGGAGTAGGTGAACTTATTTGTGAAAGAAAAGTATTAAGTGTATATAACCTTTTCAGAAAATATGGTCCCTTGTTTGATTATGCAAATTTAGATTTTTTTGTTTGTATTTTATTGTGTGAATGAAAGAAAAGACTTAAAGAAATAAAATTATTTCATATAAATAACTAAAGTCAGATGATTTCTATATCTGAACCTGTTTCAAATAAGTGTAGTCATAGAAGGGACCTATCTGACTTTTTGGAAAGTGAAAATTCTAGATGCATGTAGCATTGTTCCAAAACTTGTACTTAACATTTTGTGTCTATGATAATGCAGAAATGTAAAACTGTGATACTGATCTCATTTAGAAGATACAGCTATATAAAATTAGTATTATGAAGCTAGCGGTAAACAAAAATGGTATACCACAATAAGTTTTAGTTGTTTCATATAATTCTATGAACAGTTATTACTACTGATAATAGTAGGTCAGGTAGAGTACCAGGTGCTTTATGGGGGTTATTTCATCTAGTTGTTGGAACATCCCTCTGTCTGCTACTCATAAGAAGAAACAGCTGGTGGAGACTTACATATTTAACCTAAATAATTACTGCTGCTTTTTTCAGTTCAGTATCCTCATATCATTCATCAGTATTTCCTTAAATTATTCAAAGGAGATTTTTGAGTATTTTGAGAACCTAACAAAACGTATGGCCCATTTTCTCTAATAAAAGGTACTCATGGGTTTTTTATATATATATATATATATATATATGTCTTTATTTTAGTCTTCAATTTTGCAGAATTTCTAGATCCCCTAATTCCCATGTATGAACCCTAGATTGGGAATCCCTGATCTATATCTTCTTTTAATAAAGACACTGGGGGGCTCTGCCTTTTCCTTCTTCTACGACATCTTGTCATGTAATTTAAAGGAAATATATATTCATATCGTGCCTTATTCTAGAGAGAATTTCTGAAAAATGGAAGTAAATTATCAATTATCTCTAATAACACTAATTATATCCAAGAGTTAACAAGTCCTGTTATGGCATGTGAGATTCAAGGAGTTTAATGGGTGGGACCTTTATTTTTAAAGATTATTTATTCATACAAAAGCTGGGGTATAAGCCAGAGGTGTGAGGCATGGTGAGAGGATTCACCAGAGACAGAGTGGGGAACAAAACAGGAGGATTTACTGAATTACACTGCTGAGGGCACCAGCAGGTAATACAAGAGAGGTCTGCTGTGTCATGTGGGCCAACTCCCTGGCTGTGGATCAAACTCACATTGCAGTGGCTGCGAATTCCTTCATAGTGTTGAGTCTTCTTAACCGCTTGCACCACCAGGGAGGCCCTATGGGCAGGGAGACTCATAGGTAGGACATTTTTATTGGTCAAATTTGTTGAATTTTTGTTCCAAAGCACCTCAGTCTGTTTTATGAACCTAAATATAAGTAATTTGAAACACTGTGAACAGTTTACCTCTTCAGAATAGTATATACACAGTAACTAAATTTAGAGATAAAGATTAAAAAGATAGTATTGTCCAGCCCAGTAATTTAGTAGTATATCTCAGAAAATAGTTCCTGAATTGGATCTTCAGATTTCATCAAAGGTATTCCACATAGAAAAGGTATTGTTGTAGTGAATGCAGGATGTAATAATAATTTTTGTATTAATGTTCTAAAGTTGTTGTATACTTGGTCAACTCATTTATATTGGCTAAGGATGAAGACTGTATTTAGATTCTAAATCAGTGTGACTGTGGAGAAGATAAATTGTCATTTTAAAAAAGATCACTTTCAAAGCTCCATTATATGAAAAATAATTTAACCATAGTTGGTTGTTAAAAGCTAGTTATTTCAAAAAATATTTAATATAAAGTAATTCAGAATTTCAGAATGTTTTTTCCAGTGTTTACCTTTAGATGTTTTCATGTTACTTATGCTTTAGTTCTGATATAGCACCTATTTTGTTTCTCCCCTTGAATTATCATCTAAATCAAAAGCATAAAATTAGTTGAACAGAACAGAGAATCTTAACTGTGTGTATATTTGCCTGGTTTTAGGTAAATTACTTTAGAAATGTTATAAATCAGTATTCAATGTTTGGGTTCAATTTCTTGAAATGTTTTCTTATTGATATGTAGTTATGTTGTGAATTGAATAACTGTATTTCTACTTTTTTCCTTCAATCATTTTTAACATTCGATTTTTATAAATAGTAGTCCATCTGTAGGGCTGCTTGTAACTGAATGATGTGTTCTGTTTTACTGTGGCACAGTTTTCAGACAGCCACTTTTGTTGTTAAATATTTTCATTTTCTATAGTACTTTTCATCCCTGTATATATGTACAGGAGTCACTTCACCCACCACCGAATTGCAGCCACTTCTGAGGTGGAACGCAGCAACTGTTTAACAGCGCACTTTCCCCTAGGTGCTGACAGCTGCAGAAGAGATTGTACATGGTCCTGTACAGAAGGTATTTCTCCACTGTGCCATCTGCAGAGTGACACTGACTAGGAGTACTACATAGACTGTAAGTTTCTTGTGTACCCACCCTAGACTGGAAAATTAATAAGAGAGAATAACAAATAACTGGGCAGCACAATTTTGAAATGTATTGAAATCAGTTAAACTTAGTGCTGCTTTCCCTGACTTTAAATTTATTTAAAGGTCATCTAATTTGTAATTGGTACTGAATTGAAAACAAATGGATGCACTCCTTGGAAGTTATTTTATTCTAAGAACAAATGAAAAAAGTGTTTATGAATACTTTTCATGAAAATTAAAAGAATCAATTTGTTTTAAGATGTTTTCTAATAACCAAACCAATATTATATATGATTCTAGAGCTGTCTTCTTAAAGTTGGAAATCAATTTATAATTCAACAGGACCATCCTAATTAGTTTTGCTTATAGTGTTATATGTCTAAGTCTTATTATTACTTTCACAGTTTTCTTGAACATTTTGCAACAAGGCCAGTTTATGATGAATCTAGTTTTGATTCTTTGTTTCAGAAACATTGAGTTTGCATTTTTTTTCAACATATTGAAGCAAAACATGGGAGAGAAGAAATACAAAATATTTGAACTTCTGCTTGTATTTCAGTCTCTCTCTGATTCAATTATTTTATTTCCTTTTGTAAATGCACTTTTTACAAGACTTCTGTTGTTAGTAATAGCCTGTTTATGCTTTATAGAATAGGAAAATAGCTTTAGAAACAGCTGTGTGTGTATTGTTAAACAATATTATGTGAATTGTTATCTTTTATTGTTTAGCATTTTTAGTCATAGTATAATTTTTAAATTACCTGATTTTTTTTTCATTGTCTTTTATTTGGATGTCTGTAGACGTATCTATGGCAAGAAATTAGGGTCTCTTAGTCTTCACAGAATCTTAATCATATGAAATATAGTGTCATTTGTTTTAAATAACTGTATGTGTCCTAAGTTGAATGATAATTGTGCACATCTCTATGCCTATAGATTCTCAATGAAAGCAGATTAAAAACCTCTCTCGGTCACAGTTTACTTACTTGTAAAATGAGGTGGGTGGAAGAAATCATTTTCTAGAGACCCTTTATTTTCTGTTTAATACAGAAGTAAAATTCTATGTATTCAGAATTGTGCTTATACTTTGTAATCAAAATACTTTGGTGCAAATGAGTTTGTTCTAGTCAGAATATTATTTGTGTTAATTAAATGCCTAGTTACGGTATTTTAGAGTCAAAAGAGGAGAACTGATTTCCTAAAAGGAATTTCAGCTACCATTAATTTCTTAAAGTAGTTATTCCCACTGTTTTGAAAACTTTTTTTTTTTACGATAGAGTATAATTCTCAATATCCTATTCACTATAGAAGTGTCAAGTAAATTAGATTGTTTACATTCTGAGTAGATTTTCTTTAAATATTACCAGAAACATCACATTTTAAGTGATATCTTCCCCTTTACTTGCATAGACCTAATATTTTACTCAATAGTCAAAATACTAAAGAAGTAAATATTAATATTCTAGGAGTATAGTCTAGCTATAACAGTATATTTATGTCTCTCTAGCAGGAGGGTATTTTATCATTATATGAAATCTTTGTCATAATTGGTTCTTTTACATTTTCTACAGTGTAATTGTAAGTATTACTTATTACTGTTTATCTTATTAACTGAAGTAATCATTTTAATAAAATAGGCCATACATTTAATATTTTCATGTCTTGATAAAAAGGCACAAGCAATATCTATTGTACATATCAGAGCATATATTTTAAATTTATACAGGATATTGTTATATATCAGACCTATGGATGATATAAGTTTAATGAATTATTATATTCAGTTTTTAATGATATAAATCTTATACTTTTATATACTTGTAGCACATGTTATTTGAAAAGAGGAATAGGTGGAAACTTTAATTTTATTGAATACACTTGTATATTATTTGAATTTAATGAACATGTACTACTTGTGTAATTAAAAATAAAGGAAAATATTGCTGTTTTAGTTTAGTTGTATATTTAGTACATTTAGTATATTTAGAAAAATTTCCTCATTCCATAAATATTTTATAGATGTGAAAATATCTTAATTAGTTCTTTCAAGAGAGGGCTTTTCATTTTATTCTGAAGAAGCAGAATTATGGTCAGACTTGCTGTTGAAATTATATTTGCTTAATAATTTTGGAATTCATAAACACTAGAGCAGGAGTAATTAAATCTTAGCAAACCTTTGTTTTCATTCTCCCCATTGTAATTTCGTCTGATATAAGAAAAATGAAGCAGTGCATAGATGATGTGGATTTTTAAATACTTGATCTGTACTTAGGCCTGTAGAAATAATATTCTGGCAACATTTAGCTTTCTGTTAGAGACTGTAAAAGGAAATATTAGGAGAAACCAAAAATAGTAAAATTTATGAGAAAATAAGATAAAAGAAAATATACTTTGGATTTTATTTAATTTAAACTAATATAAAATACATTTAAAAATAGCTTGGTCCACATTTTTTATATTGTTAGATACTCTTTCATTTTATCTTGTAGGGAAATAGTTTTATATTGACTACAAACAGTTTTTAAAAATTTGTCATTCCAAATTTGTCTGAACAAACTCTTTGATAGGATATAAAAATACAGTATTACATATTATGGAAGATGATTTTGCAGCTTTAGGTGTGAAAGTCACCATATTAAATGGTTACTATTTAAATGATTAGGTGTAGGAAAGTATTAGTATTCACACATCATTTTTTATCATCCAAACATAATTCTATTCAAAGAATAATAGATGCAGTTTAAATTTAAATATTTTAGAAGTAAATGTGAAAAAGTCTTATTCCTATAACTTTAGACAGATACATGGAGGTAAAATACCTTTATAATTACTATAATCTTTATGATTCTTAATTTTATATATCTAGTTTCTGTTTGTTTTATAAATTATCCAATTATCAGTATAAATTGAATTAGTTGAAAATTTTAAATGTATGCATTTAGAAACGTAGATACTACAGATCTTGATACTGAATTAGCAATCATTTATTGCTTAATATAATTCTTTAATTCTGCAGTCTGTCTCTCTCCCTTTCTCTGTGTGTGTGTGTGTTTCTGTGATCTTCTTAATGTGTTTTCTTATGCATTATCTGAAATTCCTACTGCCACTTTGTAGCTATTTAATCAAGTGTAAATTACTTAACAACTTTAAAGTTTTTTTGTGTTTTTTTTTTTTTTAATCTGTTAATTGGGAATCATTACACCTACCTCACAGGGTTGTTGTGAGGAAAAAAACAATAAAACATGCAACAGTGCTTAGCATATACTAGATATTCATTGGCCCCAATATTCTTATGATAAAATCCCATTTCTTTGTTTATGCATGTGATCTAACTCCTTCTTTAGTCCTCAGACTCACTTCTTACATTGCAGACTGCCTTATTAACACTGAAACTCTTTACAGTTCCAAAAATATATCTTATTTTAGACCTTTGTTTGACTGTAGATGACATACTATGCACACACCCTTTATCCCTAAACTGTTTTAACTCAGCTTCTTCACTCAGGCCTCTCTTTAGATTTTTCCTTAAATAAGATTTTTCCAATCCTTCATTTCTTAATCTTGTTAGATGTCCCTTCCATAAGGTCATGTATGCTTTCTTTCAAGCAGTTATCACAGATTATATAACTTCCTTTGTTCTTTATCTGTTTACTCCTTAATCTCGTTGAAGCTAGAGTGCCTTTAAATTTTTACCCTAGTTCTTAACAATTCAGAAAATGAGTATTTTATAAATAAAAGTTCTCCCTGAGCAAATTTATTAAATATATAATTATGTGATTAATACACCTTAAAAGAATAACTTTAATTCTTCTTTATTTTAGGATAAATTTTAAATTCCACAATACTCATAAAAATTATGATCATATAGAGTACTGTGCCTACCTTTTACTACTATTAACTGATTTATTAAAAGACATGGACTCAGTGGGGTGCAAGCACAAAGTTACTTCATTCTTTTCTGTCACTGTACCTAAAAATTGCACTTTGAATGTTATATTTTTCTGTCTCTTGATAATATTCTGTTCAGATGTCTTTATTATCTCTTCTCTGTTCTTGCTCTTCTTCTTCTCTCTTGCTCTTTCCTTTCATTCTTTCATTTTTCATCTTTTGTTTCCTTACTCTGACATTTCAAAATAGATGTAATTTTCATGTAATAGCAAAAAAAAAAACTTGCTGGTAAATTAAAATTTCATATTCATCCAATGTAAAATATCTCCCTTATAATTTTGCTCGAAGTGGGTTTAAATACCTGAGTAGGGAAGACACATAAGCCATGTCAACTAGTAGAATTTTGCATTGATTTCTTTGTCCTTATTTTCTCTCCCTATTCACTGTGCTCTCCTGGAATTGGAAATTGAGAACTAATTGATGATAGTAAAGGTAAATGTTGGATATCCAAGGGCATTCTTTATTTTGGTTGTAGTTTATCCAATATTTCCACTGTCATTCCCATGACCCTATTGTCATCCTTCCATGTCATGGGTACTTCCTTTATCTTCATTTGATTACCCTGCTTAATCTCAGACTGCCTGTTCTGCCTCCAGCCTCATTATTTCAGGTTATCTTGTTCCATTTGTAGTCCTAGGCTAGCTTTCCTTTAAAAATGGCTCATCACTAGTTCTTTTCCCAGGGGTTCTTATCTTTCCTATGGGAAAATATAATTACTTATTTTACAAACTCCCCAAGTTAAAGTGTTAACCTTTTTAAAATAGTAATTCAGGTTATTTGGGATATCTTGCCTTTAGATTATTTTTAGGTCCAGGTCCAGTTCCTGTACCATTTCTTAGGTATCCTAGATTATAAATGACATATCCAACCTGAGTCAGTTGCTTTTCTGTCTCTTCAAAAAATCTGTAAATTGCCCTCTTCCAGTACTTGATGTGAATGATAGACTAAAGAGTGCCTGATCAGTTTTTGGCAAAATTCTTTCCAAATGTTTCATAGAGTGTCACCTTAATTCTAGTACTTGGAACCAATTGGTCTCTGGATAACAGCTTTGGATACTTAGTTGAAACTGAGAAAACAGGAAAATTCCCATATTAACATTATATTACACCATCTGAGTCAAGGCCAGAATTGGCAGGTTATATTTCTGTGAACTTCTTTATCTGAATATCCACTCTTTATTTCCATGCCCTGTCTTAGGTTATTTTCTGAGTTGGAATATCCTTTCTACCTTTTCCTCTGGGTGGAATCTTAGGTATTAGCAGTTACAATAAATCCTCCTCTCTTTGTTCATATTAATACTTTTAAAGTATTTTTGTATTACCTGAAATATATTCGTCTCTTTGTTTATTGACAGCATTTTTGAGACAGCTACTGACTTATTCATTGGTGAACCCCATAATGCCTAGTCTCTGCCATGTTCAGTTTATTCTGTGCTGAATTACTGAATCTCTACTGAGCCCCCAAGATTGATTTATAAATTGTTATTGAATAATTAATACTTCTACTGTTGTTTATTTCCATCCTTCTTTCAAAAAGAAATATGAGGGCAAAATAATTAGTTTTATATGCCTCTAAACATTTTTTTACCCAGTGATATTCATATAGAAGCTTATTTTAGGTTTTAGTTATCTTTTTATTTAGTCTATTTTCTCACATTTCCCCTTGTACTTTTAAATTATTCTTGTTTTATTTGAATTAATGGAAATAACTATGATAAGTAGGCGTAGCCAGGTTTTCCAAGCAGTTGTCAGGTTAAAAGTAAAATTAGTCACAACACTGTTGAATTTTCTTTTTTAAATTTCATGAAATATGATCAAAATGGTGAAAAAAACAATTTTTCACTAAGAACATAATATGTTCTCATAATTACATTCTGCTGGAGTTGTATTTATTTGGAGTAAACTGCTGATTCAGTCAGGTCTTTTTGCTAATTTGAGTGATTATTGTAAATAATTTGCCTCAAACAGTATGTGATGCAGCATTGGACTTTTGCCATTCCACAACACAATAGATTTTACTACCAAAATTTAACCAGAAGTAGAATTTTTTAATATATGTGGTCAAATAGATTATAATTAGATAATAAGTCAAAATAGCTGTGTAAGGACAGATTATTGAAGAACTCCTTCCGTGTTCAAAACTCATTTCTTATTGGAAGTTCCAAATGAATAGATAGTTTACTAAGTAAGGTAAAATAGAAAAAAAAATTTCTCTTCAAATGAGAACATTAAATCATTTTGTAACAAAGTATATCTTTGTGTATGTGTACACACACACACATGCATGCAAGCTTTTGCTCTTATTCCTATTCTGTTGTCAAATATGAAGTATCATACCATTATTTATTTTAAAAGAGATGTTTTCCTTAATTACTATCACCAATTCAACTGGTAGTATTTTATTATTCAATTTATAGTACTTTTATTCATTAACACTTACGGGCTTGGGAATCTTGGTATTAGGCATCCTTATCTTTATATTAGGTGAAATGATAAATGTGACAAATCTCGAATCCATTGAATTTCAAGCAGTATTGATGCCAGGAATTGTAATATATAATTACTTATATAAAATTATTTTTTTATCCAATAAGAAATAATCTGTATCTGTACTTTCATAAAAAGAACAAGTTATCAAATATGGCCAAGTGTTTCTCAGTTTTAGAAGTTAAGAAACAGTTTTTACTGAAGTTATTTCACCTACTTCTCAACTATCACAACAATCCACATGTGTACCTTACAAAATTAGTAAAATTGATTCTTCTATTTCTTACTTAGTTAAGGTGATTATTACTGTATGCTTAAAAAGTTTGATATTAGGAAAAACAGAATATTTTTTCTAAATCTATGGACATACTTGGGAAAACTGAAATATTATAAAAAATTTTAGAAAGCATCTGGTATATATAGTAACCAGTTGTGATATAGGAACTTTGATGATTAAAAACATAATTTTCCAAAATACACCATTTAAAGTATGTTTTATAAAATATTTGTTACCCTATTTTTATTTTTCCTTTTAGATGGTATGTATTTTTCATTTGTGATATTGTATAGGGCTTCAATTTTAATTTATTAATTTTTATCTGATTTTCTTGTGATTCTCTCTGAAATTCTTACTCCACATTTTCTTACTGTGCTGAAGGTTATGGTAGATTCAGGATGTGTGAAAATAAAAAAATTATTTAGCTCCTCATTCTCCATCCTGCCTCCCAAACTCTGTCATTCTTACAGCATTCTCATATTTGACCCAGGGTCAAAATAATAACACTCCTCTCTTTTGACTTGAGTATCATACTGTTTATTTCTAGGTTCAGATATATTGTTTTCAAGGTGTGTCTTGAACCCCAATGTACCTCATTCTATATCCATTGAGCAAAAAAGCCTAGCTCATTACTTTCACTTGTCAAGATTTATGTAGTAGTTTTTTGTTTTGGTTTACATTACATTTTCCTTGAGGGTGGGAACTATTTATTATTTACCTTTGTGCTTTTCATAGAGAGTATTCTTAGTAAATCCCTTCTAAGTTCTTGTAATAATTGTGTGGTTGTTGATTCCTGGAATCTATGCCTTAAAATATTAAATGGATGACTAAAACGTATATAAATGCCACATTTAAAATTAAGCACATATTATTTCATTTTGATGTTTGCCCTGTTAATGTTAAACCACCAAGAAAGTATCTTGCATGAATTGTGACTAAACTCTCTTAAAAGCATTTCACATGGTATTAATTATGGAAAGACACATTCTCCTGCAATATACTAGTATATATGCTGGTTTGTAAAAGGCTCTTGCCATAAACTTATTATACACTGAGTTTGGTCTTTTCCTCTTTGATCCCATTTTTAAAGTAAATTACATTGTCATTTTGAGACAGTAATTTTAGCAGAAGTCATCCAATGGTTAGTTCTCTTTTTATACTTATTTCTAATGTAGCTCTTTCAGAGATACATAACACAGATGGGAAGTTATCTTCTTTTGAAATGTTACCAAAGTCTTGAACCCAACTCCCTGTCCCACCATGGGTCTTATTTAAAGTAGTGAAAGGATATAATGGCCTGTGAAGAAGAGTAACTGTTGTGGCTATTTTAGCACTTCCTATGGTAACATTTTATAGATACTTATTTTTCCACTTTACCTCTTCTCATTTATTTTGAATATTTACTGGTTTCTGATATTTTTCATTATGAAAATACTTGCCATTCAGATCATACTGCCATTTCACATCATACTGAATTTGAATATCTGCTTATTCTGTCTTTTTAGAGTGTTTTTTAAATTATGTGATTAAATGTTTAATGTTTCATAGAAAGTTTGTTATATCTGACCTTTTAAATGTGTTCTGTTAAAAATATTATGTTTAGTCTGTAATTTTAAAATTTTATTTGTATATACCTTTTTTCTTACTCCTTTTATTCTTTTAGTGTGTATATTCATGTATATAGGATCTGTCTGTACACATGCACCCATGTATACATAAGAGCCCTTAACTTTATAAATATACTTTCTTATATTCTGATGTCTTTATTCTTTGGAAATGATAAATTTTCAAGTCAGTTTAATTTTATTTTGGCATATTTAAAACATATATATTATCTGCCTTTTAGATTTGTCTATATATTAACGTTGGTGTATGTTCTTTTATACTTTATATATATTTTGTCTATTTGTGACTTGTGTGTTACTTAGTATAGTATATAATTAACATTCTGTTATTTGTATATTATCCTGTTATGTTTTATGTTTATTCACTAATTAAGTAAATGTTTTTTAGCAATACTATGTGCTAGATGCTATCCTGCATGCTTGGAATATAGAATATTTGCCCTTATGGAGCTTATGTTCTTATAAGTGAAAAGGGAGACATAAAACATAACACTAAATAAATACATAATTTTAAATAGGCATAAATACTATGATGGAAATAGGGGCTTGTGAGAAAAAGTATTGAGGAATATATTTTAGCTAGAATAGCAAGAGGGGACTCTTCAAAATAGATATGACAGCTTTAAATGATTAGAAGGAAGAAAACCACATTCCAGGCACTAGAATTTTCAAGAACAAAGTTCTTTGGTTCAGAATGAGTTTTTCATATTTGAAGAATAAAAATAAATGCTCTGTGTGTTGAGTATTAAGGAGACAATGTATCAGAAAGTGAGTTCTTTGAAGTAGTACAATGGCCAGATCTTTTATGCCATTATCATGGGTACAATATGAAGACATTGTATATTTGGGTATTGTCATGATTAGCAGTGAAGAATTCACTTCTTCCTCTAGCGTTGTGTGGAAGGTGAAGAAGAGAAATGTGGTGAGGGACTGATGAGGTAATTTTTAGGAAGTTTTTCAAGTAGTCTTAAATTATGGCATTTTGATTTAGAGCTTTTAGTAGTAGAAATAATGAAAGGTAGGTTGTTTTGGAGGAACACTTAGATTTATGAATGAATTGCAGTGGTGTAATCAACAATATCAAACATAGTTATGTATTAACTGTTTTTGGAGATATAATTTAGTGGACATATCTACTTCTGCATGACGAAAGTATACCAAAATTTGGTTAAATTACTCCTGTATATGTAATTACTCAGTTTTCCCCTTATTTTTTGTTGGTTTACATAACATTAACCTCTGTAATTTTCTCATCTCACTGTCATTTTATGTAAATAATGACATGGCTAGCAAATTGAAAGGTTAGAAAATTTTATATTGTTATTTTAATTTACTTATTTTCAATTATTGGCTATGCTGGAATTTTAATGTGTGTATCAACAGTTGTACTTTTTTCATCTGTAAATTATTTCTAACCTTGTTTATTTTGGACTGTTGATACTTCCTTATTTACTTGAAGGGCCATATTTACTTCCTATGAGGATCTAAAAATTCCGTCATTATTTCATTTTGTTGTAATTTTATGACATCATATGTCAGTTTCTTCCTTCCCCTTATGCTCTTCACAATAGCCATTTCAATCAGTTCTCAAACAAGCCAGCCTTTCTTTGTTTTGTCTCACACTTGTGATTCTCCACTTTCTGGATCCCTTTCCTCCAATCTTGACACTATTGTTACATAGTTCATGTTTCAGCTGATATATATCACCTGCTTATAGTAGCTATTCCCACCTTCTGTCATAATATCCTTTTTCACTTCTTTCATGTTCTGTCACATTACTGCCTCTGTTGTGTTTATGTTATTTCCCCAATCTTTTATGGTCTTTCATGAAACTTAACACTATCTGCAATTACTTACTTCTTTCTTAGTTCTTGTCATTTCTAATGAGAATGAAAGAACCATGAGAGTAAGAATTCATTCAGAGTTTACTTCTGTGTCCTCAGATGATGGAATATTATTGGATATGTGGTAGGTATCAATATACATTTTGAATTGAGTGATATAAAAATATTAACTATTTGTCCCATGTACTTGTTTTCTCTTTTGTCAGTTGTCTTTATCTTTGTTATATTGTTTATATGAAGAATTTTTTATCATCATGGAGTCAAATTAGTGAAACTTTTTTCTTTAGTACTCTTTCATTACTTTTTATGGAATAGAAAAACTTTCCCATCTTGAGATCTTTCTTTTCCTGTATTTTGATTAAAATGTTTATGAATATAAATTACCATCTATTTTTGTAAGTTAAGGAATATTTTTAAAATAAAAATAGCACTTGTGAATGCATTTCTATGCTTTTTCTTAGTCTTACACATTTGTTTATGAAACAATGCCCTATATATGGCTTTGCAATAGTTTTTGCCTTTTTTGGCTTACAACTATCATACCATGTACATATTTAGATGAGATATATATTCTTTATTCTTCACAAGCAGAATACCCCATTTTAGGCATTTGTCTTCTATAATTAATCACTACTTAGATATTGCTTCAGTCTTTTTAAATATAACAGCACATTGTGTTTAAAGTTTTGTGCACATTTATATTTTTCTAATATGGTAAATTCTTAAACATAGAATAATGGATTTCCTGGGTCATATGAATATGTGCAGTATCTTAATATATTTTATTAATTTCCAAAAATCTAAATTAATTCAATCTGTAAAAAGATGTGTATGTGTCCGTTTCTCATCAAACTTTCCAAGTCTTTATAATTTTCTTCTTTTAAAATCTTGACCCATTCCTCAACCCTCCACCATCTTGCCTCCCTTCAAATTTTACATAAAATACGGTGTTTTTCACATGCAAAGTTAAGATTGTTAGTGGTGAAATTTATCATCCTTTCCCTTCATATCTGTGCTATAAAATCTTATTTTGAGGTTACACATATGTACACTGTGGTTTGATCTAATTTTTAATGTTCTATAATTTACATACAATTAATTTAAGATATTTGGAACATTAAGTTCTTACTGTATTTTCTCCAAGGAGTCATCATTATACCAACCATATCATTTTTGACTATTCCTATCTCTTATTTTTATTCTGTATTTTATATACGCCAAGTTTTTTTTTTTTTTTTAAGAAGGCTATTTTTTTCTGGTTCATTGTTACATTAATTCTTGTTTTACCTATTGTTTATGTTGTACCATATTTATTTTTATGCTATCTATTAGGGTAGTAATTCCTTAACTCTAGTGTTCTTTATTTTAAAAACTATTCTGGTATATTTTTAGGTGTCTTATTCATTGTGAACATAGAGTCATTTGCCAAGAATCCTTTCCAATGGGTATTCTTCTCATTCCTGTTTTTCACTTTAGTGAAATTGTGGTTAAGCTATGGTTGTACAAGATATGCTTCTAATATCTAGGATTTGATGTATGAACTGAGATTTTTTTTCTGTCTCAGTAATGTTTCTTTATATAGGTATCTAACACAGTTCACTTAAGATTATTCCTTTCATCTCAATATTTTTCATTTCTATATTTAACTGATTATTATTGTCTTATACATTTTCTATGATACTTTAGTAACTACCACGGTTTTTGCATATTAAAATACAAAATTATTCTCTTACAGTTTTGGAGACCAGTTCAGCTTTACTTGATTAAAGTTAAGGTGTTGTCAGGGCTCATTTCTTTCAGTGGATTCAAAGGAGGATCCATTTTCTTTCTTCTTATGGTTTCTAGAGATACCTATTAAGACTATTAGGTTGTTTTACACATACTCTGAATAAAAATTTTTTTGAGGTATATGTGTTAAGAATCTTTCTTCCATATTATAGCTTGCCTTTCATGTACTTATTTGTGTACTCCAAGAGTATAAAATTTTAATTTTAACAAAATTCAATTTGTATATTTTCTTTTTGTATCTTAAGAAATTTTTTGTAAATATTTTTCTCCTATGTTAGTTTTGTAGTTTAATCTTTATGGTTATCTCTATGATTCTTTTTGAGTTAATTGTTGACTTTAACATGAAAACAAATTTGATAAATAAATATGTAATAAAAGAAGCCTGAAAGAGTTACCTTCACACACTTGAAGGACATTGAATATAGAGAAAGGAATAGACAGATTTTTCTCATGAGGTTAAAGATAGACTAAGTATTGTTTGTATAAGAGATTCTATTCCAGCTTCTGTCATACCCAATATAAAATGAAAAGATGCTTTCTAAACTAATGAATCTCCTGTTTGTAGTGGTATTTAGTAGAGGATATTAACATTCTGTCGCCAATGAATTTGGCATATACCTTACCAATACTTATCAGCAGTTTTTTTATATTGTTATTACAGTATTCAAGATTATTGCAATAAAGAAGGATAAAGAAGATGATATTTAGGCATATTTAGGTTTGGAATCTGTTAGTTTGTTTTTTTTTTTTTCCCTGCTCCCAGCCCCAGTAGAAAACTTAATTGTATAATGGATACCGATACATAAATACTGACAATCTTTTAAAAATCATTTTAATCATTTCTTAAATTACCTGGATATTTTATGAATACTTCTTTGGAAAAGGTCAAACAATATAAATAGAAAATAAAACAGTGAAAGTGTCTTTTTATCATCTCCTGTCTTCTCCCAGAGATAACTACTAGAGATTTGATGTATTTTATTTCTGATTATTGTATGTGTGTACATACATATACACACCAGTATATTCATAATTCTGTATAGCTGTTTGTAGATTTTTTTACATATAAACCTAAAGTAAAAATATTATACTTGCTACTTGTCTTAAGAGCTTGTCTAATAATTTTTTCTTGTCAGTCATTTTTACTGCAGCATAGTGTTTAATTGAAAGATTATACCCTAGTTTATCTTTCTTTCAAACATGCAGCAGACAAACAAAGGCAAACCAATACCTGAATGACAATCATATGGCAAAAGTAAAATGAGCCATTTTACATACAGCCTTTTCACTACTTAGATATACAATAGCCAGAAATGCTACATCCACTTATGTAAGGTCCTCATGTCATATATTTAAAGACAACATGAAAAAAAATTCACTAGATGATTGCAGAATGAGTTATGGAGTACCCCATTACTGAGGATACAATTCTAAACTGCACCTAATATTTTTATAGTCTGTAGCTATACCTTGCAGGGCTAAGGTATAGCAAGAAATCTCATAATTCATCAGCACCTGGGAGGCTACAAGAACTGTCTCCTAATAGCTACCCTATGCTACTAACCCTAGATGTAAAAAGGTGAGTTCCTGAAAGCTTTTCGCAAATTTCCCATTCTCTCAAATTTCAGCAGGCTCAGAAAACATTCTTCCAAGACACAGATGAACTGCATCTAAAGCCACTGTTTGCGTGGCCTATAAATATACATTCACAATTGGCAAGGGGTATAATAGAGCTATTCCCCTAAAGCTCCAACTCCTAACCTTTCATATGCAGCTAACAAATCTTAAGGGCATAATCACTTCAACAGATACTCTATTTAGTTGACTTTATAGTCTTAGAGCAAACATGACTCCCTATAGGGTGATCAAAAGCAATTGGGGAATGGACTTTTATCAGTCTCCTCATCAAGAGGCAAGTCAGTTAAATATGCCATTAATCCAATTACAATAAGAAGTATTGGCAATCAAATATCCCACCTTGACTGGCCAGCAGGAAGACCAGGACAGTGATTTTTCATATTACACACCCAAGGAAGTATAGAATAATCAGCTATAATTTGAAAAACATGCAAAGTAGTTTGTCTTCCCTTATATAGCAGTGGGGATCGAGATCACAAGGTACCAACAATAGGATTAGGCTTAAGAGAAAGATATCAATGTCCAGAAAGTTAATGTTATGCAACTGTCTGTTCACTCCTGAATTCAGTAGTTTAGGAGGCTTCTGAATTCATTTGTAAGATTCTTAGGTGGTCAGTAGTCAAGTTAAAAGTAATGAGTGTCGTCTGTTATATTTGCCAGATGCTCTGTGGATGAGAGCTGAGAGAGATTGTTTCCTCTCTCCACCCCAGGCCTACTGGTGTCTAAGGTATTCTTTTTTTCAGTCATATGATTCAGTTTCTACTGCATGTTCAATCTTTTCAACAGTCATGTCACCCCTTTTCCCTATGTCTTATCTACAACATATGGTCTAGACTCAGTTAACCTTAACTGGAAAGGTATATACTATATCAATACTCAGGTGTAACCCCAAGAGGAGGATAGGGGACCTATGATGTCTACTTAGCAGAATTAGATAGACCTGTACCCCTGGCTAAGTGCCTTTAAACATACTACCACATTTCCTCGGCCTTTTGTACTAGAGTCTCTCGGCTTTGGCTTTTGGGTCCTGTGCTGATCTGTAGATATATTATCATACTGTGAACAATGGTATATCTAGGTGGCTGTGACCCATATCTGGGCAATGCAGATCTGATAAACATCTATTGATGTTTAGCCTCAAAGGGTCTCTTCATTCCTCATAGGAAATCCACATAGCTCATGAATGGAGAGTATGTGTTTTGTACACATACTACCATACTAGCCATAATATTACTCTTTTATATGTTGGAGTGTGATTATGTAATCACCCCACTGTCAGGTCTCAGATTCTTTGAAAATGTAACAAACTTTGGGAGGTATTTTCCAGAGTAAGCATGACAGCACTTCGTTCAGTGATCAGAATCCCCTGCACGGTTTTAAATAATTTTCTTTAGAGCTGCACAGCTGCATTGGACCAATAAACCCTGTTGGATTTTAACATTCTTAATTCATCTTTGAATTAGACCGAGACATCCTTAGGAATGTTAAAGGACTGAATCCCCTAAGATGTCCAAAAAGCATATACACTCTGCATGTGGGATACCTACATTTTGTCATTGACTAGTTACTTTTTCAGCTGATATACCTCTGATTTTCCTTACTAACATAAAATATTAGTCTATCATGCATCCACAGGAGTGCATTATCTTAAAAGTTAATTTGCCCATAAATTATTTTATATCTCTTGAAGGCAGCATGTATTACTGAAAAATAGTGCATTGCTTTTAGTTCTTTCTCCTAGGATTTAAATTCAGGGCAAACTTTAAATATATAAATTTTACTATCCAATATTAATGTTGGTTTTAAATATAATGTACCTGATTACAAAGGAATAGAACAGTAACCCCTTATATAGTTCATTTGATAATTAAGTAGACATGTATTTTTTTTCATCATTAAGACTAACAAATTTAAATAAATAAAACCTCTTCATTTCTTTAGAATTTTTATAAATACTGCTACTATTTTTAAATAAATATTGGTGTTTTGGTTTAGTATTATAGTTATCTCAGCTTAAAAACTATGCCAAGAATATTTTTATTTCATCTTTGGAAAAGACATGAAGTATTTGTACAGGTTTCTAAGCAACACTAGTTTTGAAATGTAAGAAGAATGACTGCATATAAAAACAAGTGATCCAAATTTGTTATGCTTTTGGAATTTAGTAATTGATGAAAAACAGAAAAATGTTAGTCATCAATAAAACCCACCCAATTTGCAGGGTTAAAAAAATGTTCTCCGATTTAATATTTGTTAAATTTGAGTTCTCTTACTGAGCATATTTGGGCTGACAATATTGTCAAGAGTCTAATCTCTTCATTTCTTAGTCAATTATGAGTTCTACTGAATCCATAATAAATCAACTAGTAAGAAGTTCTTTAAAATTGAAACTTTTACTGGAAAAACAAACAATAGAAAAAAATTAAGAATTGCATAATACTTCCATTATATAATATGGTGTGAACTAAGAATACCAGGTGGAAAAAATGTTGCCTTCTAATTTAAACTTCCTTAGTAACACTTTGATTTTAGAATCTCAAGTTAAATAATGTTTGTTATTGTACATACAGTTCTACCATAGTACTACCATATTCAGTAAATCTTTGTTGCCCTCAGAAAACAATATCAAAATTTTATTTATGGGGGAATAAGGTAGAAATAAAAATTTTGAAAAGACAATTAGGGAGGCAGAATAAGAATGAAAGGTTGAGTGACATGTAAAAAGGAACTTGCTAAATGACCTCAAAATAGGTAGCTTTAGTTCTACTGAATATTAGAGATTGCCTAGTGCATGTTAGTCCAGTAATAAAAATATAAAATTACTGAAATGCAAGTACATTGAGCTGTATTTTTAAACAAAAAATATAATGATTTTAAATATTTGTTCGTATAAAGTTGTGTTGATGTCTATGAGATACATAATTTTATGTATCAAATATACTTTGATCCTAAGTAATTGTTGATCAGCTATGATTGTTAATCAACAATCATATACTGAAAGATGCAAATCATTAGGATGGTGTGAGAAAGATGGAGAAAATGTGGACTTATTAAAAGCAGGAATGATACTTTGATGGGAGAATGTAATTTCACTTTCTAAATCACAAATAACGTTCAGATACATAACTGTTTTATGAAATGTTTTGTAGTCTTTTAATACAAATGTAATTAGACAAATATTTTTTTTACAAATATGACCCTTTCCTGAGTTGTGTTTGCTTATTTCCTTCATTGTAAAGAAATTAATTAGGTATTTGAGTCTTTAAATGAGGGCAAAACTTCCTTTTTTATGGGAAGTGGAAAAAAGTTAGCAAAGTTAATATGTTGACTCTAGAAAAAAAGCTTTTGTAAGAATTGGCCACATCTGTTTTATTGTTTGCAACTGAGCTATCCAATAAAAAAAGTTGGCTGGTAATAAAAATACAATAATAGCTAATGTAAAACAGACAGATGTTTTTCTCATTACATAGCACTGGAGAGATGTATTTTTGTAAAAGGTTTGAAATTTTTAACAAAATCAAGCTGGTCTTAGTCCTTAGAATTTAAATGTATTACTTTGAAATTAAGCATGTGTTAATGCATGTAAATATTTTATCTTTCCCAATACACATATATGAAATTATTTTTTGTTGTCATTTTGCATTATCTTTTACATATACATGGGACTAATTACAAATTACTTATATTTTGAATAGTAATAATCTTGGTAAAATAATTACTAATGTACTGCTCAGATTGTGTTCTATGCTGTAAAATATCCACACATTTCTTTGTTTTATGTCTTTTAAAATACTTCCTCTAATTTTACATTTCTGCCTTCTATGCAATGATGACTTATGCCCTTTTTGGTTGTCTCAGTTCTATCAAGGTACAAAACCAAATTAAGGAGAACATTTTTATTTCATTGATTTCTTGACATTTTCTATGACAAGAAAGGTGTTCCAAACACATCCTGAAGAACATATTAGCTAATCTGGAATATTCTTTATTATTATTCCAGAAGATGTCTTTTGACTAGTGGGTCAAGTTGGTTTCTTGGGGGAGTTGACTGAAGAAGGTCCTCTTTATCTTATTTATGATTTACCGTTCTAAAATATGCTATTTTAATATTGAGTGGAATTCACACTATTAATTTGTGGTGAAATCTTAGAAGCATAGGTCCATTGATTTATTTTTATGATGGACTATTTTGATCCATTGAACTCATAAGACTACCCTTTGGTTAACCCAACAAATACTGGAGAAGGTCTTCCTCTTGCACTGTAGCTTATAGTCACTATTCAAACAATAGTCAGTCTTATTTTCAAAGATATCTACTCCTACAAACACCAGATACACAGTCTGTTTTCCACCATGTTCTGACCAATCTGTAATAACTAGACTTTATAAAGCCTTCTTGGCATCTTCTGAAAGTCTATAATATCTATACTTTGAATACAGAGGTTGGTATACTTTGGTCTTTAAGCCAGATCTCACCCACTCCCTCATTTGGCCCAGCTTTCTAGCTGAGAATGGTTTTAAAGTCTTAAGTGTTAAAAAAAAAAAAAAGAAAGAAAAAGAAAAACTTCAAAAGCAATATTCAATGAATTTTTGAACATTAAATCATTTTCATTATTTTAAATAAAAAAATTATTAGAACTCTACCATGATTTACACCAAAATGACTTTTTGAGTATTTGGAATAGGCATCGCAATATGGTAGCTTCACTTCTTCACTGCTTCCAGTGCACTGCAAATGACAGTGACATTGTAATAAATTGGCAATATTTGTTGTACCACAGTATTTTACTTATTTGTTATTAGAAATGCATATTTATCATATGAAAACAGGAACAGAAATGTAAACTTTGAATGTTGTACTTTTAACACACATTGTGGGGTATGGATTGTTTTGTTATAAATTAAATAACGTAGCACTGTGTTAAGCAATAACACTATAGCTCTGCTAAAAGAATAAATGTCAACATTACCAAATTATGCACTCATCACAAAATTTCCAACACATAAGAAAGCAGTAGTCTCAAAAAAATGTTATTGCGTCTTGTTCACAAAAATTAAAAATGAAATGAGACTGCAAGGATAGTAGTTTTCTGAGTAGCTAATTTGTTAGCCAAACAAGGAGTGCATTTCCCAATGGCGAATAAATTAGTATGTATACAGAGAAAATAAACATTAATCAAGGAGTTAATGCTAGTTGTTTATTCCAGGAATTAATGTGATTAAGGAATAAACTTCTATTAATTGTATATGTGAAACAAGAAAGAATATATTTAAAGAAGTTGAATACAAACTAGTTCAGAACAAGTTGGAGTAGAATCTCTGAGATAGTTACAATGGTAGTGGTAAAAATATGCATGGAATAGGAAATCTTAGTTGCACAAATTTACAAAATTTGTACAGATATAAGGTGTTGACAATCGTTAGTTATTCATTATGTTACTAGGTGCAAAACTTAGCCTGTCATATTGTCATTTCTACAACCAAATTTTTTTAATCACATGTATGTACTTAAATTCTGTCAACCATTAAAACAGGAAATGAGATCTCCATTCCCACACAGATTTGCAGCAGATATATTTTACGAGTTCAAACTATAGTTCCAACAGTTGTTTAATCATGACTCAATGCAGTGCAAATATTTCCATTTTTCAAAATACTGTGCTTTAAATTTCTACTCTGTTCATTTGACAGTGATTTCTAGTGTAATTATATACTAAAAGCAAATTTTAAAGAGAAAATTAATTAGAATACTATAAATGCCTCAAAAGTAATCGCTAAACTCCTAGATATCATGTGCTGGATTTATATCAGTATTTGGCAGCGTCTTATCTGTGAAAAGGCACTCTGCTTCCCCAAAAAAGGTGCAAAATCTCATTCTGGATGATGTCAGCAGATGAACATTTGCAATCAATTTGACTTTAAACCATAATAAAGAAAACATTCATTTCCCTCCCCATAGAATTTCATTCTTTCATTAGTGGGTCCTATATATTGTTCTTCACTACTAATGTTGCTGCTACTGTTGTAGTTATAGTTTGAATTTTGTAGGCACAGAATTGTAGAAATTCGTTTTCACTCTTGTAAGTACCTACGTTATACATTTTATTTTAACTTTTAGCCCCCTAAGTCTAAACAAATTACTTTCTAACCCTTCACAAACAGTTTGCCAACCCCTGTTGTAACATGTGTACTGCACTGACTAGGTAGTTTTGATAAATATTTTCATACTTTATCTTTGTTATTTATCTTTTCTCTACAATGATTGTAAGGCAAGCAACATGTAAACTCAGCAGTTGGAACCTAGTTCTACTGCTAAGAATGTAAAATGCACGCCATTTTTTCTTTATATATTTTGTAACTAATAACTTAAAATACCCATCTTAAACTATTTCAAAAGAACATTGATTTCAAATCCTCTTATTGGGAAAATTAGTATTCTTGGCTACTACTTCCTCAGAACTACTTTGAGACCAAACTTTGTGTCAGTTTATCTTTTGATATGCATAAAATTCACCAAATCTAATATTAGACTTTGGAGTTCAAAGAACTCTGACATTAACATTGTTAGAACATGTTTGAAAATCTCATTACAGGGAATTGTAAGTTGTGCATTATGGAATTATATGGTGTTTGCACTGGAAATGTCAATAGACATAAACTTAGCCTTTCATTGTTCAGATAAAATTTGTGACTTGTTCCTGATTCTGTAGCAAATTATGTAAAGAATAGAATTAAATTCAGATCATACAAGTCTCATTCCATTAAATACAATCAATCCTTATTACTCATAGATTTCGTATTTGAAAATTTGTCCAACCGCTAAATCTACTTGGAACCTCAGTATCAGTACTCACAAGGCTTTCAGTATCATTTGCAGACTAGCAAGTAGTTGAAAAAAAAAAAAAAAAAGACTGGTCACCTAGCATACATGTTTACAGCTTGGTTCAAAGTAGGTGATGCTTTCTTCTTTTTCCTCTTGCTTCAACTTACAACTCTTATACTATACTATACTCTTATACTATAAACAAATTTACTTTCAGCAATTTAGTGCCATAATCTTTGCTTTTTTTTTTTTTAGCTTTTGTTGATTTCACTGTTTAAAATAGCCCCCAAATATAGTGCTGGAATTCTTTTTAAGCTTTCTAGTGTTCCAAATACAAGAAATCTTCAGTGTGCTTTACAGAGAAAAATGTATGTTAGATAATTTTTATTCAGGCATGGGTTCAGTGAATCAGCACTGTTAATCAATACTACATATCAAATAAGATGTACTAGACAGAAACACATATAATACAGGTTTATGTATTGAAGATTGATGGAAATGTGACCAGAAATTCAAATTTGTATTTGCCTTAGGAATTCTTGTTCATGTTTATAAATTCAGTGTTTTTAGGGACTTGTATAGATCACAAGTACAGCAAATATAGATCACAAGCCCAGCAAATATTGAGAATTCACTGCATATGTATGTCAAGAGAAATTATATACATTCACCAATTCTTGCACTACTCAACTATAATTTTCTTCTTTCCAAGGTCAAACTGATGGGGGACATATATATGAAGAAAAAAATTCCCTGTCCATTATTTGTTTTTTAACATATATTTTCCTGCAAATCATCTGATACTTTGGAGTTAATGTAAATTTTGTTTTTCCTAGTCAGAGGATGAATTTTCTAATTCTGGCTGTGATTTTTCCGATACACTTCTTTATACACAAGATATCTAGAGGGAGAGAAATTGAGTCATGCAAATCTTTTACCATTACAACAAAAACAACTCAGAGTACATAACAGAAAGACACATTTTATCTTTTCAAGTATGACAGGGTTTCCTCATTATCCTTCAGTTATTTGATCTTGTTTTTCCTAGTTCTTTTGTATCTAAAAACCTGTATATCAAACTCAAAGTCCTCTCTGAATTCCAAAGCCCTTTATAAACTGATCCTGTTCCATCTATCATTAAATATATCCTATTCTCTAATGCATATCATTTACTACTACCATCATGACTGTTTACTTTATTCTTACTCTTATATACATCTGCTTTTGCTCTTGCTATGTATAATATTCTTCATATTCAGAGTTTAATTTATAAATTCTGTGATTGCTTCATTTGTAGACATAATGCAAATTCTTAACTAATTTTTTTAAGACACTGAGAGTATCTTTTACCTTTTTAAAAATACTGCATTTTGTAGCTATATTGGATGAAATGCAGTGCTCTAATCATGTTTTGAAATAATATTTTTACAGGAAAAGACTTGAGTAAGTTACTTAGGTTAATAATAAAGTTAGTATCTTCTGGGGGAAAATGTTTTCTTGAATATGTTTTTTATTAAAGAAATGTTTTCTTTAATAGTGAGGGAACTTAGGAACACAGACACCATATGCAATCAGACTTATAGTGGGGCCTCTACATAAGCACGCTTTGCATCTGGGAATTCAACCCATGTATGTGATTGGTTGAGGTTGACCAGTGAATATAGAACCTACAGTAGGAAAAAAAAATTTAAGTGGACCTCTGCAATTCACACATATCTGTTTAAGGATCAATTTATACAGCTTACCTTTTCCAAAATTTTGGTAAAAATCATTCGTTTGAATATAGGAATTTCTTTACATAGACAACCTCATAAAGCCATAAATACTGGAATTTTATAAAGTGTACAAGTTGATGCTCGCAATTTACAAATGAGAAAATTTAACCAGAATTCCTTATTCCTAATTAAAGTTTGTATGTTTGAAACAAGAAATATAGAATTTTCAAATAATTTGTTATATTGTGAAAGTAGTAAGAGGTATTACTGATAAAAGACATCTGTGTAAAAATAAATTAACATATACTATGGTCTAATTTATAAAACGGCAATTTCTTTTAAAATGGTTCTACCTTAATTGTTACAGTTATTTATTAATATACTTATTTATAGAAAATCTGAACAAAATAAAAAACTATAGAAAAGAAAAATCTCCATTTATCTCAACACAAAAGCTGGTGAAGTTTGTTTATTATTAAGCAGACATTAACAGCAATAAACAGTAAATAAACTAAACTATAAACAATTATTCAGAAAGGAAATTGTCATTTTTTTCTTTCATATAAGGTGCATAATATCCTGTCAAACAGCTTTACCTATTGAAGATTAATGCTGTTTGAGTTCTTTGTTCAGAATATTGCTAAAATATTAATGAATCGCTTTATACATATATTTTCATTTCTGTATATTTCTTTTTATAGATTGCTAAAAAAAATAGAGTATTAGATATTTGAAAACTTTAAATCTCAAATCTCGACTTGTATTCCCAAATTACTTTTTTTATTTATTTTCCCTCTTTTTCTTTATTTATATATATTTGATATTAATTGTGGTCCCCATGGATTTCCTATCACCATTTCACCAGTGCACCATCACTCAGTCCCTTGTGCTCTTTCTGCCCTCATCCCATTCCCTCACCACAGAGTTTCTGATTTGTCCTTATCTTTTCGTTTTTGTTTTTTTTTATTATTATTATTATTCTTTTCCTTAGTCCCTTATTTAGTCCCCCTATATTCCTCCTAAGCCAAATTACTTTCTAAAAAAGTAAACCTTTAAATCTTCAATAGGGTAGAATGTAGTGTGTTTTGTGGTAACACCTAACCACACCACCTTTTTTCTTTTTAAAATAACTTTCCCAATTTCATTTTTGTAGGAATAAGTTGAGTTACTATATGTTTGTAATATCTTTTTTTAAAAGATTTATTTATGTATGCAAGAACTGGGGCATAGGCCAGAGGTATGACGGATGAGAGGATTCACCAGAGACAGAATGGGGAACAGAGCAGGCCCCTGACTGAAGTACACTGCTGAGGGGAGGAGCGGGCATGGCAGAGCATGGCAGGAGATGTCTGCTGCACCGTATGGGTCACCTCCCTAGCCAGGGATGGAACTTGTGCTGCAGTGGCTGCTGATGCTTCTTATGCTTCACTTGTGCTTAACCGCTTGTCAGGGAGGCCCCATTTTGTAATATCTTTATCGTACATATAATTCTTTATTTTCTAGATTTGTTTCAGACCTTACTTCTGGTGATCTATTTTCTTGCTGGTGATGATGGTAGATAAACACCAAATGTTTTATTCTAGATTTAGACTTGGTAGAATAATGTATTTTACTATCTGTGTGTCCTCTTTCAAAATATAAAATGATTTCTAATTTCCAACTAAGTATTAAAATCACCTTTTCAATTTCTACAATCAACTCTAGAAATATTTCTTTAAAATTCATAGATTTAGCATAATTGGGAATGAATTTTGTCAATTAGGAATAGCAATGAAACTATAGTTTTTAATTTCTCTATAGATTATACATATTTTATTTTTTGGCTAATTGTTGCTTTAGGAAGTTATTTTTGGAAAAGATATGCTTTCTACCTGAGTCTCATTTTTAAATTTTATGTTGAGCTAATAATCCTAGATTCGAACATTGGGTATCTAGATTCAGAGCATTTAAGCTGTATTTGTAATTAAAATTTGGAATTGTAGTTAGTTTTTACTATGAAATCATATAATTAAAGTGTTTCTTTCATTTTAGAAAACCTTAGTGATTCTTAATATTTATCATTTATGATGTTATTTAGGAAATTATGACAACCGTATTAAAATTTTGTAAATGTCCTTATTTATTTATATGACTAGTGCATTCTTTTCATTTTTTTTTTCTATTCATTACAACTAAATTGCTCCACTGAGTGAAAAATTTTTTTGGTGCTTTGTAAACCATGGTAAGGAGTTTAGATTTTATCCTAAGTATGAGAAGACTTCAACAAGAAAAATTATATTGTCTTCATTTATCCAAACATAATTAAAAGACTAACGCAGCCAGATTGCTTACATTGCCATATATCTGGACACTGTGGTATTAAAATGAGGTTAGGCAATTAGACCAATGAAACAGCTTTCAATAGGAGACCAGGTACAAATTCAGAGTTCACTTATGACAGAGGAGATCCTATAGTGGAGTTGTGGACATAATCTGGGCTAATTGAGCAGCCAAATGGTAAAATAGATGCATCTTGGTGACTTGATTTTTCGAAAATCAATCACAGATAGATTGCAGTTATAAATGTCAGTGGTGAGAAAATAAAGGTTTTAGAGAAAAGTGTAAGAAAGCATTGTGATGACCTTCGAGTAGACAAATATTTGTAATGTGAGATGAGAGTTCTAACAATAAAGGGAAAAAATGATAAATTGGGACCATTACTAAAATTAAGAACATCTGTTCAGATCAATAAGGAAAGGCAATAACCAGTAAAAATAAATTCATCAGACATTTTCATGAATTTCACAAGAGAATGTTCTGATGCCAGTTAGTACCAAATAATATTGCAAGATAGCACACCCATTAGTTATGAGGAAAATGTAAATTAAAGCCATAATGTATACCTCTGTATATCCACTAGAATTACTGCAGTGAAAAAAACTGACAATACTATGTCTTGGCAAGAATGCAAATTAATTTTAACTGTCTTAGACAACTGGGAGAGGTATCCAACACATTGGTACAACACATTGAAAAATTACTTAGGAGAATCTCATAACACTGAGCCTACATTTATCATATGGCTCAACAATTCTGTTCTTAAAACTTACAAATGGAAATGTGTACCTATATTCCAAAAAACATATAAGAATATTTATAGGAACCCTATTAACAGTAGCTCCCAAATATAAATTTTACAAAAGCTAATCAACAGTAGAATATAAAAACCTATGTTCTTCACTCCTACACTCACACACACATTGGGATACTAAGTAGCAATAAGAAAGAGTTAACTCATGACTGACTTTTATCAACATAATATTAAGGGAAAGAACTCAGTCATGAAAGAATGAATAGTGTATCTTTCCATTTATACATAGCTCAAACTCTAGCAAAAATACTTTCTGATATTACAAGTCAGAATAGTGATTGGTGTTGGGGAGAACAGATAGTGCAGGAATGGGACAAAGGAGGGACTTCTTTTAATGCTGTTTCTTGATGTGGGTGCTGGTTAGATGAATGTGTTTTTGAAAACTTAAGGTATATAATTATGATTTTTCAGTTTTCTTTATGTACACCCATACATATATCAGTAGATTTTGAAAATAGCAAATGATTTATAGAAATTTATAAATATAAGAAGGGAAATGTATAGTTTGGAAAAGCATGACAAGACACCTATGATCTGGTTTTCTTTACAGATGCAGTATTTACATAATTGTCATGGAAAAGCAATTAACGGTTTAACCATTTATACTTTGTTATGTTTTTTTGATAGGAAAAGGATATGTGGCAGCAACTCTCCTGCCCACCTGTGACTATGCAGGTGTTTCTCTAAACCAACCTCTTTGTATTAACAAGTTAATGATTATCTGTATCTGAGAATTACTTTCCTTTATTTAATGAGGACTTTGTTTTGTAATTATATATATATATTAATACAGGCTCAGATCTGTGTCTTACTGTCTGTATTATACTGATTATCTAAATTGTTATCTCTATGATAATGATATAAATTGATTATGTATTTGATATTTAAGAATCCCAGTTCTATGAATTTTCAAATTTAAAATTAACTTTTAAAATATGTTGATTTACATCAATATTAATTTATAATTAATTTTAAATTTTTTCTATTTAATATGTCAATAAATTACTAGTATATTTCAACTAAAGGAATGCAATATCATACTTTTTAGTAATGGATATTAGCTCTTCCTAATGATGTACTGCTTGCAAAGGCTATATTATTATTATTGCAAATGCTGTCTATTAAGTATAATTTATATATTATAATAATTGAATTATTTGTCTTTGACATTATTAAGTATCCGAATGGTGAATTTGTAGTTTCTTATAATAGTGTCATTTCTGATTCTTAGATAGTGCTTGATTGTGAGCACTCTTTGCAACCTGATAAATACAAGTATTTATCAGTGTTTTACCTAACTTGTAATTAAGATTTGAAGAAGGAAATGTAAAATTTTAAAACA
This sequence comes from Galemys pyrenaicus, assembly GCA_019455555.1. Lineage (NCBI taxonomy): Eukaryota > Metazoa > Chordata > Mammalia > Eulipotyphla > Talpidae > Galemys > Galemys pyrenaicus. The sequence continues at coordinate 5,783,095 of JAGFMF010012000.1, forward strand.
TTTTAGATGATAAAGTGCTTTTCTTCCATTGTTTTATTTCATAAGTAGCATTTTGTGTTCATTCATTGTTTGGAAGCACTGACATTTTCTCTGGACTTATTGCCATTTACACTTGCTGTTTCCATGACAACAGGTTTTCTCATGCATGCTTCAGATGACTTTAAAAAATCAGTTTACTTATTTTAATTATATGTTAATAATTTTTTAAAAGTATTGCCAATTGATTAATCAAGAGTGCCCTGCTTTGTTTTAAAGAATTAATTATATTACCAATTATAGCCTTAAAGAGATTTTATACTACTTTATTTTTAGAAAATCACTTTGTATAATTTTTCAAATAAATTCCTTAAATAAAACCTTAATTGAATGTCATTCATTAGACTTCACGAGAAATAATTTGAACCTATTTTATTATGTTTTAAAATATAAAAATACAATGCCCTCCTGACTAAATGCTACATGACTAGAAGAGCATTGTCAGGTTATTTTTATTAATTATTAAAATATAGAAGGCAAAGTTTAACAAAGCACTATATAAAATTCCCTGTTCCTTTTATTTGTTTTATAGATGGAAAAGTTTAGGCCAATCTGTAATATTTGGTCTTTTTCTAAGTTTTGAAATCTGTATACCCTATTATCTAGTAGACATTACCTTAAATATTATCTTTGCTAAACTATCTTTTAAATACTTGAGAATTTCTTTTGTGACATTGGCCAAGAAAAAGTATTAAATGTTTTGTATTTAATATATAATTAAATTTAAAAATTAATTGGCTATCTTTTGCAAAGAATATATTTGAAAGTAGATAGTATATTTCATGTCTCTTCAAATAAAATATACTTAGAAAAACTTCATACACCTTTTGCTTCATATTATGATGTGTAGAAAAAGTAAAATCACAATTTGAAGGACTTTGCTTTTTCAAATTCATTTATTATCATGTGAGATTCATTGCATGCACACTGTTCCTCTCCATAATATGTAAAGCCTTTAACATGGTATTATAGTTTAGCAATGTACTTTTAACTCCTGTATTTTATGTAATTAATATTGCATACTTTAAACACTAAGAATTTAAGAATTAGTTCTTAATACATGCTGTTTATTTTCACTTCCAGAAACATTATCAGCTATTTGATTTATAAATTATTTATCATCAATATAAATATTTATAACACTTTTATGTCAAGGTATGCCAGTTGCCTATATTTATTTTGCTAACCTGTTAGTGGTTATGTTAATGAGTATGTTGCAAGCAAAATTTGCATTGCTGTGTGCAACTTTTTCATGACTTCTCAACAAAACTATTCATGTGTAGTTGGAGTAATCAATTGCTGAATCACATATTTACCTTATTTAGGATGTCAGAATAAATGATATCTTGGTTCATAGCCATCAGTGTATGGAAGGAAATATCACAAAGTTGAGGGATCTTAGAATCTGTCCTAATGACAGCATTATTTTATAAGTTGTGTGAAGAATATTTTATCTTTTTTTATTTTAGTTTTCTTTGTTTTACTTTGTAGCTTTACACTTTTCCTTGTTGCCCTTTAATTTAAAGTGTCATTTATCTTTTCACAGTCCTCTAAAGCAAAGAATCCTAATCTTTACCTGGTCTGTGAAAAATTGCATCTTTTTTCATATTAAGCTATACCTGAAATTTAGAAATGCTGTCAAATATGAATATGCTATGGACCATAGTACTACGTGATATGTAAGGCATTGCTAGCATTCCTACCAGCAGTGTAAGAGAGTTCCTTTTTCTCCACATCCTCACCAACATTTGTTGTTGCTAATTTTTTTGATATGTGCCATTCTCACTGGTGTGAGGTGGTATCGCATAATAGTTTTGATTTGCATTTCTCTAATTACAAGAGAAGTTGAGCATTTTTTCATATACCTGTTGGCCATTTGCATTTCAGAAAAGAGAACAAGGGGACTGAGGTGATGGTGCACTGGTGAAATGGTGGTGGGAAATCCATGGGGACCACAATTGATGTCAAATATATATAAATAAAGAAGGAAAAAAATAAAAGGCATGAGAAATGCAAGCAAAAAAAAAAAAAGACATTGCTAGCAAAAAGATCAATGAATATTTAATACCATGTTGTCATTTTGGAAGATAACTAAAGATGAGTGCAATTGTTTCTTAAAACTTTATTTACAAGTCTGGGCACTGAGCCATATTTGACCTATAGTTTGGCAGTTAATTGTCAGTTAATCCCACTCAAACTGTTTACTCAGAATCATCTCTTCTCATTGTATCACAATTTTTACTACTTGTTTCTTTATAATTAGATGTATTCATGTGAAAAAGTATGAAAGCATTCCTAAATAATTCAAATAATCAGATGAACTTGGCTTATTAACTCATAAATTGACTTTAAAAGCAGCTTTTAAAATAAGTCATAACTGTTTTGTGTAATTATGGAATAAGTAATTTCCTAGTGAGACCAATTTAAAGCAAAGTATAAATTCATAGAACTATAGGTACTAGAAACCATTTTGTTAGGAAGAGTAAGAAATCCTAATGAGAGATTTTCTTCACTCATTCATTCAGCAGTATTAAGTAATTTAAAATGTGCTGGAACTTGTTAGTAAGACTGTAAATAACTTTAAAAAACTACACTATGATATGAAAAATTTTTTAAAAACTAAACTTATATGAAAATTTTTCAAATAGCATTTCATGGCATAAAGTATAAACAGACAAACCAGACAGTTAACCAGTGGTTCAATGATTTAATAAACAATATAACAGAAAATGTGACTTTTAGAATAAAAAGCCTCAAAGAAAGCATCATATAGTGCTGCAGGGCCACATTTAATTCACTTGATGATGTCTTCCATGAGAATATAGTCCCATGAGACTAACACTGAGTACAAGTTCTGTGCAGAATGCAGAGCTAAGTTGTCCAGATGTACAAAAAGTATGTGAAAATAATCTTCAAAATATTCAAAATATGAGTTATTTTAGGGCATGAGCTAGCAGAGATTATACATAGGAGAAAAAAACCTTGTTTGTATAATCCTTTGGTCACAGAAACATCAATAAGTAACAAAACACATAATGTATCTATTCTGATTAGTTTTATACTTTGAATTTTAGCTCTTCTATTCATTTTTGATTGGATTCTTTGGGTTTTTGTTGTTTGTTGTAAATATTCTTTGTAGATCTTGGGTATCAGCACTTTGTCAGATGCTTGGTGTGCAAATATTTTCTCATTCAGGAAGTGTGTTTTTTAGTGATTGTTTCTTTCATTGCTTTTTAGTTTAATATAGTCCCAATTATTTATATTCTCTCTTGGTGATGAATCTGAGACATCATGAAGCCTTTGTCATGTAGTATTTGCTTATGATTTCTTGTATGTAATTTATGGTTGTAGGTCTTACATCAAGGTCTTCATTTTGAGTTAATTTCTGTGTGTGGTATGGAGATGGACCTTTTAACTTTATTCTTAATTCATATTTTTAAAATTTTTTAATTAAGATAAAAATGGTTTAAAACTATTGGATCCCACTGTATTTTATTCAGAAATGCAGGACCCCACCTCTTCAAGTGTTGTTGCCACAATAACCCACCATCATGGCATCTGTAATCCTCCACCATAGTCCATTGTGCCTTTCTCACCTCCTTCCTTTCCACCTTCCCTTGCCCTGTGTGTTAGCTTCAGTTTAAATACTATCTATTCCCTATATTTTTCTTTTGCCATGTATATTGTGCTTTTTTTAAAAGCCACTATGATTTTTTTTTGTGTTACCAGTTATTTTGCCTTTATCAATTGTTTTGTTTAATTTGTAGTTTTTCTTTACATGTCTTTTCATATCATTTCTAAAAGCCATTAAAAGTCTCCTTGTTTCCAGGAAATAACATTTAGAAACAGTGGGATAATCTTACCTTTTATTGTTTCCTTTCTCATCTTATTTCATCTTATTGTAACCTATACTTCTGAATGAAACCAACTAGATTTTAAGTAGATTATGAGCAATTTGAGGGCAAGGCAATATGTACTTACATTTCTTTGATGTAGTTCTTAGTAGAAAGTAACTAATATAGTACTTTGTGGCTCAACCATGACACCAAAGTAGCAAATGTATTTTTATTCTTTTTCAATGAATGTTCCTAGATCTCCCTGTTCTGACTACTTTATTCTTTCCCCCATTTTCTTACCAGTCTTCTATTTGTTTGTATTTCTTACAGATCTTTGAATTTTATGCTCTTAATAAAAACCTCTATATATATGAATAAAGACCTTCAACTGTCAGCAATTATTCTCTCCTAGTCTTCACATCTAGAAAGTGTATCAAATTCACTACTAAATTTAATCTTTCCAAGTCCATTTTCCTTTCATGACCCTGATTCTTCCAGTGACATTATCATCATCCTAGACTGGGAGTAACTTTTCGTCTTTCTTTTCCATGATTATCATATCCAGTGAACTGTTTTTTTTTATATTTTTTACATCTGACATATATTTTACATCTGTTTGATCCCACTGTGACTACTCAAAATTTCATTGACTCTTACCTGAATTTCTATTTTACTTATTAGCAGTCTGATGCCTCCCATGTATTTGTACAGATACAAGTGATTATTCTTCTGCTCAAATAATTTATTGTCTGCCACTAAATGCAGTCTGTCCACTACTCTCAGAATGTATCTATGAGTATCAAAACCTATTCATATTCAGACCTACCTTAATTTTAAGGTATAGCTGATGTGAATTCTTTCTTGAGATATAAACTTTGTAAGATACTTTCAAGATAAAGAAAAACCACTGCATTTATTTCATCTTAGCCCTAGCACAATGCCCTTAGCCATACTAGACATTCTGTAAATACTTTTGAGTATCTGGAAGATGAGAGGTGGGAAAAGGAAGGATGGATTTTCTATATCTAATTGTTATAGATGTAACTGATGTATGTTACTTAAATAGAATGTATGGACCCCTTTTAAATTATATCATTATTCTTTGATAATATCCAATTTAATTCTAACACTGTCCACTTTAGTGAACACTAATTTCATTACATCCTATTATAGATGGATTACTTTGCTAATACAGATAATATTTTGTATCTTCAACCATATTATACTTCCATAACTTAAGGTCTTTCATTTTAAAACTAAAATTCAGTTTTTAAAATTCATCTGAGTCATTCCATTCATTTGTTTAAAAAAAAAACTCATTTCTTAGGAATTTTTCTTTTATTGTAGAGACTATTTATAGAAGATTTTTAGGTACTAAATGCACCACAAATCCTTTGTTGCCTTATAATTTTTATCATCTCAGGTTTTCTGTCACACTGAATGTGTTTGCATGAACATAATATTATGTGTAATGTAAAGTATGCTTACATGTATATAATAAACACAAATAAAATGGGAATAAATGACTTGTATGTGTGTATAAAAAATTTGTAGGTTGAATCTTATAGGTTAGCTTATCAGACCCAAGTAGAATATAATAATCTGTTCTTTGACCAGATCAGCAGTTAGAGCCTTTATAACTATAAATCTTTTCACATTATAATGAATACTTATGGAAATTGGTAACTGCTCAAGTTCCATCTATTTCTTTGTGAAGCCACTGCCATCCACAGATTTTCATTCTCTGACTTTCAAGGAAGAACAAACTGTCATTTAAGATAGTTAGGAAAAGCCCTTAAGGATGTTTCCATTTTATGCTCAATTAAAATAATCAGTGAATGTTATTTTTATAAAGAAGCTAATAAAGTGAATTCGTACTCATTTTTGTGATCCTATGACTATCTTGCATTCAGTACCATATTAATTATTTAACTAACCGGTTTTCAAATTTAAATGAACAAGAGCTATTACTGTGTTTAACCAAAAGCAACTGAACTCCCAAGTATAATACTTTCTTGTAAGGACTAGAAAATATTAAAGATTACATAATTAGAAGCTTTTGTTTCTTCTATTTCATGTGATCATTGTTATGCTAAAGATTTAGTCTTATTTTAAGCAGTTTTATTTCTTTCAAAAGAGCTTAACAGATGTTCCATGTGGTATTTTTAAAGTATACTTTTTGTTGATAGGTCCTAGTTTTGACAATTATCTATTTTATAAAGGTAGTAAAATGTGTTCCACTGAGGCCTTCAACCCAGTTAAGCGCCTTTTATCTGATTTCTTAAGGTCTGGAAATTTTGCTAATTCTTGTTTGTTTTTTCCAAAGATTTGTTTATGCATCTAAAAACTGGGGTATAGGCCAGAGCAGGGAGCAGAACAGGCCATTAACTGAAATACGCTGCTAGGGGAGTAGCTGTCATGATAGGAGAGGTCTTTTGTGCCTTGTGGGTTAGTGCCCTGGCCAAAGGGACCTTCTGTTGCAATGGATGCTAATAACTTCATTGTGTTGAGACTTAACCCCTTGAGCCACATAAAACAATACTTATGATGAAGCTATACTTAAGGAATTTCAAATCCTTGATACTATTCACCTGCAAATAGCACCCAGGATGTTCAGTTTAGAAATTGTGAACTGCTAGTTCCTGAGATTCATCACAACATTAACTTGGAACTCTTAAGACATTTCAGAATTATAATATACACAGATAAGTTATTTTCAACATGTCAAGTAATCTTTTTTATGTGATTAATCTAGTTCATTTGGGTTAGTATGAAAATGAAATAAAAAAAGTTTTAGGTAGTTATTGATTGATTAAAGTTAGTCCAGATTTTAATATATTTTAGTATTAAATATCTGCTACCAAATATGATATGTTGACAGTCCTTAAGTGATAGTTGCTCATTTGCAGAGACCATTCAGGATGAAGATTATCTTAGTGAGTATTCAGTACTCACAAGAGATGAACAGAAGTATGATTTTAATTTAGCAATGTGACTTGACTTTAGTAATTTCTTGGGTAGCTGAAATTATATTTGTTGCCTAAGTCTCTCTTACTAGTGTTGAATTTATTTCACTTTATGAATGCCATTTACAAACTGTACTTTTAAGCCTACTGGAGTAATTTTAGGCTATAAATGATTACATAATCTTAATTTAGAAAATTCAATAAATTTCTACCTTGAAAACCTGCTTAGGACTAAAGAAAGAGTAGAGTTTATTCATATATTGTTAACATAGTGTTGATTTTAGAATGATTTCTTAAAATGAGATTTGTTTTCTAAAAAATGATAATTTGGAATTTATGAAAAAATGTGATCACTATTGTAAATTACTTGTACTATTGTAAATATTATCTTCTATTTAACATTTTATCAGATGATGCTATTAAGCTACAGTATTTATAGTCTCTACTTAGATCAATATGTTTTTGATGAATGTCTGTTTTGATATTCAACAGATTTTCAAAATAATTTTAGTTTCACTAGATGTCTTATTTTTAAGATTTATTAATATTTTAAAATAAAAATGAAATTTTTAGAAGGGTAATTCAACTTGAGACTTTAAATCTTTAAACTATAAAATTATAATTTTATAAATTTTGAAATGAAAAATTTAAATACCTACTTTAATTATTTGCAATAGTTTCATTTTATTTGTTAATATAAGTATAAAATCTTAAGTATCATTAATATAGAACATTTTCTAATTTAAAATTGCTTAGAAAAAAATCAAAAAAATTAGACATAAGCTTCAGAAGTAGTTGTTTTTAAATTGTGATATTATGTATATTGTTTCATGCATTATTAGGTACTTATGCATGTGTATTTTACATATACTTTTTAATAAAATGAGATAGTTCTTGGTAGAAATGAATTAAAGCTATGTTCAGTTTTATGCTCAGCACACTCATTAACTGTGTATTTTGAACTCAGTTTAGCTCATATCATTCACAGTTATTTTGCTTAAGTATATCACGATGTCTTATTTTTTTATATCTACATATGAAATTGTTATCTTAACTGAATAGTATTTACTTTGTGATAGACTTTTCTTCAACATGCCTTTATCTGTTTTACTGAATACTTCTCAGTAAAATACTCAGTTCCTACTCCTAGAGATCAAAAGCTTTTCTACTACTACTTTTCTACTGCTTAGCACAACTGGGGGAATGGAGGATGCAACAGATGAATTCCCATTTTATTTGGACACTGCCCCTTAGTCTAGCAATACCCTTACACTGTTTGCTGCCTGAGAGTTTGAACATGCCTCTATTTTCTGTGTTTGGGGCTCTTTTATTTTTCCATTTCATTCTTTGCTTTTTGTTCATTCAGCTGTTATTTATTGGACACTTACTGTGTACAGAACACATTCAAAGCACCGAGGCTGCAGCAGTAAAACACCATATAACATCACTGTCTTTAAGGTTATAGAAAATTGAACAAATAATGAATAGAATAAGATTTTGTAAAACCCTAATGTAGTACTACGGTTCACGTAATAGAGGGGATCTGCTTTAGTAAGAATTCGTATGCCTTTGTTTAACATGCGTGAAAATATTGGGAATATGTATTTTGTACCTCAGATTTTGACATGTGTACATGAATAGTGTGTAAAGCTGTGCTATTACCACTAAAACAGATAGCTATTTAATAGAAATAAAATCTGTTGAGTATTTTTGTGATGTCAACCTGTAAACTGTATGGTACAGTTATAGACTGTTTTGTAGACCATGAGATAGGTAGTTGACATTCACCTAATGTTAGTTGACATTCACCTAATGTTTGAAAAGTCAACTAAAATTTTACATGTGCGTAATGCATGGTGTAATGTTAATAAATAATGAGTAACTCATACTTTAATCTAGGTTTTAAATGATAATACACCTTCCAGAATGTTCTTAATTTGTTATACAACCCCTTAATTTTAATATAAAAGAGTATAAACCCTCACTTAACATTTAGCACTGTTTGTAACATGCTGTTAAAGAGGTGAGGTCAATAAACATGCTCAAGATTTCCATGTTTTGGTTGTTGTTACTTTTATCTGGTTTTTGTTTTTGGGTTTTTTTCACAGTTTAATTCATAATGAGCCGCTTTCTCTTGCAGTAAATGAAGGTTTTCATTATAAATTTATATATGGTTTATCATGATGAAAATTTATTTAACCAGGTTCCTATTGTTAAATCTTATTTTTTTACTATTAGAAAAACTGATGATGTGAGCAAATCTGTATTAGTTTCTGTACTCTATTCCAGGTCATTGTGAATTTTAAATTTTCTTTTTTTTAATGTGAGATGCCTGGATCAAATATTTTTCATGGTTATTGCTAAATTGCCAATCGCAAGAATATGCCATCCTATAATTCCAGTAGGATTATATTACAGTGTCTGATTCTACAGTATTTATACTAAACCTTTATCATTATGTGCCAATCAAAGCTATATAATGACATTTGATTGTTAGTTGATTTGCTTTTTTGACTGCAATGAGTTTTAGCAGTTTTGTATTTTATTATTAAATCAATCTTTTCTCATTCCTTTTCTTCCTGTAACTTCCATTTCTTTGGTGTGATCATACTATAATATGTGCATATGTGTGAGGTGCAGGTAGAGGGGTGTATGTATGGTACATGTATGTGCGTATGCGCACAAGAGGATGGTGAAATGGTAGTTAAGGATTTCAAAGCACTTCATATATTAAGGAGTGAGTAATAGATATTAACCTAGCTTTTATCACAAGTAGTTGCATATTCCCACAGTTTGATCTTGGCTTCTTTACTTTGAATCTACATAAGTAAAAATTTATGTGTTGGTTGAACTCTGTTTTGGAGAATCATGGAAACAGGACTCTTATACATGGTTACTAGGAAAATAAAGGAGACTGACTAAAAAGACAAGACTAGAAGTATTTATGATTTATAATCCTCAAATGGTCCATATTTGGGGTAAAAACAGCTAGAAAGAGCATTGCTTAACATAGCAGTTTATTTATATTGTTATTCAAAGCATTATTGTGAGAACGATAGCACAAAACTTGAATGTGTTATATATATATCATTGTCAGTTCAGGTGAGATGGAAAGTTATAGTTGTCAGAACAATTAAATTTACAAAATATGATTGTCTGTTTTTGAACTTTGCTGGTCAGTAGATTTAAATCCTTAGTGCTCCAGTTTTTGCAATGTAGTTAGCTATTTAGTTGTTGTTTTTTAATTTCAAGAAGCTTTATCTTTCTAATCAGTAATGTGTATAACCTGTGATAAAATTTACATTTTCATATAGGTCATATTCTAAATACCTGTTTTTTCTTGAAAATCTAGTTTTAGCAAGTTAAAAAAATTTAGTACTACATAATGACATTTAATACTTAAATACAGTGAAAAGTAGTGAAAACAGATTTAATTTGGTAATGTTACTATAACTTTAAAACCTGGGATGATTACTTGCAAATGAACAGTTGCATCATTAACATCACAAGCTTAAATTAAAGTCCCAGAGTTTTTACGTACCATAGGTTTTTACATACCATGACATGTTAGCAAGAATCTTACAAATATGGAAAGGTTCATGTTCTAAGATGAAACACAGTTCATATAATATCTATGATTAATAATATCATAAGCAAAATTCACTCCAGTAGTAGGCTCTGTTCAAGAAATACAAAATAGGAGCCTCCTTGGTGGCACAAGGGGTCAAGCACCACACTATGAAGCATCCGCAACCACTACAGCGTGAGTTCAGTCTACAGCCAGGGAGGTAACACCCACATGGTGCAGAGACCTCTCCTGCCTTTCCCACTGCTCCCCTCAGCAGTGTATTTCAATCAGTGTGCTTGTTCTGCTCCCCACTCTGTCTCACAGAGCTTTTTTTTAAAAATAGAAATGTGACTTTTTTGTATTCAGATTCAGTGTCCTGTTTGCATTGTGTTTATGTTTCTGTGATATTTCAGGTTGTTAATATACTGTGTTTGATTATAAGATATACAGATGTCAATAATCTTGACTTACCAATAGGAAAAACTGGAAATAGTTTTCCTCTAGAGAAAATTTTTTTACTCTTTCATTAATAAAGTCAAATTTATTCTCAAATATTTTGTTTAATTATAGAAGTTTGTAAATTAATATTTCCTTTGGGCCTGTTAGAAACTCATTGAGTAAACAATTAATATGTGTCATAGTCCTGTAAAAATATCCTGTGTTTGTTTTTTTCATCTATTAAGTGGAGGTGTGAACTCATTTAAAATCACATATTTTTGAATATATAGATTGAAGTGGTCATGATCAATACATTAAAACTTTGGTTCAGTTCAGAATAATCTCGCAGAATTTAGTTAAATAATTTTATGGTAAAGACATTTATTAGTTTTCATAGCAGTGTGTAGTTAAAAACATTCTAATAAATGCCAACCCTGAAATGGCACACTCATATGTAGCAACATTGTAAAAAAAAAAAAAAGAGCCCTTTATGAGTAAAGATCTGCTACTGGAAAAACAGGAGGAGGAGTTCTCTTAGGTAGAGAACAGTAGGAAAAGAAAGGTCTCAATGAGAAAGAATAACCGTGACATGTTCCAGGAACTAAAAGGACCACACTCCCTGGAGTTAACAAAAAAAGAGGAACAGTAATATGAGATGAGGACTGAGAACAAAGGAGAGGCCAAAACATCTGTTTTGAAAACTAAAGAGCTTGGATTTAACTCTGAGAATATATTGATTTAAAAAAAGGTAAACGGTACATGATTTCATATTTATGAAATTACTTTGATCAAGGAGTAGATTGTTGAGGTGCAAGAAGTGAAATAAGCTGTTAATAATGGTCTTATTTAAAGACAATGATGAGTTGGACTATAAAGTTGTCACTATCCTTTTCATTCTGCTTTGTTGAGAAAACTTTAGCACCTTATTTACTTTTATATACACACACACACACACACACACACACACCTGTTCAGTCTTTGTTTCCAAAAACTTTGAAAGAAAAAGAATTGATGACCAAAAAAAGAGAAATGAAATGACAAAGTAGATCAGGGAAAATAACAGTAGTAACCTAACATTTGAGAAATTAAAAAAAAAAAAAAACTACAACAATTGAGAGAGTCACATCAACACAAAAAACTAAGGAAACTCAAATTTTTTCATGGGACAGAACTAAAAGGCACATTCTTAAAACAGGTTTTAGTTGGGAGGCATCTCAATAACAATGAAGAGGCTTAAAAGGGAATTCTATCATTTGTGATATTTTGGGCATAGTAATCTAATAAAGACTGGAGGTACTGATTTCTGCTAGGGACTTAGATACGAGTATATAGGAATATGTGTGTGTGTGTGAGAGAGGAGAGAAAGAGAGAGAATATGAGCCTCTTATAGGAAGATGGGTCATTTAATTTATGTCAGTAGTTCAGCTTATTTTAAAGGTGTGATACCATTGACCTTTTCTGTTACTTAAAATGATGTGGTGGGCTATAATAGGGAAAAACCAAGAGTAGTGAGATACTGGTATAGAGATAGTCACTAGTTAGGGAAACAGTTGTCACATGAACTAACTGAAGGATGCTAAAGGCTTATTCACATGGGCAGGTTGATAAGTGAAGACAGGAAGCCAGAAACTGCATAGAGAATGAACAGGTCACCAAAGACCTAGAGATCCCTTCTAGAAGAAAGGATGACAGTGAATGATAGCCAGTTGTCTGTCTTCACATGAATCAGAGGCCAGTGTGTGACCAAGAGTCCAAGAACCTGTCTTCAAGTGGATTAGAAGTGAAGAAGGAGTATTGAGAGGGTCAGGAGGTTTAGCTCATGGAGAATTATGCATTCCTATGATAGTGTGTGAATATATGACAGGCAATCACTTTCTGTTGCATCCAGGTTAGCATTTAGCCTGGAATTCCTCCTGTTCCCAGGCTGTATTCATAGCATTTTAATAGTTGAGAATAACAGAGACAAAGACAGGAGAGAGGTTTAGATGAAACAAGAATTGGAATTGCAGAAAAATATTTGGGAACAGTTTTGCCATTTCCTGAAAGATATATTTTTTAAACTAAGTATAACAAGTCAGTTACTCATCTAAACAGTAGTTACCTGTTTTGATATGAAGTTGAACCAATAGTAAATGTATAATCTATTTCCATGTCTCATCTTTATTCCCTATAGCTAATGTACTCTGATATTCCTTAATATAAAATTCTTTTACATTCAGTGTTGAAAAAAAATGACATGAGAAAATGCCTGATTGACTGTTTTCTTCAGAGAATACAGATTTCCTAGAAAATAAGTTTAACAACTTTGATGAGTAAATGAGCCTTACTTTCATAGTCATATTTCTCTCTAAATTCAGTGTGGCATTCTAAAGTTGTTTATTTAATAAGATACTTGCTACTTGTTCTCAGCATCATAAGAAAACTATACTGCACAGGAAGAGAATAGATTAGTGCAATGCATTAATTTGTATTTCATTCTTGATAAAATATTGCCCTTTTCTTCCCAATGTGATAAAGTCATACTCATAGCTAACATCACACCAAGTGGTGAAACAATGGAAACTTCACCTGTAAGATCAAGGATAAGACAAGGAATTCTGTTTTCATTACAGCTATTTTCACTCTGTTGGTAGTTCTCACCAGAATAATTGAGCAGTCATAAATGTTTTAAAAAATATGCAAATTGGAAGAGGAGAAATAAAACTGTCTGACCATGATGTGATTTCATACATAGGGAATCTCAAAGGATCTATAAGAAAACTACTTAAGTTAATAATCCAGTGATGTTGTAAATGAAAACAAAAACAAATGCACAAAAATTAGTATGTTTACATACATCAGCAATGAACAATCCCATAAAGAGATTTAAAAAACATTTTATTATGTAGCATAATAAAATACCTGGGAGTATATTTAACCAAGGAGATGAAAGAATAAAGATTTAATAAGTGGGAAAGGGTTCCATATTCTTCAGTAGGATGACAATATTATGATACTGTTACTATCCAAAAGCAATCTATAGATTAAATTCCTATTAAAATTACAATAGCCTAACTTGTAAAAACAGAAAATGAAATCTTCAAATTTATATGCTAATACAAGAGTATCTGAATAGCCAAAACAATCTTAAAAAAGAACAAACCTGGTGACTCATAATTCCTAAATTTGAAAATTGTTACAAAGCTATGATCATCAAAATAGCATAGAACTGAAATTCAGTGATAGCTATCAGTGAAATATAAGAGTTAAAAAATAGACCCAACTATCTGAAATACTTGCAATTCATATATATGAAAAAGCTCTAATGTCTAGAATATATAAATAAAACAACAAAAATGCAAACTAATTTGAAAAACAAGCAAAGGGCATTTCTCCACAGAAAATACTCAGTTGCCAGTAAACAATGAAAAGGTGCCTGACATCATTACTTATTAGGGGAATTCCAATCAGTACTTCACAGGACCTCATTCAAATCTCCCCTCACACCCATCAGGATGTAAAGAAATTGGATAGCAGATATAAAATGATGAAGCTGCTATGGAAAACACCTCATCTGTACTTCCAAAGCTATCTTATAGAAACAATTACACTCCTAAGTATATACCCTAAAGAATTGAAAACAGGGATGTAAACAGATACTTGCACACATTACAGCATTATTCATAATAGCCAAAAGGTGAAAACAACCTAAGTGTCCATCATCAGAGGAATAAACAAAATGTATATACACAATGGAAAATTTTTCAGCAATAGAAAGAAATGACATTCTGATATTTGTCTCAAAGTGACAAAAATATGCTGATTTGTAATAAGCCTGATACAAAAAGACAAATATATTTATGCTTGTACTTTAATAAAATTATCTAGAACAGCAAGCAAATTGTTAGGAAAAAATACTAAATTTGAGGTTACTAAGGAAGAGTAACTAAGGTTACTGTTGCAAAAAGGTATAGGTATTTATTTCTTAAAGGCCTACAGACTTTCTGTGCTGAGTGATGAAAATATTATGGAAGTAGTTATATGTTTTCACAACCTTGTGAACATAATTAATACCACTGAATTATGCTATTAAAATTGTTTAAATAGCAAATTTTATGTTTTATATAATTACAATTTAAAAATTTTGCCAGTTATTTCAACACACATAAAACTGCCAAAATTAATCCATTTATATTTTAAAAACAACTGTTAAATAAAATGTTACATATATTCTTGACATTTTTATCATTTTTTCCATTTATCATTTGCCATATTCATTCTGCCAGTAAGTTAATGGGTCACAATTCTTCATGCTTCTCTAGATTTATTTAATGATGAACATTTTGACATTTATCATTCCCTGACTTGAATAACTCACACTGTCTTAAAATTTGTGCAAATGTGGGTCTTGTGTTCATATTGGATTCATGGGTTCATGATAAAGAGGAGTTATTTTCTAATTCTATTTTCTGTGAAAATTTCTAATTCTGTTTCTGTGACTGGGCTACTGCATCAGTCTAAACTGGATCTCTAAGGTGATAACTATATTATGTGTTAGGAATGGGGCTGTTATCAGAGATAGCCATCTTGTTCTCAGCTCATAGCACTGGCACTCCCCATATTTTTTTGCTATACTATATATCTGTTGCTATGTTTCTCTCTTTACCTTAAAATGAATTCAATTACTATGCATCCACCATTGATCACACTTCTGAGTTTCTAAACTTAATTTGATATCATTGTTGTTGCAAGCTATTTTATTACGAGCATGGTCCATAATATTCTTCAAGTCATAGTCTATTAATACATAAGGAATAGCTACAAAAATTCCAAGTGCCATTTTTCTTACAACAGCAATTTTACAGTACGAATTGTGTCAAAAATGGTGACAATGATTAGGAATAGAGGTAGCATCAAGAAATCTATTTTTATGTACATACAAAAAATAACTAAATTTTAATAAAATTAAGTCAGCAATTTTATAATTCTATATAATCAATAGAGGAAGTTGAACACTAATTACATCTACCAAAGTAGGATTATTATCCTGAATTAGCATAAACCTGTGATAAGGGTGAATGAATTATGAGGTTTCATTGTAACTATTTGTAGGACCTTTTGCATAACTCAGAATTTAGAATTGGGAATGCAATGCAAGTATATTAGAATGATTAGAATTGTTTCTTAGAATTATTAGGTATGTCTGCTTTCAGACTTTCATAATAAGTCAGTGTCCTACATTATGGGAATGACTATTTAACAGTAAATGAGTATGCTACCAGAGAATAAATTAGAGTAAAGCTAGACACCTACTGTTGTTGCCGCTCATCCTATGATTTTAAGTTCTCTGAAGAAAATGAACATCTTCAAATTTTTTTTCTAAAAGGAATTATTTTATCCTTTGGCTTTATATAGTATATTTTAATGATAAAGAATGTTCTATAAACAGAGAATCAGGCTTTCACTATATTCTCTTGGGACTGAAGCATGTTAGATGTTCCTTTGCAAATTTTTACAGTTTAGTAAAGACATGATTTTGTATGCAGTTAATCACCTGGAGAAGAAAAGCAATCATTACTTTGAATCATATGTTGTTGATTCCTACAATTTCCTTTTAAATAAAATCATTTATTGAAATAGTGTAGTTTCCCCTTAGTAATTGTAGGATAGGATAAAGCATTTTTTAAATAATTCTACAATGGTCTATAAGTTGCAATTTTATATTGAACTTACTTTTTATGTCAATTTTCCTAAGTGCTTTCGTTGATCTGAAAACTTGTTCTAAAAAATTTTCAATACATAATTATTAACTGTTGCCTGTGGTGGTCTGTTCTCTGCAAGAACAGTCAATCATTTACTTTATATCAGATTTGGAATAAATCTGTGAAGTGATATTAATGATATGACTCATTGTGTTTTACAAAATTATCAAACTTCTGTGAAAATTATTTTCCATCATCAAACTAAAATATATGACTTTTTAAAATGGTTATATAGTTGCTGATCTAACATTACATTTTTAGAAGATATTGTTATAGTGAAAATAATATGGTATTTGAAACACATTATTTCTCTTTGCATTTGCTAATTTTTATGTCCTTGGTATAATTACTTTCACTTCCTTACTTTTAAATTGAAGATAATATTTTATGCCTTAGTTATCATAATCATGAAATAGGATACATTAGTATCTAATACATAATAATAAATAATATTAACACATTTAATACATTAAATATATGTATTATAACATAACATATATATATCATAAAGTAATTTTTAAATTTCAGGAAGTATATAGTCACTCTACAGCAGTCATCTTAGAATAATATTTTAAATATATATTGAAAATTGCTTAAAAATTTAAGTAAGCTCTTCCCTATGATCATAGAGTAGTAGAAGCGAAACTGAGTCAAGGAAAAATTTTTGTACTACTTATTTTTTTGAAATAGGTAAAGTTTAGTTTTTTCCCACTTTGACATGCAGTACTATATCCCTTAAATATTCCAAAAAGAGGATTTTGTTGTTGTGATTATCTTAAATGTCCTATATGGGACTTTTGCTGATGTAATGACAGCATTAAATGTGGAAATCCAAGAAAGGCATGTACATCGTCCATTTATAAAGGCATTGGTAAGAATGGATGTTTCTCATTTATATGTTATTGTAGAGGATTATATATATTAAAGATATGCTAACACTTAAAGATAATATATTAAAATGCATGCATTTCAGTAGTAGATGACTTCAACAGTTTTAATCTGTCAGATTTATCATTCCTATATTATTCTCATCTTTTAAAATAACATTCTCTAAGCTAAAATTTATAATACATATTATTACTAATTATTGATACACTTTATACTTTAATATTTCTAGTTAAACTCAAGGAAAACTAATGAGTTGATGTATAGGTTTTTTTTTTTTTTATTGAGGCAGTTTGGTTTGCAATACTGTATATGATTCAGAGTTAAAGATTTGTACCTCTTCAAATGTTAAACAACTCACATCCACTATCAAGATACTGAAAGTCCTCCAACATGGTGCTTTGGCACCCCTTACCTCTTTGCTCTTCACCTTCCCCTTCCCTCTCTGGTATTCTCATTTTACAGTCAGATTCTAAGGTTTGTTTTGATTTGGTTTTGTCTGACCCTTTCTTTTGATTCTCTGTATTACACATATAAGGAAAACCATCCAGTATTTATCTTTCTCCT
This sequence comes from Galemys pyrenaicus, assembly GCA_019455555.1. Lineage (NCBI taxonomy): Eukaryota > Metazoa > Chordata > Mammalia > Eulipotyphla > Talpidae > Galemys > Galemys pyrenaicus. Next base: position 5,801,132 of record JAGFMF010012000.1, read on the forward strand.
TCCAGTTTATCTTGCTTAGCAGTACTCTCCACCCCCCAATTTCATCTATGTTATTTCAAATGGCAAAATTTTGTCTTTATATCTATATATATCACATTTTAATCCACCCCTGCTGTAATAACTTGGCTATTGTAAATAGTGCTGTAATCAACATAGTGGTACATATGTCCTTTCAAATTAGTGTTTTGGCATTCTTTGGGTACTATGAATGGAATTGCTGGTTCATATGGAGATATATTTGTAATGGATTGAGAAACCTCCATACTCTTTTCCATAGGGGCTAAATTAGTCTCCATTCCCACCAACAGTGTGTACGGGTTCCTTTTTTTGCATGCTTTCAAGACTTGTTTCTGGTCTTTTTTTTATCTGAGCCATTCTCACAGATGAAAGATGGCATCTCATTGTGGTTTGGTTTGCATTACCTACAATAACTGATGATGAGCATTTTTTCATGTCTCTGGTGACCAGTGGAATATTTTCTCTGGAGAACTATCTAGATCTTCTGACACTTTTGATTGGGTTTTTTGACTTTTGTTAAGTTGTATGTGTTCTCTGGGCTTCTTAGATATTGGCCACTTGTCAGATGTATGATGTGCAAATACTTTCTCCCATTCAGTAAGGTGTCTTATTATTTTAATGATAGTTTCTTTTGCTGTTCAGAAACTCTTTAGTTTGATATTGTCTCATTTATTTACTTTTGCTTTTATTTCCCTTACTGTTGGAATAAGTCTTCAAAAACATCCATAAACCCAGTACCATGGAGTGTTTTCTTCTATTTGTTTTATGGTTTTAGGACTAAAGCCAGGTCTTTAATCCATTTTGAATTAAGTTTTGCATATGGTGTGAGATATTGGTATAGTTTTATACTTTTGTGTGTGATGCCCAGTTTTCTCAACACTGTTTGTTAAAGAGACTTTCTCTTTCTCCAATGTACACTATTGACACCTTTGTGGCAAATTAACTATCCATGTATGTGTGAGTTTATTTCTGGGCTTTCAGTTCTTTTCCATTGGTATGTGGGTTTTTTTCCCCAATTCATACAGTTTTGATTACTGTAGCTTGTTCGAAATCTTTGAGTGTGCTAGTAGCTCTGTTCTTCTTTTTTGGCAGAATTGCATTGGCTATTTAGGATCTTTTGTCATTCCATATAAGTTTCAGTCATATTTGTTCTGTGTCCTTTTAGAATGCTATTGAAACTTTGATAGGAATTCATTAAATCTGTACATTGCTTAAAGTAAGATGGATATTTTAATGATGTCAATTCTTTTAATCCAAGAACAGGGAATATTTTCAACTCTCTCTGTCTTCTATTTGTTCTAACAATATCTTTTTATTGTACATGTCCTTCACCTCATTTGTTAAGTTTCTTCCAAAGTATTTGATACTTTTTGATGCAGTAGTAAATGGGATTGTTTCCTTCCTCTTTCTCTTTTAATTTGTTGTTTGCATATAAGAATACAATTGATTTTTTTGTAAATTGATTTTGTAATCTGCCACATTACTGTACTGATTTCCTATTTCTAATAGTTTTCTAGTGGAATCATTAAAACTTTCTATGTATATCATGTCATCTGGATGTTGATCATCTTGTCATATGCTTTCTCTGAATCTGTTGATATTTTAATGTGATTTTTATCTTTCCTTTTGTCGATTGGTGAGTGAAGTTTATTTTCAAATGTTGAACCATCCTTCAACTTTGGTATAAATCCCGTGTGGTCATGATGTATGATCCTTTTGATGTATTTTGAATGGATTTGCTAAGAGTTTATTGGGGGGTTTTACCTCTATGTTCAACAGGTATGTTGTGCTGTAGTTTTCTTCTTTTGTTATTTCTTCATCTACTTTTGGTTCCAGATGCAAATAATTAAATTACCATGATTGTAGATTAGAATAATGGTATACTCATTATAAATTGTTTTATTCATTAAAAAATTGTATTCTTATTTAGGTTTAAAAATAAAAGTTTATACATATAATTTTAAACTTTCACATAGCTTTAAAGGATTATTTCATCTATTAACATTGACCTCAAATTCAGAAATAAAGAGAAAAAAGACAAAATAGATTTCAAAACCATCAAGTATTACCTATAGTTGTCACTAAGAACCCTTTATTTTTTCCTTAAGTGGTCATCAAGCCATTGATATGCAGATATAGGAACAAATAGCAGGGTAGTAAAGGAAAGAATGCATAAACTAAAAGTAGATTTATATACCCAAAGAATGCTTAGGGTTACTGACCAGAACTTTACAGTGTGCCGCAGTTGTTATAAATATGTTGAATATATTTGAAAATACATAACAAACTGGGAGATATTTCTTAAAATGGTAGAAGCTTAATGTAATGGTGAAAGAAATAAACCTATATACATTCAGAAAATTAATGATCCAGAGTTAGTAATTTTTAGTGTTGTAAATAACTATTCTGTAATAATTATATGTTATGTTTTAAAACTGTGTTTGCCTATGCAAAAGTAATTGATACTGCCATTTTTAAACTTAATTTTCAGATAAAAATGTTTTGGTTATCATAGGATTACTAATATTCTGCTAGATATCTAGGGTTAATTGTTCATTTTCAATTGTTTCACTGTCACTCATCCTGACAGGTTTCTTTCTTTAGATTGATACTTGTTAATTTCCTAAAGACCTGTGTATTTTCATTCTTAAGGTATTGAATTATAGCCTCAGTAGGAGTATAAACTGATGCATTTTCTGACAGATCTAACCAGAGTGCTCACTAATTTTCAATATTGTTGATATGAGAATTGGAAATATGTAGATCACATAACTAGTATATACCCATTATTCTAAGACTAGACTCATTATAATTGAATAGGTCTCAAGTATATAAAAAAGTTTTTGGCTATTTTAGACTATAGAAAAAATGTTTTTTCCCCCCTAACTTTATTTTCTTAGGTAGGTTAACTTTCAGGCTTGATATACTTTGTTTTTCTATTTTGAAAAAAATACTGAATTACTGCTTGTTTCTCTGATTATTTTTCTTTATAGCCCTTTTTGTTTAGTACACTTTTTATGGGCATGATAATTTATAATACAGTAGTGTTTGAAGTCATTTGTTAAAGTAGATCTCATTTTTATATTTATTGGCTGATTTTATAAACCTCCAGAGACTTGCTGGGAATTTAAACATTTTATAAATGAAAAGATCTTAAAACTATTAAATGTACTTTTCATATTCAGATAAGAACATTTAAATTCAGGGAGTTAATCATTTACTTAAAAATTACTTCTTAAGGGTCTATTTGCCAAGCACTGTTCTAAGCACCAAGGATGCATACCACTATTGAAACCATTCTTCATAGTTGTACTTAGTTAAATCCAATATTCACATCTTTATGCTGACCCATCAAAAGCACACGACACAGGTGATCTTTCTGCTCTAAAAAGTTTCACTTGACTTTAGGATAAAATTTCTGCTTTATTCAAATCTATTTAGTCCCTACCACATGTTGAGTACTAGAATCTGAAGTTACAGCAAGGATGAATAGACAAATCCTCCTGTGTTCATAAGGTTCATATTCTGGCTCATGTAGATAAATATTATACATAAATATTATACATGTAGAGAGAATATGAAAAGAAATTAGTGCTATGGAGCAAAGTTGGAAATAATAATAGTATAAGAAAAAAAATGAAAGTGAAGCATCCTGTGGTTGTCTTCAAAGCAGAAATGTAATCTGATCTATGTTTTGTCTTCTTACTTAGAGAACACTTTGGATGAACAAAAACCATATTAGAGTAGATTCAAAAAAAAAGGAATGGATGATAAACACGTAGAAGGAAATATATATGTATATATGTATGTTTAAATGAATATTTTGAGGGATAAGGAAATTTCAGACATGTAAAAGAATATTACATGACCCCACCTCTAAACCTTCATATATATCAGTGATACCAAGATTTTGTCATGCCTATTTATTCATTTTTGTTATAGTAAAAATAGTTTGAATCATATCTCTATAACTTTAGCTGTAGTTACTTCAGTGTACATCTAAAAAAGATGAAAAAGTCACTTTCTTACACAACTTAATGCCAAAATCAATATATTAAAATTAGCAGTAAATATTTGTTTCTCTCTCATCTTGTTCTTCAGTACCATAATTGCCCTGGTTATATTTAAAATAAAAGTTTGAATCTACGTCTGATCAAATTTTAATTTACATGTGTTCATCATATCTCTTAAAACACCCTTAGTAGTTCAAAGAACAGTGCCATCTTTATTGAGGAAACTATATCAGTTGTAGATGCTTATTATATCTTTTTCTTCATGTGATCATTTAATTTACTTTTGCATTTTCCCTTTAAAACGCTGTTTTATATTAATCGTATCTTAAACACTTTACATTAGTAAAAATGTGAGCATACATTTTTATGTAACTGTTTTTCAGTTTTTGTTGCTAGTCCATTGCAAAGAATAGTAAATTTTATTAAGCAAATAGAATTATAATTGGCAGTTCAGACACTAATGGAGCTTTAAGAACCTTTAAAATGACCAAAAAAGCAACTTTGCTGATTCATAGGTTCATTTTGTTGTACTGATTGTTGTACCGTTGTACTATATATGACATGATTCCCTCTTTGTTACTTTCTCCTAAAAAGTACTGTTTTATATTATGTCAGTGAAAAGGCCATAGTAACTCAGTGGAGTAATATGACAGCATCTCTTTTAAGAAAATTGTAATTCCCATTGGCAGATGTACAAAAATCTGGGATTTTATGTAGTAGCTTCTAGTGGTAGTAATGTAAATTAATACTTAAAGAATAACTGTAACTTGGAACATATAAACTTCCCCAAATCCCTCATACATACTATCTAAAATTTATTTTTAGACTATCATAATTCTTTATGAATCAGTGATTTCCATTTACTACCTATTATTCTATACAGTCTGAAGAGTATTAGGGTTACTGTTTTCTCTGACATGATGTATTCTATTAAATTAGAATGTTTAAAACAACATTAAATCCATAATCTATTACTTAGTGCCATGTTTTTATTTTAAAAAAAAAACTGAGTTTTGACTAATTTCCTTTCCTTTCTTGGCATTCCCAAAAAAGCGTTCTGTGGTTGGCTCCAAAGCAGAAATGTAATTTGATCTATGTTTTGTCTGCTGACTTAGAAAACACTTTGGATGAGCAAAATTGATCACTTTGTTCTTTCTAGTCACTTATTGGACAACCTTAATAACAAGGTTATTAATACAACCTTGAAAAGACTCCCTGGAGTACCCTTATATCCTTATAAACTAGATCATTTTACCCAAGAACCACAGAATACATCAAGATAGACAAGGGTGAAAAAGCTTGTGAGGAACAGGAAATACTGTCTTCAAACACTCAATGTTTTCTCTATCCTTACAATGAAAGATATACTTGTTCTCTATTGCACTATTTATGTGCAACTTAAGAAACTTAGCTTTTCATAGACCTGAATCTTCATTGTATAAAACACATAAATTTAAATTACCAATATATTGCTCTTTTATTTCTATTCCTAATGCTTATACCTAAGCATTGTAGCACCAACAAGTATTACATTAGGTATTTGAAAGATTTTGTATAAATTCAAACCCAAATATTTTATGAACTTTTAATGCCATTATTTTGATGGTTTTTTTTTTATACTTGTTTAGCAAAGAAATACTTTTTTTCTAAGAGGTAAGTTCATGTTAGGATGCTAAAAAATGAGCTTAACACCAGGCTGCTGCAGTGAGGGTCAAATAATCTGAAAAATTAATTATTATTTTTTATTGCCTTCAGGTGTTTGTAAAATATAAAAATGGGTTTGTAAAAAATAAAAATGGGATCTGTGTACTATACTGAGCCAATTTTGTTTTAGCCATATATTATGTAACTGCATTTTATTCACTAGATATAACAAATACTAGTAATAATGCCTTCATCAATTATTCATGAATTTCAGATTTCATAAACTTTTAACTCTAATACTCTGTCTTATGAACATTGCAAAATTATAAAGCAATGTTAATTCATTTATCTAAGAAATACTTATTGTGCACCTGTTATATGCCAGGGACAGCTCTTGGCTTTGGAAAACTATAGGACATACTAAAAACAGGCTGAATTCACTGTCGTACTAGAGCTTGCACACTAGAGGAGAAGTTATAAGGAAATATAAGATGTCAGGTAGTGTTGTTGTTATGATTAAAGGAATATCAAGGTAAGTGAATCAAGTGGTAGAAATTCAATAATGATTTAAATGACATTAACAAAAAATAAGTTCCAAAACTCTAGGTCAATATTATTTAGCATAGATGATTAAGGTTCATGAAATGATTGCCGACAACACAAGAATTAAAATGATCAAACTGGAAGATAAAAACTCAATAAAGAAAAAAAAATAAGATTCTGTACCTGGTATAAGGGTTGTTAAGACCTACAAATGCTAAGAATTGCATCTGAAGTAATTTTCTTCTGAAAAAATCAAACACAAAGAATACCAGTTGTATTTTGGGATTTTTTTTATTAAGATAGACTGTAAGGTAAGTCAGCAGTAATTCAACATGATGATGCTGTTTTTCAGCTTCATTTAAATCCATATTATATATTTTACATACATAATTGTATTTGTAAATTACTACTAAATAAAGTTTTTCAAAATATTTAAAAAGAGTATGTTCTATGAAAACTGGGTCCATGCATCTTCATCAATGCTTTATAGGTTTCTAACCTCAATTCCTTTTATAAATGTACAGTATTTGTTGTGTCAGTGAATGAATGACATGCTCAGAACAGCTCAGGATTTCTGTCTCTGCTAGAATTCTGATATTCTTTTTGAGACAATTAGTAAAGAAGGTAAAAAGATGGTCAATGAGAAATTTATATATTCATTCTATTTGGTTAAGTTGAACATTTCTGATTAATTAGAATTCTACATTTTACATTATTTTAGTGGCATTTTTGCATCATCCTTTTAACAAACTATTTTGGGGGAAATGCAAAATTAGAAACAAAGTTTTCTTTTATCTACAGGTACTACTGAACGAGTATGTTTGATCCAGGGAACAGTTGAAGCACTGAATGCAGTTCATGGATTCATTGCAGAAAAAATACGAGAAATGCCCCAAAATGTGGCCAAGACAGAACCAGTCAGCATTCTACAACCCCAGACCACCGTTAATCCAGATCGCATCAAACAAGTGAGTGTTTAGTTGGAAAATCAAAGAGAAAATATCTGCAGCATAGTATGAATTCTTAATGAAAGAAACCTTAAAGTGCTAGCATATAAAATTTTTTTCTCCCCAAACCGTACTTACAACAGAGTTCACATTTCTTTATTTAAAGACATCAGGTTCTCTTCTTTAGATTTATTACTTGATTGATTAAATTATTCATTTTAGTGTTATACTCAGGAACAATAATGTGACTCATTTCTTTTGTGATTACCCTTTTAAAAATATAGGCATTTTGGTTATTATAATTTAATCTACTTAAAATTTATATCACTTTTTAAATGGCATCTAGAAATTGAAATGAACGATATCTTCAAAATTTCTAATACTATATTTTCAGTAATATTTGTAGTCTTCAGTATAGTTACTATGCATATACTCCTGTTTTGTTAATTTGTCATGTTCAACCCTTTTTATCAACAAATATGTGTAAAAACAACTTTTTGTACCTAACAGTCCTTTGTTACAAATCAGATACTATGTTATGTATTACTTGTGTAGAATTTATATGTGTCATGAAGGGCCAATGTTCATTTTTATGTGTGGGATTTTCTGTAACAAAACTTTACTCAAGAAGACATTGTGAGTTTTTAAGTTTGAATAATGACTGATATGATGTAGGAAAAAAATGACATTCTTTAATGTTAAGTAAGGTGGATTCTTCCCCAGTAATTAATTTAGACCCTCAGATTCACTTGATTCTTTTTATTGTTTGTGCACTTGCCATTTTATAAATAGCTTCTTAATTTGTGGCTATATTATCAATAGCCTATGCCGTCTAAAAAATGTATTATTCTTTAGTCACAAAATATTCAATTTGAAGAATATTTATCTTCATTGTAATAAACTTGAAATGTAGCTCAAAATATTATTAATTTCATGTTTCTGAATTGAAAAAACATTTATAGTACACAATGTTATGAATCTATCTTAATTTACCAACATATAGATGAATGAGGCAAAGTATAAATGTAGAAAGTGATAATTAGGTAATATATTTTCAAATTATAGGCTAAGATTTTATTCTATTAATTTTTATTTTAAGAAATCCTTCCATGTTTAAGTCATGAATAGGGCGTTACTATTCCATATAAAATTGTAAATTTTATACTCTTTATCAGTGTCAAAATGGTGTAGTTTGTAGTCCTACATAACATTCCAAGAAATATATTTTAATTATTTAAAGCAGAATATAGATATTTTAAAGATCTAAAACTACCATGTATTTTTTTCCTTCCCAGTCATTTAGAGTTTTCAAAGGCTTATGTCATTTTTTGTTAGGTGACTATAGAGAATAACTTAAAGACTAATTGTCTTAATAGTAATAACACACACACAAAAAAAATAGTAATAACACAACTTTATCTAGATTTTAAAGCTGTGGGTTGAATTAAAGATTTCTGGGTTAAAAATTACCTGGTGCTACGAATCTAATAATTGGCACCAAAGTATTCAGTCTGTTGCCTTTCTGCCTTAATCCAGCCTATTACTTTTCCTTTCCTATTGTAACTTACCTGAAAAAGTTAAAAAATTATGAGTCTGGGTGTGAACATTTGTTTTGAAGTGAGATATAAAGTACAGACAGTATATTCAGGACAATAATATGAATGAATTTTTATTTCTTCTATGATGATAAATATCTAATGCCATCAAATAATGGTCTATGAATCATCATTAAAATTCCAACTTGCCATATGGCAGTAAGAGATTTATTGGCTACTGTATATCCAATGCCAGTATAGATCTATGAAAAGTACAATTTTAAAATTGTTTATTTTTTATTTTTATTTGTTAATTGTTAATTTTTATTTGCCTTATTCAGATAATGTTATTTAAATTCAAGATGACAGTTACAGAATTGTGATTTGGTTTATTTTTTATATTTGCATTCATTTGTAAGTCTTATAGATATGTATGGAACTGAAATTACTTCTTCTTACTCTATGTAATCAATATATGTGAAATAGCATTATTTAAAAAGATTTATCAAAAAATATACATTTAGTAGGGCTTTATTTTTACATTTGCCCTATGTAACCAGTTAAAACAAGAAGCTAGATAGTTTTAAACAAAACTTGCTGTAAAAGTTACAACTTTACACCATATATCATGGACTTAATAAAATATACTATTCGGAATTATGTAACCTAGATATATTAGGAATTGCTTAACTGCTCACCCTATCTAATTTATAAATATTCTGCCCATATGAAATCTACTATATGGGTTTAAAAGTACAGTGTCTTAGGAAAGTAATACATGTTGCTTTTATAAGTCTTTCACAGAAAAATGGTGAAATCTGGTATAACAACCTTTCATCCAACTTCACATATTAGATGTTGTAAACAATTCATGTCTTTATACTTACATGTCTTTTTTAAACATATATTTATTAGCTCATAGCTAAAGTCTCCAATATTTTATAGATTTAACCCATGATGATATTAATTAAAATGTATTGAACAGTCAAAATTTTTAGCCTCTGTTATCTATCCTTAACATCAGGAGCCTTAACATCATGAGGTACATAATATCATTGTAGTATTATATAGATCAGTATACTGAGAAGCAACATGCATGCAGTAAGAGCCAGTAAATCAAAATTAAACACATTAATTAAAATATAGAATATACTATTATTCACAGGACATACAGATAACAAAGACATTCTGTGATCAAATAATTTAATCCTTGTTTGCCTGAAAGCTCTGAATTCATTCCTGAGCACTTCTTTACCCAGATTATTTGGTATAGACATTGTTCCTTTTCCACTTTTATATAGTTTGAACGTAGTGTTTCTTTGGAGGACTTCCTCTTTTTATAAGTTCCTCAAACCCCCCTCAGGTTTGTTATTTTTTTTCATATGTATAATTAAACAATATAGCCCCAGGTCATAGTAGAAGTCACAAATCAGTAATATAGTTAACATTTATTAACTTCCTCTGTCTATTACATATTTTTGACAGTTTTTCCCTTTTTGCTTCAAATGTATTTTTAAGAAACGCTATTCAATTTATACTCAATTAAGAATAAAGTGGTTATATAGAATTTTTAAATTATCTTGCATTTTAAAAATCAAATTAAGGTTGTCAAAATCCTATTTAGCCCAAAGAATTTTACTTTCATCATGAAAAATTGGCCAAAATTGCACATAACTACTTGTTCATTATTGATCCATTCAGTCATGAATTTATTAAATGCTTTCTTAGTGAATTGAAAAATATGCTAAATTATAGCTCCAGTTTACTCTGACTCTAGTTTGTGGGAGAGCATTAATGCTTAAAGTAACTTAAAAAATGAAAAACCACATTTGCATACCCAAGCTACAATATAAATAGTGCACTATAAAAGTTCAGAGCAGTATTAAAGAAATGTAGACTACATTGACATTTGGTTTTATAAAAATAGGTAAAATCTTGAACTGAACCTTGGAGATTAGAAGCAGGAATTGCTTAATCAGAGAAGAAAGAAAAAAGTTTGTTTTAGGCAGGAAAAACAGCATGATTTTGAGGAGAAATGTAATTGTTGAATGGTAAAAGTTACTTAACAGAATTGGAACAGTTGTATTGAAATGTTTAGAGAAAATTAATGTCAAATAAGTAGTGTGTGACTCGATAAAGGAGAATCTTGGATGTCTGACCCAAGGGCATTCTATACTCTATGTAGTCTTCATAATATTTTCCAAAAGACTACTCTGGAAGGTCATTTTATAAATTAGGAGGCACCTGTGCATTTTGTAATGCAGACAGACTGATATTTATATGTATAGCTTATTGGTAAGAAAAGAAAACTATAACAATTACCTGAGGGATTTACTATGCAGATCTTTAGATATAAAATAATGTTTTCTATAACTTCTTTTAAGTAACAGTCACCAATCAAGGGAATGGTAATCTATCTAGGAAAACAAAAGTTTTGTGTTCAAGAATAAAGGATCAGTAATCGTGGTAGTATATGTGGCTAGTGATATAAATGGTATTTTTTCTGTTTCTGTGCTGGCCATTGTGCTATGCACTTTACATTTATAACTACATTTCATTCATTTGAGAAATCCTATGAGGCAGCTACAACAGAGAGAGTTCAAGTTATACTTACGAAAGCTGGTGCTTAAGAGGAACTTGAATAACCTACCCAAGAAAATTGATAATTGATCTTAACAATGGGCTGTATTTATGGCCTCCACCTTTGAGTCATGCTTTTGAAAAAAAATCCAGTACATTTCTCTCTTTTGAGAATTTCAAAGTCTTGAATTGGCTTCTCCAAGAAGAGAACTTCATTTTAAATGGAATGTTTGGTAAAAGTGGTTAGGAGACTAGACAATATTTTAAGAATAAGATGATGAACACTTTCTTTTGGTAATTTGAGACAAATGCAAGAAATTAAAAGATATTTCAAAGTAAAATCTGTAAGAAGTTTATGAAGTTGATTGATAAGTTCCAAAATTATGAGAAAAGAATAAACAAGTAATTATATGTGATTTTTGAGCCTGCCAGAACAGTAATGCCTAGAAAGCAGCTAGTAATTTTAGCCAGATACCTATTTGGATAATATTTTTCCTTATTTGTTTCAGGCAAGTTGTGTAAATTGTAATTAATATGTTCTTTTTTTGAAGTAGTCTTTAATAGAATCATAGTTAAGACTCAAAATGAAAATATATTGCAGTAGAGGTGATAATTTCATATAGGAGAGATAAAAGAAGTAAATGAGTTAATGAAACAATTATAAGTAAAACTAAGTCAGAAGCATTATAGTGTAGTTTTTAAGAGCATAGGATCTAGAAGCAGGATCCAGGGTTCAAATACTGGCTATTTTAACATAGCAGCTGTGTATCTTTAGATTGTTTTGCTTTTCTGTAACTCAGCTTCGTTACCTATTGGTTGAAGATAGTAATAATTATTTTATAGGCACATTGTATGCACTGACATTAGATAGACTGCTGAATCTTAGTAAGTAGTGTTTGTTAATCATAAAGATAGAAAGTATATCAGTAATTTTTCCCAGTGAGAAAAGGAGAGAAACTGTTAGGATAGATACAAAAAAGGGGATCAAGTACCCAGAGAAAAAATGTGAGAATAAATAATAACTTTTTTAAAGTAGGAAATCACTAGAACTTTAAAAGTTAGTTTTGGTCACATGGTAAAGGCAAAGTATTATTTCCTGAAATAAAGAGGCTGGTAAGGTAAAAAGAAAAAGAAAAATGGGTGTAAAGTGTTTCACCTTAAATTTTCACTGATTTGAAAATTTTGATATACAAAGGAAATAATAAAAGATCAAAGAGACTCAAGTGAACTCCTGTACCCAAGAAGGAATGGCTTACGTTGTTGAAAAGTTGGTTGAAAAGGCAGAGCAATTAGTGTTGCCAAATTCAGATGAGATGATTAAGAGACTCAGAAGACATAGAAAGTATATAATGTAGAGTGCTAATGTTCTAGCTCATGAAGAGTAAGAGATTGCAATTTTTCCTACAGTGAAAGGGATGAGAAAATAGAAAAACATGGCTTGGAAAACTGAACACAATTATAGTTAGTCGTAGTAGAAAAGGAAACTCATTCTAGAAAATCATGATTTTATTAAAGAAATATAAACTTATCCATGGAAAGATATTTTGGGATTGAATGTTTGAAGAGAAGGATAAAGATGTATAATAATAATTATGAGGAAAATAAGCTGAAGAATAAGAATTATGAAAGAGCTGTTAAAGTTGGATGGTATGAGTGGTTCAAGATAGCTGATACACTGGAAGAAAGGGTACTTATCTACGTAACTCAGCTTTCAGTGTTTAAAGTAAAATCCAGTCATTCAATTCCTGTAAATAAAAATATATATTTTTCAATTTGAAAGGTAAGATTGTGCTAAAAATGAAGTATCAGCATAATTACTGTTTGATACATGTAAAAGAATTTTTCGAAGAGTTTATCCTTTGTGTTATTTATAACAAACATTTTAGTATAACTTCTTTTACATCTTCATGATGTGTTTCAGAAATTTTACTAAATGAATTTTAACTTGAAAGTACTAAACTTAAGTCTGCAGTAAATAGGAATAAACATTTTGTTTATGAAATATTAAGGAAACAAATATTGTACATTTATATTGCATAGAAATGTTTCTCATGGATTTTTCTGTTCTATTCATCTGCTGGTTGAGGACCACTGTGAAAGCTGTTTCATTAATCTAATTGTAGAACTTTTAAAGTAGATTAAAACAGGTATACATTGCTCTAAAATTGCTTTCATTGATCTAGAACAATTTTTAGGAAAATAATGTAATTTTTTAAGAAAAAAAGCTGAAATGCATACTTTCTGAGCTCACCTTGTTATAAGTTAAATTTTTAAAGGGAGAAGACATTGTGTTTAATATGAAAATAACTATAAAACTTATTGCATATTTATTTCATTATTTATTATTTAAACCAAGAAATATATTTATACACAGTTTACTTTTGTTTTTTAACATTCTTACACCTGTAGCCCAAACTTAGTAATTTTACCTGTTCATTTAAAACATTTAAACTAACTTCTTACCAGATTATAGTGGTTAATTTCCTATATATGCGAACTAAAAAGAAAAGTATTAAAAAAATAGACAGAAGATAATATCAATCTAAGTGACTAAAATTCTGAGCTCCTTAATATTGCTACTTTTTATGTACAAATATATTTAATACCTTGTTGAAAATTCATATGCAGGGCAAGGTGGATGTCCCAGTGAGTCTGTTGCTCTTTCACTGCTGAACTAATTTTACACTGCTGAACATAATCTTGTACAGCTGTAGTCTGATGACTTGTCCTAAAAGAAATAGCTCTAAATTTTTTAATGTCTGTTTTACAGTGACCTCATAGCTAATTAATCTGAGATTAGTACAGAATTTGTGTACTCTCAGGAATTCTGTACAATAATACTAATAATCAAAGGTGAAAAATTAGACCCATTACTATTCAGCTTACAGTACATAATGTACATTAAGTCAACAGCATATGTCCCAATGTAGTATCACATGGCAAAGAAAGCATTAAGGCAGTTTTTAATGACTGAAGATGATAAGTGGCATGGATTTATTACTAAGAGCAAAAGCAGAAAACAAAGGATTTGAGGGCTTTTTTCTTCTTTATGAATGTATCTCTCCCCTCCTTTCTAAATCAGATTTAATGAAAATCTTGGCATCACTAAACATTAAGTCTAATCTTGTCAAAATAATTTAGGTTTTAACTTAAGAAGAGCCAGGAATTCTTGTGGAGCTGGGTTGTTTACTTAAACAGGATCTGGTATTAGAACCAATGTTACTTTGTGACAAGAAAGCAGTGAGCTAATCCCAAGACTGAATTTCTTACTTTCTTTTACCCTTAACTGCTTTATTTTACCCAAATTAAAACTTAGGATATATTGAATGCATAATTGTTAATTTATTAAATATTTTTATTTTATATACTTTTTTGACACTGCTGAACCTTTAAAGTTATGCTTTTGCTCATATGAGTACTTTATGGATATATATTAATATAAAATGTAATATCCATATAGAATTATATCTATACTATAAAACTGTCCCATATTACCTTAAGAATTTATCTATTGAGGATGTTACTTAAGCAATGTTATTTGCCGAATAAAGATATACCTTTTCAAAGTGAAAAATTAACATTTTGCGCATTAAAGTTACTCTAGTAGACATGAAAAGTTTTAAAAATACCTCAATGAAATGTTCAACAAGTTCATTATGATCTCATAACATTTTATATATAATATGTATATGTATTTCAAAATGAAGTGAACAATAAATATGATTCCTAATTTTTTTGTGCTTGTTTTCAACACAGGCTGATGAAGCTACAATATACCCTTCATCTATATTAAAACAGTGTTTAGAATAATTTAAAAAATATAATGGCAATTTGTTAAAATGTTATTATCTGTTTATTAATATGAAGTTAATGTTTACATTTTCAGACTGGCTCTAAGTTAATTAAAAATTAATATTTTAGAAGATAATGTGATATTAAGAATTCAGAGCTGCAAATTTAATTGCTTTTAAGTATGGATCCCTAAATTCATGTGGAATCAACTTGTTGGTGATGTTCAACATATTAAGTAGGTGGATACTTTTATGCCAAAGTAAACTTCATTTCACCACTTCTTCCAATCCCCGACTGTATTCATTGATAGGAAAATAACCTTTTAATTTTTAATCATTAAATGTGTTGGATTTTTTTGTTTGACATCTCTTTTCCCCCCAAGGAAAAAAGAGGGAAAGAAAAGAGACCACTATTCATGAATATGGTCAGGATACCTTTAATACTCATGTGAATTTTTATCAGTCACCATCATGATTTCAAGTCATGAATTTATTTTTACATGCTTATGCATGCATATTTACATGCATTAGTTACTTAATTGATCTTAAATTCCATTAAATTTGAATGACTAGGAAAACAGTTTGTTCATAGGATTTTGTTCTCGTTATATTACATTTTATTTTGTTTTGTTTTGTTTAAATAATCAGTTTAAGGCTTATAAAGGTTGATTTGCTCCTGAACTGCTTTGTTCCCAGACATTGCCATCTTCCCCAACTACCACCAAGTCCTCTCCATCTGATCCCATGACCACCTCCAGAGCTAATCAGGTACAGTATCATCCTGTCATCTACACCATACTTTTCACGAGTGATTGCCTGCACACTGGAGAAAAAGATAATGGTGGGTTAAGGATGTATCCGTTCATTCACATATGTGCACCATGATCAGATTCCAAATAACCTGAGAAAACAGTATCAGTTATTCCTGAAATTTTATATGGATTTTTTATTTGAGATAAGACTATATATATACAGTAGACTTCTAGAACTTTGCACTGTCCCCTTAAAATTATGATGACTTTATGGAGCTCTGAGGGTTATTAATTGAGATGATCTTTAAAATTTTCCTTATTGTTTCTTCAAAGGATTCTTGGTATGTCATATATGTAAAAAGTAAATGTATAAATATGACTTATTGAGCAAAGGTATAGCTTTAAAAGTGAGTGCATTTTTATTTGTTTTTTATTTCAGATTTGCCTTACTATGTAAACAGTTTAAACTTTTGATGAAAAGTTTTCTGGCAGTCTTAAATTACTGAAATTTGGTATTTGTAATCATTTTTATGCTGTTTAACAATTCAGGAGATGGTATTTTCTTAGAATTTAATACTAGCAATTTCTTTACTAAACTGGCAAACTTGGAAATTTGCAAATATATTTTATTAGATTAATTTGAAGACTGTTTTGGAACTAAATATATGTAGGTCATTCTTCAAAATGTAGTTTTTTTGACACATTTAAGGAAATCATCTAAATATTTTATGTAATTCAGATCCATACTGTACTAACTTGACAAATGTTAAAAATTATATTCATTAAAATTATTAAACACATTTTCATTTTGTCTGAGTTGAGCTTCATTTAGGTGAGAAATGTTATTTTCTTTGATCTATCCACTTTTTACTGATACAGGGCCTGTGGGTTTATATAAATACTAAACAAAAGCTTGTCTTTTTAACATTTTCATGTAGTTGTCTAATTATCAACTTGGAACTATATTTCCTAAATATGTTAAATGTGGCTTTTGCATATGACCTAACACAAGGCTCCTTGAATTAATTTGCTCATTTATTGATTCTCATATTTTGGCAATCTCAGAAAATATTTTAAAATCATAACTGGAAGCAAAACTAATATTTAATATGGTATTCTATTTTAGGAACTTTGACTTCCATTTTATGCTATAACTAGCCTTTAGACAAAAGTCTTTTTAGCCTCCAGTGAATTGTTTTAAAAAGTATCCATGTCTAGTGATGTGTCCCAGTACTTCTTCTTGAAGGAAATGGAACTACATAAAATGAGAACCATGCTTATATTATTGATGCACACAGTAAAAAAAGAGAATATATACATTTTACTCCATATGCTTTTTCTTATATAGAATACAATAGCTAAAACAACTGATTTTATATCTTAATATTCTTTCATACTTCATTAATCTTTTCCAAACAAAAATAAGACAAGTGAATAACAATAAAAACAAAACTAAGAATTTTCCTCTATATAAAAAGTAAAAATTCTTGCAGCTGGAAAGTAATGATAACTCAGTAATTTTGTCTATGAAGTTAAATTTGTATTTTCTTTCACTGATTTTATTCCAAAATGTGAATTTTTATGAAATGGCTTTCTAAGGCCAACCTAATTATAAGTTGAAGTTTACTAATACTATATCTTTACATTCTAGATATGTTATAATGACCACCTCTGCCAAATCTAATATTTTTCCAATTTGAAATAATAAATCATTTGTGGTTTTATTCTCTTCCCACTATACTGAGTAATAATAGTTAAATGTATTTAACATACGCTCTCTTTTCTTTCTTTCTTATATAAACAAACATAAGATATCCTGGATAACAGGAGGCAAGATATAATAGAAGAAAACCCCATAATCCTTAAATTCATTAAGGAAATTACAGTTATCATCCATCTTTATATATTAGTAATTTGTAAATAGTTTATTTCTACACTGTTTCCCAGTAGACTCTATTCATATTGTAGGATAGAAGTAATTTATTTTTTGTTGTTCGTTAAGCCACTAGATAGGACAACGTTGTTTCTTGTGGATAGATCTAATGAATTCATCTTTCTATATTTACTTATTTCTGTAAGCATATCCTAAGTAGAAAAATCTCTATATGATACTTTTAAGTACTCCATAATTAAAATAGGTTTTCAAATCTATAATAAAATAGATTTTAGATTATTTACTGGTTTAACTTATTTTTACCCAGCTGTTTAGCAGTTGTCTCTAGTTTTATAATTGTCAGATATGGGTCAAAGCTAGTGAATTCTGTTTTAGATTAAAAATTACAATTTATTATAACAAATATGATATATTCTGTTGTTAAAAGTAACTCTCAACTTTTTCCATGTGAGTTTTTATATACATGTAAATATATCCAAATACTGCTTGTGTTTTCATCAATATTCACTAAATGACCTATAATTGAGTTCTATTTCCAGCAAAAGTAGACTGTGTTACATATAAATTGTGATAAAAAGAATGAGGGGACTATAAATATTCAGAAAACTCAAAAATAAGGAGCACAGAAAACACATCAAAGTGTAAGTTTTATCTACAGTTTCAACATTAAAAATCTTTTCTGTCTTTAAGTGATTACATGTTTCAGTACATAATACATTTTACTTTCCTATGCTCATGTTTCCATAGGTCAGAGTTATAGACTAAAACTACACTGTTGTGAGTTTATAATGATAACTTGTACTTGAAGGATGTTCATCTGAGAAGCTTTATGCAATGATGGTTAAAATCAAATTGTCTGTTATTAAATCCTTGTTCTACCATTTAGTGAACTAAGTGTACTCAGAAAACTGAGCCTCAGTTTCCCCTTCTGTGGAATTTATATAACGACAACTTATTGGGCTTAAGTAAGAAATTCATTGTTCTTAGTAATGTGTCTAGAATGTAATCGTCAACATAAAATGTTAGGGCATGTTTACTTAGTTTATTTCTATATGAATTATCTTAAGTGATAACAAAAAGATTATTCTTTAAAATGGTAAATAAAATAGCACATAGCTCACTAAAACTGAGTTTTCTCTTTAAAGAAGGAGATTCTAAGACTGGTATTACTACTTTTTTAAATTTAAGATAATTCTGTAAGATAGCTTAAACCTTGTTTATTGATAATTTACCATGATTTTATTCTCTAGTGAGAATATGAAATTACTTGCTGACTAATTACTCAAATTGATTTATTTCTCTATTGAGGAAAAAAGTAAGCTGGGTTAATCGTTTACAGCTTTTTTTTTTGGGGGGGGGACCTTGTGTTGCATGGTAGAAGAAAGTTTAAAATGTTTTAACAAATGGAATTTTAAATATGGAGCAAATATACATGCAATAAATAGATTCTTTAAGCAATGTGTTTAAAGTTAACTGGAATATAAAAAAATCATTTGGGTTTGATAATTGCAAATTATTGATACTACATTTTTCATTCACTTCAAGATTCAACAAAACAATTTTGTTACTCAATGAATGGTATCAATTCCAACCTTAATTTTAGTTTTCTGGTTATTAGTTTTACAAGTATTCTAAAATTTCAGAAAAAATGATATTTAGAAATAAGTGCTTTATAGACATTTACATATTTACTGATAAATTTGAAGTTATGTAGTAGATACCTATCAAAATAATTAAATGAAAATAGGTAACTCATTTATAACACCTTTACTATGGCTACAGAAAAATACAAATAACACTTGGTCTCACTTAAGTTCATAACCAAATATTTCATATGGTCCCTCAGTTCTATCAATCATAAACCCATTCACTTTTCTCCTCTGTAAAGACTGTTTTATAAGCTTTCTCATCCTTTCAACCCTTGTTTTAGTTTTTTGTTGCTGTGTAACAAATTACTAAAAACTTGGTCACTTAAACACCACACTTTTATTATCATTGCTATATGTCAAGAAGTCAGACCTGCTTAGCTGATCCCTCAGCTCATGGTGTCACAAGACTGACCCGGATACTTTCTCATTTAGAAGCTCTATTGAAGACTAATCTCTTCAGAGTTCATCCAGGTTAATGGCAGTGTTCAGTTCTTTGCAGCTCTTTAATGGCCCCTGCTTCTTACTGACTATTGGCAAGAGGCAGCACTCAGAGACTACCCAAGTTCCCTGCCATGTGTGACTATCTCTATAGATACTTTTCTTGAAAAGTCAGTAACTCACTCCCCAGTGTGTGCTAGTAAAATGAAATCATATATTGGACCTAATCACAGGAATGACTTTCCCACATCCTTTGCTCTGCAATACAAATGAGTCATATTTGTGACATTCCATCCCTTTACCACTTTCATTTGGTTATAAGCATGTCACAATTTATACCCACACTTAATGGAGGAGTTCTTACAATACAGCATAACACCTATGTGGCAGAGATCATAGGATGATCCTAGAATTGTCCCTTTCACAACTTCTTAATATCGATAACTCCATTCTCATTTCTGGCTAATGATCATAATTCCTACTTCACTGAGAAAATAGAAGCAATCTAAAGAAAATTTACACAAACTCACACCAACACATATATTTAAACAACCAGCATTTACACTACATATTCTACTTTCTCATGTAGTGCCATAGATAACTTTTCCTGCCCTCTGCAAAACCAGTAATTTCAGTTGTACCTTAAACTTCATCTTTTTTCCTATACTTTGGTACATCCCTTCAGTCTTTACACCTCTTCTCTCCTTTGTCAAGGTTTTATCTTGATGGGGTTCCAGAAGCATTCATTGTTTTCTCTCCCACTTTAAAAGACAAAAAACCCTTTTTTAATTTATTTGTAATTGAGGTTAACTTTGGCTTATATTGTTAGTATTTTGGAAGTACAAGATGCCACGCCCCCAGGTATCACCACTGTAGTGCACCCACCCCCAAATCACCCCTAGTCCACCACCATAGTCCATTGTGCTCCCTGTATTTGTTCTCGCCCCTCTCTGGTTCTGTCCACTCTCTGGATGCTTCATTACATGGTCAGATTTCAGTGGTTAATTTTTAAGCTTGTCTTTGTCTGATACTTAGTTTGGTTTCTCTGTATTCCATATATTAGTGATACCAACCAGTACCTTCCTTTTTATGACTTAGTTCACTTAGTATTATCTCTAATGGAATACTACTCAGGGATCAAAAAAGGTAAATTCATGCCATTTGCAGCAATAAAATTCACTTTAATCCCCTTCTTGTACCAAATAATGCCTATAATTATGCTTCTTGTTGCAAAACTCAGATGTGTTTCTGCTGTGTTTTCTAACTTCTGTCTTCCCATTCTTTTAAATCCACTTCAGTTTTTTGCCTTCCTTGTTACCAACAAATCTGTTACCCAATGCCATTAATGATGCCCACACTGCAATCTCCATTTGCCTATTCTCAATTTTATAATTTATCACTTTCTCTTCTTTTGTTACAGGGCAAGGAGAGGGCCACCTTAGAATTTTTAAATTTGTCTTTTTTAAATGGGTTTTGCTATTTGCCGCATAAAGATTAAATATATAAGGCTTTTATTGGAAAGGAACTTTAATACAATTAGGGAATAATACAGAAAAGACAAAGAATGTAGTTACTAAGTGAAGCATTTAAAGTTATTTGGTTTTTTTGGGGGGTAAAAGTTTAGTTAAATAGAATGGGCTTAAAAGCCTGCCACAAGTTTAAAGGACTTTTTAGTGGAGACCCATAGAAAAGGGCTAGAAAGGGTTAGACAAATTTGGGAGGAAACGAGTAAAATTAAAATTAAGATGAAAGATGCTATTGTTAACTTCCTTATGGGTTTTTTACTTACATCTGTTTTAACTAGTTTAAGACTAAGAAGCAAATGCAGTTTTTTTACATGTCCCTTTGCTTTACATGCTTTTTCTAGGTTTCTTTGCTGTTTTTTTATTTTGCCTTTTTTTCCCCTTCAGTCTGTCTCCAATTTCCTTTTTAGCACTTTTTTATCGTTGTTTAGCTTTCCCCCCTTAGTGTGGGACAGGTATTTTGGAACTTTTTCTTTTTTGGGGTATTACCCTGTTACACTTTGGTATACCTTCATTGCTAGGTTTCTGGGTTACTGTACATTTTAGTTTCCTCCTGTATGCCTGTGTGTCAGTATCCTTTGCTCCATTTTTCCCTCACCCCAATTAATGTTAGTGTGTTAGAGTACTCCAGGTTTTAATACTTGCGGTTTTAGGTTTTTTTCTGGATTTATACTTTTCTTTTTTATCAGTTAAAACTTTGGTTCTTACATTCTGACATCTGCAAATTGTATGTCTTCAGTGAGAGGCAGGCTTTCTATTAACTAATCAAACTTAAACTTTAGGATTTCTCACCTACACCATTTATTACAACTCCCTGTACCTAACTTTGTATATTTAATTGTCAGTCTATTTCTAAAGATGTCTTCTAAAGTTACATAAGATTCAAGCCTACATAACTTGAATTCACACTTGTCTCTAATCCAGAGATTACAGTGTAACTGCAAACTATCTCCAACTTCCCACTCAGCATTTCTAGTATACATCTTAAATTCAACAAGTCTAAAAACTACTCCATTTCTTCCCTACTGATAATCTTTACCCTCTCAGTTGAAGACAACTCTGTCAGCTTGCTCAAACCAAAAATATTGACCTCAACCTTACCTTTTTTTCTTTGTTTCATATCCCACTTCCAGTTACTATAAGAAATAATACTGCCTTTACCCTTAGGGTATCTCTAAACCTTAATCATTTCTTACTTTATCTACTGCTACCCTAATCCAAGTCTGAATTATAGTAAGCTCCTTGTAGGCTTTTCTTCTTCTCCAAAAATCTGTTCTTCACGGAACACATTGAATATTCATTTTAAAATATCTTTTTAAAAAAATCTCTTTGCCTATACCTCAATAGTTTTCCATAGCACTCATTTAAAAACTTACACCCCCAAATTGAAATCCTTTAACTCACAAAATCTTCCACATAACCTCTTTCACCACATTTCCTATCACTTATCTCCTCATTCCTCCTTTAGCCAAATTCACCTACATGCTTTTTCTTGCAGACATTAGGCATTCTCTTTCCTTGATATTTTGCTTCCACATTTCTCTATGCATGAAATTCTCTTATTACATATCTGTTTGGCTAACACCTTCATGGGCCTCAAATCCTTTTTCAGAATTCACTTTTTTAATAATGCCCAGCTGACCACCCTATTTAGTTTTGCAAACTAGCTTCACCCTTCTTCTAGCAATTATAGTTTCTTTTACCTTACTAGGTATTTTCTCTGTTTCCTCATAGAAGAATATATACTTTGCTTATTATCATATTTAGAATGTCTTGCCTGTCTTGTTTTCCTAGAAAGTGAGTCACAAGAACAGGGATTTTTGATTTTTCTTTGTTCTATCAGAAGCACTAACTTGGAACATAATAGGTTCTTAACTATTCACTGAATGACTGGTATTAGTTAGAAAAATGGGCTTATAGTCTATGTATTTTCAACTTTTATTTTTTAAATTCCCTTCAAATGAAATTTTTCACAGAAGTTCTCTAAAATTGTAAAGCAATTAAAGAATACTTTTGACTGAATAAAGAGGTTAAGCTAAGAAGATATATAGCCTTCTTCATTATATCTCTATTTTATTTTTTACAATTCTCAGCAGTTTGAATACCAGTCAGGATCTTGCCTCAAGTATTGTCATAATTCTCCAACAAAATATCAGAAAGAATTTTCATGTCTTTCTGTATGTATGTGTACATGACAGCAAAATGGTGTTCTCTAAAAGTGTATTTAAAAGCCCTAGATAAACAGTGAAATACAGATGATCTTTTAAATGAACTTACTGATTTGATTATATCCATTATATTGTATATACTCGGAGTATCATTAGATTTTGACTTATGAAATTGCTGATATGTGCAAAACAAAGTAGATAAAAGGATAAGAATGGTTACAGAAGAGGAAATAGAAATGTCCAATAAGTATATGAAAGCATGTTTAACCTCACCAGGTATCGGGGAAATATGAATCAATATCACAAGATTATACTTTATTTTTACCAGATGTGTGTGTAAATACAATGCATACATATCAGGAACAAAAATTAACACCTGTGTCTGTGCTTGTGTTTGTATTAATAAATGTAGAGTTTGGGCAAGGATATAGAAATAATAATTTTCATACAATGCATATATAAGAAATTTACATCATTACACCTCTTGAGAATCCAGTAAAAATTAATGCACCAATAAGTAGAAACATAAAGACAAGGATAAGGCAATATTATTTATGGTGGGGAAAGCCAGAAAACAACTTTTACAACTGAAAAAGTCAGTAACTAAATACAATGTGACATTACAGAATATTTTAAAAGCTATTAAAAATCATGAGTTAGATACTCATGAGTTGGTATAGAACAATGTTTATAGTATATTAACTAAAAAAGATTAAATTTTTAAAAAATATATGACCCTATTTTTAGTAGTAAAAAAAGCATCCTGTGCTCACTTTATCATCATCATGATATTAAAGAATGGGAACACTAACTTTTCTTTTTATATTGCTACTTTGTTTTTAGAATATTAATGAAAAGAATATAAAACAGGAAGGGAAAATAACATAGTTGTGGTATTATGCATTCTCTTTTATGAAATAGAATGGAAAATTTACAAGGGACTCATTGGACTGTGTTTGACATTATATATCTGTTTGAGGACATGAGTCCTTGATTCCTTAGTCAATAAATGCTTTATTAAAGCATTTCCAGAAGGGTCACAAGAGGCTTTTGGCCTCACATACATATTGACTGTCAAAGGAAATGGCAGTTGTTTCATATGTTAAAGTTATACCAAATTAAAAGATTGTGTAAAATTGAAATATTTTCATCATTCTTTATTAATATATCATAAGTTCAATCTTCATTTGAGAATTACTTATGGAGAATCTTATTTAATAAAATGAGATTAGGCATTTAAGAAGAGTAAAAGCGTCCCAAGGCCTCTTAAGATGTTTGGAAATATTGTATAATACATAAACATTGTATATTAGTTTATTTTTAAATGGTCATTGTATATTGGGTTACAATTATAGCATATCATTAGGTAAATACCAAAGTCCCTTGTAAAAATGTGATTACACATGTATATATATTTATATTTATGGAATGCCTAAGGCTTTTAAAGTTTCCAATTTGAAATTAGTATTTTCAGAAAAGTTACTGGAAGAGTTACAGTGTAATGCTCCTTATTTTACAATTAATGTAACTCAGGCATTGGTAAAAATGCACAGAATGATTTGTTAAATATTGACATGGAACTATACAGATTTTCAGTGTTATTTTACTAGACTCCCTAGTAGGTAAAAGTGTTTGGTTTGCTTAAATAGTGTTCTCCCTGTAATCATACCTGGTAATTCCTGTACATAGCATGTTCTCAGGAACAAACATTATACATGCCTTTATATAACCAAAGCACTTAATTAATGCCTCTTTGCTCCAGGACAATCCAGAACACAATTAAGCAGATTTTATCTTCCAGGTAAAACAATATAAAATGGAAATATCTAAAATAGAAAAATTGGATATGTTTATTTATATGTAATGTTTATTTATAGTAATTTTATTTTCTCTTTTAAAATGCTTAGAAATAGGAATGCCTTTGCATATTTGGTCAGATAAATTTTGCCAGCTTGCTCTTACTCATTATGGTATTTCTCCTTGTGTTTTTTTCTGATTTTTGTCTTTGGTTTCAGAATATTTCAGGACATAAGTTAATAATTTTTATCTTTTCCTCTGGGTCTAATAACTCATAATTATTTTACTGATATTTGGTTTAACTGTTGTTTTTTTCACTTCAGTTAGAGTCATAGTCTTTTGATAGTAGATGTTATAACAAATAATAGAAGTTATAACATTAATATGTTTAAAAGTTTAACTTATTCATTTTACAACTAGAAGTTTGTAACTTATGAACCCCTTCACCCATTTATTTTAACTCCCAACTCTCTATATTTGGCAACCACCAATCTGTTCTCTGTATCTTTAAAACTGGGGTTTTCATTTTGTTTTAAATTTCACATGACTGTGAGATCATAGATAATGAGATCTTCCTTTGAAAATTTTCATTCACTGTAATGCCTTTAAGGTCTATTCATATTGTCAAGTGGAAATATTTGATTCATTTTTTATAGTGGAATAATATCCATATACATCTCACACTTCATCCATGTATCTTTCAATGAACATTATTTCCATATCTTGGCTATTTGTTGTAAATAATGCTGCAGTGAAAATGAAGATTCATGTGGTATTCTTGTTTTCTTCAAATAAGTGCCCAGCCTGGAATTGCTGGGTGATATAGTTGGTTCTAATTTTCATTTTTGAGGAACCTCCATGCGTTTTTCCATTCTGGCTAC
Organism: Galemys pyrenaicus; assembly: GCA_019455555.1. Lineage (NCBI taxonomy): Eukaryota > Metazoa > Chordata > Mammalia > Eulipotyphla > Talpidae > Galemys > Galemys pyrenaicus. Next base: position 5,827,305 of record JAGFMF010012000.1, read on the forward strand.
ACCAGTTTATATCCCCATTAACAGTGAACAAGCATTGCTTTTTCTCCAATCCTCACCAAAAATTTTTATTTCTTATCATTTTGATAATAACATTCTGTAATCAGATATGTAAGGTTTTGATTTTCATGTCCATAATGGTCAGTGGTGTGAGCATCTTTTCATGTGACTGGTGGTCATTGCTATGTCTTCAGGAAAACATTTATTTATATCTGCCCATTTTTAAATTTAATTGTTTCTTTTTTACTATTGAATTGTATGAGTTTTTTGCTTATATTGGACATAAACCCATTACCAGTTTTCTGGTTAGTGAGTATTTTCTTCCATTCTACATGTTGCCTTTTCATTTTGTTGATGGTTTCTTATGTTGTGTAGATTTTTTTTTTGACATCCCATTTGTTTATTTTTGCATTGACCACCTTTACTTTTAGGTCAGATGAAAAAATCATCACCAAAACCAGTATCAAGACTCTTTTACCACCTAATGTTTTCCTTTTTTTTTTTCTTTATTTATATATATTTGACATCAATTGTGGTCTCCATGGATTTTCCACCACCATTTCACCTGTGCACGATCACCTCAGTCCCTTGTACTATTTCTGCCCTCCACCCTCCCCTAACATGTCCCCCATTTGTCCTGTTTTTGTTGTGTTGATTTTTTATTATTGTTGTTATTCTTTTCCTTGGTTGCTTATTTGGTTCTCTTATATTCCTCCTAGAAGTGAAACCATCTAGTGTTTTTCTTTTGCCTTATGACATTATTTTGCTGAGCATAATCCCTTCTAGCTCCATCCATGTTTCTACAAATGAGTCTAGTTTATCTTTTTTGATTGCTGAATAGTATTTCATCGTGTATATGTACCATATCTTCTTGATCCAATCATCTGTTTTGGGGCATTTAGACAGTTTCCAGATCTTAGCTATTTAAATAGTGCTGCAGTAAACATAGGGGTGCAGGTATTCTTTTGAGTCAGTGTTTTTGTGACTTTTGAGTATATTGCTAGGAGTGGGATTACTGGATCATATGGGAGTTCCATTTTTAATAGTTTGAGGAACTTCTGCACTGCTTTCCATAATGGTTGGACCAGTTTGCATTCCTACCAGCAGTGTAGTAGAGTTCCTTTTACTTTACATCCTCGCCAGCATTTGTTCTTGGTAATTTTTTTGGTATGTGCCATTCTCACTGGTGTGAGGTTTTTACCACCTAATGTTTTCAGATATTTAATTCATTTTGAGCAAGTTCAGTTTTTGTGTAGAACATAAAATAATGGCTTAGTTTCCCTATTTTGCAAATTTTTCCAGTTTCCCCAAAATCATTTATTGAAGAGTCTGTCCTTTCCCCATTATATAACCCTGACTCTTATGTCATAAATTAGTTGACTTTATATATTTGGGTTCATTTGTGGACTTTTTGTTCTATTGTATTATTCTATGTGTCTGTTTTTATGCCAGTATCTTACTGGTGATAGCTATGACTTCGTAATATAGTTTGAAGTCAGGGAGCATGATTCCTCCAACTTTGCTCATTTTTCTCAATTGCTTGGTGATTCCATACAAATTTAGTGTTTTATTTATTTCTGTGGGAAATGTAATTGGAATTTTTATAGGGATTGCATTGTATCTAGATTGCTTTGATTAGGATATCATTTTAATATTATTTATTCTTCCAATACATGAACATAGACTATTCATTTCTTTGTATCTCAGTTTCTTTTACCCTTTTCTTACAATTTTCAATGTACAAGTCTTTAACCTACTTGTTTCAGTTTATTGCTACATATTTTATTCATTTTGATGTATTTTTAAATGGAATTATTTTCTTGTTTCTCTTTCTGGTAGTTTGTTATTGGTATATAAAATCACAGCATATTTTTATATTAATTTTGTATGCTGAAACTTTAATGAATTTGTTAATTAGTTCTAACAGGTTTTTTTTGAATTCTTAGTATTTTCTATATATAATATTATTTCATTTACAAATAATGACAGTTTGATTTTTTCCCCAAATTGGATGCCTTTCATTAATTTTCTTGTCTCTGCCTAGAACTTCCAATACTATGTTGAATAAAAATGAAGAGAATATACATCCTTTACTTAAAGGAAAACTTTCAGCTTTTCACTTTAAGTATCAGACTATGCTGTGAGCTTGCTTGTCACATGTAGCCTTAATTATGTTGAAGTATGTTCCCCCTAAGCCACTACATTGAAAGTTTTAATCATAAATAAATGTTTAATGTTATCAAATGCTTTTCTTGCATTCAGTGAGATGATAATATTTTTATCCTCATTTTGTTTTTATCCTCACTTGTTTTAGTAGTGTATCACACTGATTTGAGAATGTTGAAATAATCTTTATATCTCTCAAATACCCACTTAATCATCGTATATGATCCTCTCATTATATATTTGGATTTGGTTGACTAATACCTTGTTGATGTGTTTTGTGTCTGTTATTGGCCTATAAATCTTTTCTCTTGTGGTTTTCTGTAAATATAGTGCTGCTCTCATAAATGAGTTTGAAAGTCACCATTTCTGGAATAGTTTGAGGAGGACTGGTATTAATTCTTCTTTGAATATTTGGTAGATTCAGCAGTAAAGCTAGACTTTTGTTTGTTGGGTGGTTTTTGATTACTGATGCGATCTCCTTACTAGTAGTTGGTTTATTAAGATTTTTTGTTTCCTTTTCTTCATGTTTCAGTCTTGATATTGGTTATGTGTTCCTAGAAATGTATCCGTTTCATCTTCGTTATCCAGTTTATTGGTGTATATAATGCACATAGTAGTTTCTTATGATCCTTTGTATTTCTGTGGTATAAGTTGTAACAGCTCCTTTTATCTTTCTTATTCTTACTCTCTTCTTCATGGTGGGTCTAGCTAAAGGTCTGTCAGTTTTGTTTCTTGGTGTTTTGTTTTGGTTTTTTTCCCCCAAAGAATCAGCTTTTCATTTCACTGATGTCTCCTGTTCTTTTTTCAGTCTGTTTCATTCATTTCTCCTCTAATCATTATTTCCTTCTTTCTGCTAACTTTGTTTCTTGTTCTTTTTCTAGTTCCTTGAGGTATAAAGTTGGACTTTTTCTGTGAAATTATTCTTATTTCTTGAGATGGGCACATGTTCCAATGCAATACACTATAAACTCCCTTCTTATAACTGCTTTTGCTCTAGTTAGCATTTGTTTTATGTATCTATGTGCTTCTGTGTTGAGTCTATAAATATTAAGGTATTATATTCTCTTGTTGAATTTGACACCTTTATCATTTTGTAATGACCTTTTTTTATTTCTTTTCTCTTTCTCTTTTTTTTACTTTTTTTATTATTAACTTATTGGTTACATGTTTTTTCTTATATCATTGTAGTCCCGATAATTCTCTCACCTCTTTTTCACCTGTGAACTATATATACCTTTGTGTTCTTCCCTGCCCTATTTTGTTTCCCCTCCAACACTTCCTTTGCTGGGTGCTTCAGTTCTATAGTCAGCTTGCTAGTTTTGACTTTTTCTTGACCTTTTTTTTGGCTTTCTATATTCCACATATAAGTGAAACCATCCAGTATTTATCTTTTTCCTTCTGACTAATTTTGGCCAGCATCATCCCTTCCATTTCCATCCATGTTGCCACAAATAGCATGAGTTTGTCTTTTGTGATCACTGAATAATATTCCAGTATATAAATATACCACAACTTTTTGATCCATTCATCTATTTTAGAGCATTTATTTTGTTTGCATATCTTGGCTATTGTAAATAGTGCTGCAGTAAACATAGTTCAGGTTTCCTTTTGAATTACTGATTTTTTTGGTCCCTTGGGTAAATTCCTAGGACTGGAATCACTGAATCATATTATGGTTCTTCTTTTTTTTTTTTTTTTTTTTTAAAGATTTATTTATTTATGCATACAAGCACTGGGGCACAGGCCAGAGGTGTGGGGGGTGGTGGTGAGAGGATTCACCACAGAGAGCGGGGAGCAGAACAGGCAGATCAACGGAAGTACACTGCTGAGGGGAGCAGCGGGCACAGCAGGAGAGGTTTGCCACACCATGTGGGTCCCCCGCCTGGCTGGCAGCAGGGATCGACTCCTGCTGCAGAGGCTGCAGTTTGCTTCATAGTGCGTTGCTTAACCCACTGCACCACCAGGGAGGCCTGGTTCTTATTTTTTTGATTCAGTTTTTTCTGATACAACTGTCTGAACAGTCATTTGATACACATTTGCATGAAATGGAATATCCTTTTCTATCCCTTCACTTTTAGTCTGCGTGTCCTTATGTCTGAAGTGAGTTCCCTATGGATATTACATAGACAGTCTTGTCTTTATTTTATCTATTCAACCTATTTTTTAATCTATTCAGTTCTATGAAGAATTTATTTCATTAACTTAAAGTTCATTTATAGCATTTTTGTGACTAAATATTATATGTGAACTATTTGAACCTATATATAGTAAAGAAAACTAGTTTTGTGACTGAAAATACAATTTATAAATTACAAACATTTTCTGTAGCCTTTTACATTTTAAAATCTGTTTGATTTTTCCAGATTATGACATAAAACTAATTTTTTCATTTTTCTTAATGATAGTCATTTTAATAGTAAGTTACCACCTCCTTTTTTTATAAGATACTCAGATTCAACACCTTCAGAAAATTACTAGTAAAATTAAAATAGAAGAAACATTGAATTAACATAATTGGTAAAGATAAAATACTTGTAAATTGTGGTAATTTGATTTCAGTAATATCCTAACTAGTGTCAAAAATATCTCACATAAATCTTTTCAACTACTTAAAATAAGCAGTGTTATTATGTATATATGTAAACATTTATGTAAGCATTTTGCTATCAAAAATTTATAACAGTACCTCACACACAATAGTTTATGTAGAGAGAGAGAGCTATCTAGGTATAGATACAATATTGTACCAGTGGGTACTGTTTATTTAACATAAATTATTAAACTTTTGCAGGGTATATTTATCCAGCAGTATAATTTAGGATAATTTTACCATTTCTTTTTGTTATACTCCTTTTAAAAATTAAATAAAGCCAACATTAATTATAAGAAAAAAGTTTACCTGAAACCTAATTTCTGTTCCCTTCATTTCAATTTTACCTACATAAAATTTCAAACTGTCTAATTCGTATTCTACATACACATTTATATACACTCTTTAAATTTGCATTGTTATTTTCCACATTGTTTTATAATGCATATAGTGTATGTACACTCTTCTATAAATATGTCATTCTCATATTTTGAGATATTTCCAGGAAGAATCAGAAAAATATAAATTAAATATTATGCTCATTCATAATTTAATGTACACTATAATGTGATTACCAAAAGGCAATATATGCTGCCAAAATTATTTTTAGAGAAAGATTAATATTTAATAATCTCATTTATATATAGTTTGTCTTTTTTAGTGATTAATTTCATTGTTCTAACTTTGTGTATTTTTTTATTATTTTTGAAGTAAAGACATTGCCTTTTTCTTAACATTTCTTTACTATTCACAGTTGAATATATTATTTTTTCACTTTTATAGATTACCAGCCCATAGATTACCTATTGCTTTAAAAACTATCTCTATTTTAACTCTCAAATTTTCTCTTGGTACCCATATTCCATAAATCATAACTTCCTTGACATCTTCATATGACAGGCATTTCAAACTCAAAATATCCAAAATAAAAATTTTGTATTTTCTCTGCCCTTATCATTCACCACTTTTCTATCATCTTTATGTACACAAACCCCTATTTTTATATTCACAACTTTTTAAATTGATATTGCAGCCTTTAAAAGAAAGGCCCAAATATTTCAAATGCATTTTTTCAATAATCATAATTTAAACTTAGACTATATCTTACATCTGAAAAACTGGGTTAAGAAGTGACAATTTAAAGCCAATAGTAACAATAACAACAATTGTTTCAAAGAGCTTTTTGAGAATTTAATACATAATTATTATAAATGGAACTTTTAGAAATTTAACCTCAATTTATAAAATTTGGTTTTTAATCATTAAGAAAATAATTCTCCCAAACTATTTTTATTTGTAAATACTAGACAGCCTTATACTAGTTTATTATTCAAAGCCTTTGGTTTCCTCATAGCTATTTAACTTTTAGTGACTTTCTTTTTTAAGAGATCATATATCTAGCATGCTTGTCATCACAATGTAAGAATAGTTCTAAGTGTTTTTTCATCTGTTCCTTTTTGTTACTATATAGTTTTCCTGTTTTTCTTATTCCTAAGTGTATCCCTCTCTGGAATGTAATGTATATCATTAAACTATGTAGCAGTCTCCATATGAAAAAAAAATTTTGTTAGTGCTTTAAGGAACAAAGTAAAATAATATGTTAAGGTAAAAGATAAGTTAAACTTTATTTTTCTTTATAAATTCTTTGGGGATTATTTTTCATTTTGTATCTTCCAAAAAGATATATGTTGTCTGGTATCCTCCATCACATCTTGTAGGCAGAGATTAAAATTTGGCCCTCTGGAAAACAGTGAAGTACAGTCTCACAAAACTTCTCGAGACCATTATTTCAAGGTAAAATTGTAATTGATTGAAGCAAGCCAAGATATGGGAAGTAATTGCACCAGTTATAATTTATGATAATGATTCAGTAGAAACTCTGTTATTCATTGATCTAGTTACTTAATCAAGTAAACATTAATATATTTGTATTTTAGACTTTCAGTATTAATTTGACCGTATCTTTTGTGGCTGAATAAGCTTATCCTCAAGCTTAATACAAAACTACTAAATAAAAAGAAAAACATGACTCATTAATGAGAATTTAAGGAAAAGGTATATAGTTCATATTTGATTAATACAATGTTTATTAAATTTTAATAACCATAAATATGTTAATGTTACTGATTCCAGTTATTTTATAATTAAAACTTGGTACATTTATCTTTTTGTATATGTCAGTGCAGTTACAATATAATCTTGAATTTCAGATTTTAGAAATGATAAAGTAAATACTCATTTTATGAAAACAGTGATACTTTGATAATTTAGACACACAAACTGTGAGACATTTACAATGAAATCTTAAAGCTAAGTTAATTATTTATTTTTGGCTTTATTTTCTAAACAATTATATAATTGGTAACTTCAAACAAGTACAAATAGGAGATTCAAAAGTTTATAGGATACTGGCCTTCAAGAAGATAAAATTTTGTAAGAGAGATAAATATGTCTTGCATTTTAATATAACTCAGGTAAGATGAGTAACATAGTAACTATAGAAAAGTACTTTAACATTTCTCGTTTTAGGAAACAAAGTTGAGTTTACAAACTACAGTGAATTTGCACTGTTCTTGCAAGACATACATGATTTAAGCAGGCAAAAAACTGTATTTTAAGAGAAAGAACAGCATGATGATATAGATGCCATTTCAGTAGGGTGAAACAAATGAATTGACAAAGATAAAGATATTAAAAACAACAGTAGAGTATATTCATAAACTAGCAGGTAAATTTTGGGTTTAACCTAAATGCTAGTCATAGAAGATGAAGCTGGAAGTCAAACTGGAGACAGGGCCTGGAGAATTAGAATACCCACATAGGGATTCTGGCTAATTCAATGGGTAGTTGGAGAGAAGATTTAAAATAGTTAAGAAGGATTTTTTTTTCCCTGTAATGCTAAAATAATAACTCCTCATCCACAATCTTATAAGTTGTTTGACTTTATAGATGATGAAACTGAAGTTACTTGATAAAGGTCTCTCAGCAAAGCAAGGAGCAGAGCTCATTTGCTTTAATTGCCAGTTGTAAATTCTTTTTGTTATGACACACAATATAGTAAATAGGATAAAGCAATATGAAAGCACAGAAAGCATTTCAGGGAGAAAAAAAAAAATCAACCATAGGTGGCAGGAGGTAAAGATCTAGGAGCAAGGGAAGGCACAGATGGCTTGCCGGTTTAAAACCTGGTGTTGGCAGTGGGTGAGGGGTAAGGCTATATGAGAAAAGACAGCATGGGGTTTTACTACAGATACTAGACATGTTATGAAACTGTACTGCTGTTGATTTGGTATTCAAAGGTGAGTAGATTAAATGGAATAGTTAAATGTTAGAAAAGTAGTTTTTTTATTCTATCTGGATACTTGTGTGCATATTTTGTTGTTAAATCAGCACTTTTCAGGAGGACAATTATTTAGCTATATAAAAAATCTATAATCAAAAGAAATATGAAACTTTTTCAATTTAATTTAGTCAGCAATTCAATATGGAGTTCCCAAAGTGACACACATATCTCCATTGGACATTAGTAAATGATGCCTCAGTGACTTAAGGTGTAATGTATTTGGGAAATGGAAGGAGATCTTTTCTATTAAATCATTGAAGGCTGCATCTTGGTAAAAAGGAAATTAAATAATCCACTTGTGTCTCTTTACTAGAACTTTGACATCTTGACTTTTAAAGCATCAAGTGATACAATAAAAATATCAGTATTTCTTTTGGGTAGGCAAACAATAGACAATGTAACAAAGGTATAAAAATACTTTTAAAGATACTAATTTGTTGGTTACAAATTAGAAATCTAATTCAATTTTGGATTGAACAGAAAGGGATATTTTTGTTCATTCTGTGCTGGGTTTAGATATATTTTGGAGTGCCAGAATATTGTCAGAAATTTCTTTCTGGATTCCTTTATGTAGATTAACTTCATTTTTCTCTGAGTGTCTTCCTATTTCTGGTTGATTGCAATATATTCACCTGTATATTAAGTTTTTATTCTACTAGATTAAGAACACAGATGCCTCTGCACCAACAGTTTCACCCAGTTCTTAGAGAACGCTTAGTTGGACCATCCTGTGTCACATGCTCAATCCCAAATCACTAACTGCTGGGGGCACAGAAATTGTGTTAAGTTGGAGGTAATCATGTTTCCATTCTTAGGGACATTAAAATACTGTCAGCCTTACTTAAGCAAATGCACTAAAATTGAAATAAGGTATTTTCCAAAGGAAAACAGTGTTACACTGTTGCCAGAAGGAAGATCAGACATCAGCTGACTGAATAAATAACAGGTATTTACTATTGATAAGGTTTGCTTTATAAAGGTCAGGCTGTACATAAGTAGTATATATAAGGCAACCCTAAATAAAATAGTACATACTAGTAATTGAGTTATCTTTAATTAAAGTGGAACTTGCTTTGCATTTAAGATACAGCTTTATGAAGTAGTTAAATATTATTTTCCTGTCGTGATGAAGAAATATGCCTACAGATACCCTTATTCCTTTATAAAACTTGTAACAAAAATATTATTTGGCAAAGAAGTTTTTTTGTCTAAAAAAACAATATTCTGTTTTAATCAGAATATTAAAACCTACATATTTAGTGTTTTTAATACTTTCCATAGGATTCCTATTAGAACTGCTTTCTTTGTTCAAATAGAAATAGTCAATTCATTTTTTTGAAAAGCAATTGATGTTAGTAAAATTAGTACAATTATATTGTTAATCATGACCATGTTTTCTTCATATAACAAATAAATATAAGCATAGGAATAAGAGAAATTTAAAGATTCCTTTTCTTTAAAAGTAATGCCATAGTTTAAGCAGATCATCACTACTTAAATGGGTTTAGATTTGAACAGGAACTCTCCAACAGAGATAATAGGATGGAAATGACTCTTAGCAGAAAATAAGATATTGATAGTACAAAAATATGAAAGCCCTTTAAATGAATTTGATCATCAAATTTTTCTTACTCCTCTTTCCAATACTCTTTTTTTTTTTGTATCCTTTATATAAATGCTTCTATATCAGCACTTTTAAGACTACTGCACTGATATATTTACACATCTTTTTCTAAAAACTAATAATAAGTTCCTTAAAAACAGGAGCAGTGTCATATACATCCTTTCTCTTCAGTTTCCAAAACAGCCTGGGCCATTCAGTAAGCATGCCGTAAAAGATTGGATGGATGGTAAACACTTTAGATCATATCTCTGACGGTAAAAACTGTTTGTAACTGTCAGGAACATCTAATTTAGTCAACACATTACACAAAATAATGATATGTTATGTAAGTTCAACTTTTTTCTCTTAATTCTTTAGAAAAAAATATATTTGTGTGAGTCAGTGTGTCTTCAGTTAAAATGAAACTATACATAAAATTTACTATTTATCATTTCAGTGAAGATGCAAACAATATCAATGCATAGACATTTCCTTTGGTAAATGTGGTATTCCTGCGTCAAAGAAGTGAAAGCAAATTGAATATGTCATAGAATCCCCTATGCTCCTTTTGTCTCTACATCCCAGCCAACATTGAATTCCCCACAACCTCCAAGCTTCCACGCTACTGTCTCACATTTTGGCTCTGACCTAATATATAAAATGGAAATAGAATACTACTCTCTGAGATACTATGCAAATGAATGATTTTTTCTATTTGCCACCTCTTATTTAGAGGGTTTGTTTCCTATCTGTGTTCATGTTAGATTAATACTGTGTGAAAATAAATATGGGTATATATTTTTAATTCTTCAAGGGAAAATGAAAATAAAAGAGTATAAACATAAGGTCTTTAAAATTTCTTATATCAAAAATGAAAATTAGGTGACAAATTCCTTGACTAGGCTATTAAGTATTTATAATCACTAAATTTGGATTTAATAACTCTTATATTTCCTTTAGTTTTCTAGTTTAATTTGAGATTAGTTATACAGAATTATTTCTATCTAAAGTTTAAAATGCTACATATTTTAAATGTTAATATGTAAACATTAACATCTTGTAAATCTTGACACACATTTGTTTATTTATGAATACACAGATATCAGTTGTACCAACAGAACTTGGGGGCCATATTGGTATTTCATAAAAGAGCAGTTAAGACAGGCAGTATTTTATATAATATTTCAAAATGTTAAAACTAAAATACAGGCAATGATACTTTGTAAAGATCCTTTTAATATAAAGTTGGGTAATGTATAATTCTTCAATTTACAAAGATACAGATTTTTTGGGAAGATGTTGACTTTTATGAAAAGTCCACAAACTATTTCTGAATTATACATTATTACTTTTGAGTACTGAAAAAAAATGGTTAAAGAGAAAAATAAAAGAAAGAGCAAGATAATGTGCAGTAATATAAGTATGTGCACACATATGCACATATGCAAGTTCTTTTGAAAGATATAAGTAGTCCTAACAGTGGAAAAAATTAAAAGTTGTGGATGCATCAAATATAGTGTGAGACTAGTGTACAGTGCAGTAGAATTTAATATTACATTCATGTATCTCATAGAAGTTTAGGTGATTTTGTAGTGGATGTTGTAATTTTATGTATTTTTCTTTACTTTTATTGATAGACTGTAGGATAGTTCTCTTAATTAATCTTACATGTACTATTTTCTTCCTGGTTTGTAATCATGCTGGTGATTATTACATTGAGCAAAATAGCAGAGATATTAGAATTTAAATTACGAACAGCTCTTTTAAACATCTTAGTTGATTAATATGTTTTTCTTCATAAAAATTATGTTAAAACACTACAACTTACCAGTATATGAATGTTTTCAACAATATTTTATTCCAAAAATGTCCTGATTTTGAAATGAAATACTAATTTATAAAATATAATCATTTAACATTCAGATATTTAAACCCTTAAAACAATCTCAATATTTCTTGTGCACAGGGTAAAATATAAGGGTGATTCTAATTTATCTTTATAATTGATGTAAGATGTAATCATAGTTTAACTTTCTAATGATAGCACTTTAACATCGGCATTTCAGACAAATAATTTTCTACCCAAAAAAGTCTGTGAACAAAATTAACACATTAAGAAAATTATTTCTCAGTCTACTTCTAGAAACTAAATATGCTTAATCAAGTGAAATCTATTTGACATTCCTAAGAACTGTTTGTAGAAAACTTAGTTTTTTTTTCCATCAAATCAAATGTGTATATAGACAAACTGGAAAGAAACAAAATTCTGCTATAACTATAAATTTAATGTGTGGAAAGAAAAATTGTGCATGTGTGAGTGTGTAATATATAGATATATTTATAATGTGACTAAGTCTAGAATTTGAATGTTACACTTCACTGCTTGCTCCTTCCAAGAGCAAAATTACCAAAAAATACATGACCCTATTTCTTTAAAATACTTTTACCCAAATCTGTTTTTAAGGTAGCATATCAATCAATACTTACTAAAAATTAGCTAGTGAGATATCTCATAGAATATCACAACTACATTTCTGCTAAAATCCAAACACATTACTTCAACCTGCCCATTTCAATGACTAGAACAAGGAAAGGAGGAGTTGCTTGAAGGCTTTGTGACACACCACTAACAGTTTTTGATCTACCCAGTTAGTCATAAAACATTGCTCTATGCATCTTTGTACTATTCAAATATTATTTTAAAAATCTGTATCTTGACTTTGGGTTTATGGAAAATGCCATTCTAATTTAATACTTATTACAATAATATTTGATTTTGGTTAATGAATCAAAAATATGCTGTTTTTATGGCTGGATGTTTCCATATAAATTAACCTGTACTTCATATGGTCACATTTGACTGTTTTAATATGTTCATGTGACTATAGTAAATTTTTACCTTTGGTAATATGCTTGTAATCTCTATTTTTTAAAATGTAGGTTGACTGCCAAAAAGGGAATTAGCTACCTAATCAAAATAGCCTTTTTCCAAATTTAGATAGAACATCCAGGTAATATTCTCACATTGCTTTAGCCTACCTAAAAGCAATTGGCATTTTTGTTACTATTTAGAAATATATTTTATAAAGTTACATGTTGTATGCCAGTTGAGCTGAAAAACTAAAATACTGCTACTAATAATTTTATTTACCTCTATGTCTGAAAATATTAGTATTGAATACTACAGTATCAAATAACAACAATTAATAAGTGATAAGGAACATGAAATTAATGTTTTAAGGGAACTCAAGCTAGAAATTTCCTACTTTTATCTTTATTAACTTTGCTTTATAATCCTGCACTCTGTTTTTGTATGTTTTAGAGCAAAGATATCCTTAAGGTGCAATAGGTGATGAGTTAACAACATTGTGATTTTGGAGCTATATAAAAATGTTACCATTGATGTTTAGTTATGATTCCCTTGTTTTAAAACATACTAACTTTTTATAACTTCTAGTGCAAAATGCACAGACTCAAGGAAGATTTTAACAGTTTTAACTGCAAATTTCTTTTTCTTTTGAAAACTCCAATTTTACAAAACAATCGTATTAAAATATGATAAAAGTCACTTTGCAAATTGTGATGTTTTGTCTTTCATAAATTATTTTTGAATTAATTTTCAATTTACTATTTTAGTTTTTCTAGGATAGCAAAGTAATATTATGTATGTGCACAAAACAGAAGTATTATTTATACGTATTTTTTTTAATTACAGGTAAAGATTATAGTTCCCAACAGCACAGCAGGTCTGATAATAGGGAAGGGAGGTGCTACTGTGAAGGCTATAATGGAGCAGTCAGGGGCTTGGGTGCAGCTTTCCCAGAAACCTGATGGGATCAACTTGCAAGAGAGGGTTGTCACTGTGAGTGGAGAACCTGAACAAAACCGAAAAGCTGTTGAACTTATCATCCAGAAGATACAAGAGGATCCACAGAGTGGCAGCTGTCTCAATATCAGTTATGCCAATGTTACAGGTCCAGTGGCAAATTCCAATCCAACCGGATCTCCTTATGCAAACACTGCTGAAGTGTTACCAACTGCTGCAGCAGCTGCAGGGCTATTAGGACATGCTAACCTTGCTGGCGTTGCAGCCTTTCCAGCAGTTTTATCTGGCTTCACAGGCAATGACCTGGTGGCCATCACCTCTGCACTTAATACATTAGCCAGCTATGGATATAATCTCAACACATTAGGTTTAGGTCTCAGTCAAGCAGCAGCAACAGGGGCTTTGGCTGCAGCAGCTGCCAGTGCCAACCCAGCAGCAGCAGCAGCCAATTTGTTGGCCACCTATGCCAGTGAAGCCTCAGCCAGTGGCAGCACAGCTGGTGGTACGGCGGGGACATTTGCATTAGGTAGCCTGGCTGCTGCTACTGCTGCAACCAATGGATATTTTGGAGCTGCTTCCCCCCT